>CM075197.1:27748649-27876149 GCA_037577475.1 Chaunax sp. Z400
CCACCGCTGGAGGACTGCAGCCTCTGTTCATGGGGCGCCTGTTCTACCCACAGCTCTCTGCACCACATTCATTTATTTATAAATCCAGATCTGTGTCAGTTTCCTCCTCTAAAGCTGCTGTTAACAGAGTTGATTACTTTTACTTAATTACTCCTGACAGAGTAAAGTACTGAGAAAAGGTACAGATGGGTATCAGTAACAGCGTGTTAGCATGCTAATGCTAGCATTTAAAGCACTGCTGTGTTGAAGTACAGCTGACTGTAGACTCCTGTCCTGGTTTCATCTGTTGTCCCTGATCCTCCCAGTATAAAACCAGGACTGGAGCCCAGCTGTGGGTTTAATCAGTCATCTAATAACCTCCTCAGTCCAGGAATGATTGACCAACCAGGAGGGAGGAGAAACAGGAGAAACTCAGTTTGAAATAACTTCTAAAAAGCTCTATGGCAAACTTTTAATGGTTTGACCTTTAAATGAAGACCTCCCCTTTAAACCAGGCCTCAGCTGTGGGATCTGAACCTACAACCTGCTGCTTATTATAAAACTGAATGTTGGAGCAGATTGTCTCACAAATTTATGACACCTCCTCCTCCTCCTCCTCCGAGCATCACTCCTGTCGTCTTTACAGCTGGGTGAGCCGGAGGGGGAGGAGGGCTGTGTTGGTGTGAGTTTTACACACCCCCCCGCCAGGGATCAGACAAACACTTATTAACTGAGAGGAATGCAAACAGGCCAGAGCTGCAGAGACAGTGGAGGGAGGAGGTGAAGAGTCAGGGTGGGAGGTAGGGGGGAGGATGTAGGGTGAAGAAAGGGAAAGGACACCCCCCCCTCCTCCCTACACTTCTTGTAAATTCCCCACCCAGGAGATTGATCCGGAGCGTTCCAGAACAATGCAGTTCCTGCAGCAGAGGAGGTCCAGAGACGAGGTGACCTGATGGGCCACAGATGGAGGAGGACCCCCAACCGTCATCTATAACATCATTTTAATCTTTTATTTAAATGTACTGTTTGAATATTGATTGTCTTATAAAGGTTTATTGACCCTCTAACAGCCAATCAGACCACATGTTAGAAGATTAGTCCTTTAGAGGCCTGAGGCACGCATGACAGCAGATCTATCAGATTAGAGAGGGTGAAGCTGCAGCAGGGAGTGGAGGAATGAGAGGGTGGAAGATGTGGAGGAATGAGAGGGTGGAGGATGTGGAGGAATGAGAGGGTGGAGGATGTGGAGGAATGAGAGGGTGGAGGATGTGGAGGAATGAGAGGGTGGAGGATGTGGAGGATGTCAGGTGTTGCTGCTTCCACTGTGGCTCTGTTTGCAAACGACCTCTCAGATGTCAGAGGATACGATGGTGTCGCTTAGAGGCAGGAGGGAACGAGTTCTCAGATACTCAATACAACAATGTAAAATACTCAGTTACAAGTAAAACCCCGCCTTTAAAACCTCACTTAAAGGAACAGTTTATCCAAAAATAAAAATTCACCATTATCTCCTCACCTCCAGGCTGATGGAAGGACGTTTGTGGAGCTTTGCAGAATCCTCTTGAACACCTGAAGAAGATGGGGACTTGTTTTAAAAACCTGATCTGATATGATGTTATTTACACTCTTTTAAGATGAAATCATGTAGCCTCTAAGCTAATGGTGTTAGCACGACCGTCTGAGGCTCATCTCTACAGGCAGCGGTGGAACTCCTACGAAATTATTCAATATTATTTAATATATATTCAATTATATAATTGTATACTGTATTTTATATGTATTATATATAATTAACTTTTTTTCTACCTCAAAAAATCACTGCAAAATAGCTACACCAGGCTCAAGAAAGAAGCGCAAACCAGACAAGCTATAAGAAAACAACGGTTTCGTTGATGATAGTTTGTAGTGACGCATCTTTGTTTACCTTTTTACACGGCCTGTTCAAGGCGGGACTGGTGCACCTTTACTCCGCCCCACCTTTCTGTATAAACGCTACGAGGGCATAATGGGGGGGGGGGGGGTCTGTGTGAGGTCGAATCAGCACTGAATCAGATATCCGTAGAAACGCGAGGCGGAAAGGCAGAAAGTTTAAAATGTAGATCGTAGCAGTTAGCAGCTAGTAGCAGTTAGCAGCTAACTCAAAGAAGAAGAAAATCAAATCAGGAGACAACGTGAGGTTCAGGAGCTCCTTATCGTCCAATCAGAGGACGAGACTAGCCGCCATGTAAAGGCCCATTTACATACATACCCTCACTATTTAAAATCTGAGACTGGAGCACTGTTTTGCCGCCGTGGTTTGGTTCAGTGTAAACAAACAAACATGGCGTAGAGAAAGTCCGGATCACAGCGGGGCTCGTCTCTGGTCCAGCTGCTTCAGAAACTGTTTTTAGCAGGTTTTCTTTCTGTGGATCCAGACTTTAGGACCGAGGGAGTCGTGTGCTGCAGACGTCTTAGTGTGATGTGATCAACCCTTTTCTGTCTGATGGTTCGGTTCTCTGCCCACGTCCACATGTGAGCAGCACGGCTGACCTTTCACCGTGACCTTGCTTGCAGTCATCCTGTCAGAGTTTCAGCCCCTCTGTGTCCTCAGGCCGTGTTCTGCAAGTCAACAACCCACATAAAGCCGAAGCCGAGCATACAAACTGCTGCTTATTCACCGCCTTAAAAACCGACGGATTAAGGAACCCTGAAAGGCCGCGGCACAGCCTCAGGAGTTAAGCGGCCGTGAATGAGATGTGGCGACTCCAAAACAAAGATAGCGTGTCACTCACGCAACGCTGAGGGGAGCGCTGACGTCACGTCTCACAAAAGACGGGACCCCGAGGTTGTAAAACATCGAACGCCACGACCGCGTCTGTTTCTCAAATATTCAGCGGAGCTGCTGCCAAGTCTTCTGTTTGTCTCCACAGACAGAGAACTGGGAGTTTGCTCTCTGTCCCAGTGGAGGTCGTCTTCATCCAGACTGGGGAGAATATGCCTGAACTCTCTCCTCATGGGTGGCCTGGTTTGGCCACAGGACACAGGGCTGTGGACTCTGGTAGTGGTCTCCATGGGGACGAGCAGGACATGGGGAGGTATCCGGCTTACTGGAAACGTGGTTTATTGTTGACTTTCAGGAATTTGGGGGGGGGCTGCTGCTGCTCTGCCTGATGGGGGGGGTGATGTGAATGTTTGGTTTATACTTCATCGACCTGCTGACCTCAGGTCAGGTGAGACCACCTGTGGCCCTGTGGTGGCTCAAAGTTAGAGTGAAGTATTCACATGTATCCACATACTGAAGTAAAAGTATGTATATAAATATGAAAATACTCAATTTCAAGTAAAAGTATTGCATTCAAAGTTATATCAGTATTAAAGTATCAAAATAAAAGTCACCTAATTTCAGGCTTTACAATATGAATTATGATGTTAGTAATAAACATACATATACACACAATGAATACACACTGTGTACTTATGCAAGTACTTCAGGAACATAATGCAAGAAGTACATTTACAGTACTTAAAAACCAAAATAGACGTGAAGTGAGGTTTGTGTTTATGGAAAGACGTCAAATGTTGTGTTTTAGCTCCCTCTAGTGGGAATAATTACAGAACACACACAGACACACACACAGAGAGACACACACACACACAGACACACACACACAGACACACACACACAGACACACACACACACACACACACAGACACACACACAGACAGACACACACACAGACACAGACACACACACAGACACACACAGACACACACACACACACACAGACACAGACACAGACACACAGACACACACACAGACACAGACACACACACAGACACACCCCTACTAAGCACTCAACAAAACATTGTTCTTATGTGAAGAGTATTCATATAGTATTCATATTTTTCATATAGTACTCATATAGTACTCATAGTATTCACATAGTACTCTTATAGTATAGTACTTTACGGTTTTTGATCAGCTGACCTGCAGCTCCGTTTCGTCACATGACATCCGCTTCCCCTGTTTCTATCCTACAGACTCAGCTGAACGGGGATCAGTTCTAACAGTCGATGACGACATTAAAAAAAGAGTTTTGTTATTTTCCTGCTTGATTTTGTCAGAATAATTTAACGTTATTCCGAAATGTTCTGCAGCCGAACTCCGTAGAAGATTCCGTAGTTTACCGGCGCCGTCCTCTGCTCCTCCTTTCGAAGAGCGACGAGTTGACGGTTGGATAAATTTAAATCTCTCTGGAATAAAGTTCATATTGTGGATTTAATTCATGCCGAATTGACAACTGGATTCTTCTTTTTTCTGCGCTTTTCTCTCTTCAGGTAAGTTAAACACGTCAGAATACATAAAATCTTAAATTGATGATTTTCTTTAAGGAGTTTGGCATTGTGCGGGTTTTCCCACGCAAAAAGCCAATCACACCAGAAGTAATGGTTCTCCAAAGACAGCCAGGTAATACTACACGAAAAGAGTATTTTACATAGGACATTAAAGTAAATTAATACTGATGGAGTTTCTTTAAACATAGAGAACATAAAGAAGAGCAGAGGTCAAAGTCAGCTGCTGCACCTACAGAGATAAGACACCAGCTCCACCAGTTAATACTGGTACATCTGTGGTGGGATACTTCATATCAGTGATACTAGTACTTATAAAATACAACAACTATGACTTTAACTCCATGTCTAAAAAGGGATTTATCCTTTTACAGAGTAGTGGAGGAAGTATCAGACCCTTTAATTAATGTACTAATACTACTATATGAAAATACAAATAAAAGCTCAGAGTTAAAGTACTCAGTACAGTAAAATGTTCCCCATCAGTGTTTTATTATTAAATCTCATGTTTTGGGATTAATATTCCTGCTTTAGACGTTTAAACTCATTTTAATGACTTTATCTACTGTTTACACATCGAATAGTTTTCACTGTAATCTTTCAAAGGGCTCCACCAACAAGTGTTACCTTCAAGGACAATTGTTTTTGTGCAGCTCCTTGTTTTTTTTCTTTATTTTCATATAATAGATTACTCCTATTTTTACCTTCTTGTTTTGACTTTTACATGAGATCATTTTTAGAGTTGTATGGTTTTACATGTTGGGTACAAACACTCAGGATTTACTTTTCTACCAAACTTCTAGCCTCCAAAACCTGATAGTTTTTATCATTTAACAGAGAAACATGCCATCCAACAAATCAGTGTCTGACGCTCCCATCACTCAGTTCATCAACTGTAGAATACTGAGAGAGCAGCAGCTGCAGAGGTACCACACACACACACACACACACACACACACACAGACACACACACAGACACACACACACACACACACACACAGACACACACACACACAGACACACACAGACACACACACAGACACACACACACACACACACACACACACACACACACAGACACACACAGACACACACACACACACACACAGACACACACACACAGACACACACAGACACACACACACACAGACACACACACACAGACAGACACACACACACAGACACACACAGACACACACAGACACACACACACACACACACAGACACACACAGACACACACACACACAGACACACACACACACACACAGACACACACACACACAGACACACACACACACACACACACAGACACACACACACACAGACACACACACACAGACACACACACACACACACACACAGACACACACACACACAGACACACACACACTGTGTGACCTGTGGTGTGTGTGTCTGTGTGTACAGAGAGGACCTGTGGGTGCGTGAAGGCAGGATTTTAGATCCAGAGAAGCTGTTCTTCGATGAGGAGGGTTACGCCGACAAACACGTCGACTGTGAAGGCAGCATCATCGCCCCGGGATTTATAGACGTCCAGATCAATGGTACACACACACAGAGAGTTTATCTATATCTCATTTATCACCATCGTGTTGTATTTAAATCACTTAAATTTGTAAAAATTACTTAAACAGTAAAAAATTCCCAACAGACCCAAGTGTGATGCCTTCAATGTTGGTTCACTGTGATCTGAAACAGAATCACACAAACAAACCACACAAATGATCAGAGACCAAAATAGTTCATAATTAATTTTATTTCCTTATTTTTAAAATCTGTTAAATAGATGGAAAAAAAGGTGAAAAAGAAACGACAGGATCATTTTTCTTTTCTTATTTAAAAATTGGAGTAGTGATGATGAACACTCTGGTTACACACTAGTGACATCAGCTCTGACATCATCGTATTTCCATCCACCTGAACCAATGATTGTCTCTGATTTAGAGACTCCACCCTCATGAACATTTGACGTCACCTCTAGTGGTGCCTCAGGATTTATCAGGAGGATGTCTGTTCTAATCCAAACCGTTTCACTGTGTGAACCTGGACTGTGTGGGACCTTTAGGATGTGTAAAGAACACAGAACATTTTTTAACATTAGATCCTGTTGGAGATTTAAATCATTGTAAATTATCTAAAGCCATGGACTTTAGGCTATGAGCTAAATATAAGTGAAATAGGGTCCGAAAGCTTTTAGTCACCTTTAAAACATTGTGTGGCGGTTAGACTTCTGCCTCCTGTGGTCTAAATGAATATTACAGCAGCTAAACCAAATGATCTGATAAAAATATTTACTTGCCAAAATGTTTGTGTCATTTGTTGTCACACAAGATTTGCTTTTCTCAGCTGCCTCTCAGGGCTTCCATAGTTTAAAAAACAAATCATTTTACAGATCAAATGATTTCTACTAGAAATCAGTCTGAATAAACATGGATCCCAGTGTTGACCAGCAGGACAGGGCTGGTCCTCACCAGTGTCTCTTCTCCCTCCAGGAGGTTATGGCATCGACTTCTCTCAGTCCTCTGACGACGCCAACGCTGGACTTTCTTTTGTGGCCAAAAAGATCCTGGAACACGGTGTGACGTCCTTCTGTCCCACTCTGGTCACCTCTCCTCCTGCTGTCTACCACAAGGTACTACAACCAGGCTGCAGTGTGAGCTGGATGTATGGATGTGTGTTCATCTGATGGAATAAGAATTAAATTACAAATACTAGTACACTCATATAAAATAACAGATGGTGTCTCAGATGCATCCTCACACCTGGACTCCGAGCCGTCCACCTGAGACCGGATCGGTCAGGATCAGTGAACAGCTGATCTGAACCAGGCCTGACATGAGGCGTGTATATTAGGTAGTTTAATACAGATGACATCATCAGTTCCAGTCAAACAGCTATCGTGTCCATCATGGTGCAGCTGTGACTGTTTTTAGTCACTGACAGACTTATTATTGACTTATTAATTTATTTAAAGTGTATTTTCTTGTTTATCTTTAATATTTGTGTGATGAAGCTTCTCACTATAATTATCTGTTTGTTTTAGGTTCTGCCTCAGGTCAAAGTTCATAATGGAGGATCACATGGAGCTGGAGTTCTGGGTAAGAAGCTGAGCTGCATGTTCCATCTTCACTGAGGGACAGGTATGTGGTCCTGGTGGACCAACTGCCTCCACCGTCTCCCAATCCTCTGTCCCATCAACAACTCCATCTGACTGCATATGAGCAGAGTCAGCCATATTTAACTGAGGAGGAGGAGGAGGAGGAGGAGGGCTGCTGCTGTAACAGGTCTAGTGATGAAGCCGATCACAGTCTGCAGATCCATCGCAAAAATGATCTGATTAACCACTCATGGGATGCAGGTGATAAAATAATCCATCATTAATAAGGAAAATATTGATGACATCACCTGCAGCGAGTCCAGGTTCACACAGTAAAACAGTTTGGATTAGAACAGACGTCCTCCTGATAAATCCTGAGGCATCACTAGAGGTGACATCAAATGTCTCTGAATCAGAGAAGATCATTGGTTTAAGAGGGTGGATGAAAATGTGGATGATGTCAAGACCTAGATAATTAAATTCCTCACAAATATATAGATTTTTAAAAAGTTTTCCTCAAACAGCTGCAGACGGTAGATTTGCTCTAATGAACAGGAGGAAATAGAGCATTTGATGGGGACTCCAGTAAAGTGTGACTCACTGATGGTCTCAGTGGTGCATTAATGGAGCTCTACGCCACAGAGCAAGAAGATCTAGAAGTGTAGATTATCAGCAGACGTGATCTTTAACATGATTATTTTCACTTCGATGTTTTTCATTTTGTCTGTGCAGGTTTTCATCTGGAGGGTCCGTTCATCAGCGTGGAGAAGAAAGGCGCTCACCTGGAGCAGTTCCTCTGCACCTTCCAGTCCAGAGGCATCAGGGACCTGATGGAGGCCTATGGCAGCTTGGACAACGTTGCCATGGTGACGCTAGCTCCTGAGCTGGCCAACAGCCAGTCAGTGGTGAAGGAGCTCTCCCAGAGAGGCATCACCGTGTCTTTAGGTGAGCATCATGTCCTCACACACACAGAACCAAACCAGTCCTGATGAGACTGATGAGGCTTCTAGAAGGTTTTCACAATAAAACAGTTTCTACGTGTTCCTCATGTAGGTCACTCTGTGGCCAACCTGTCCCAGGCTGAGGAGGCGGTTCAGCACGGAGCCTCCTTCATCACTCACCTCTTCAACGCCATGCTGCCTGTGAGTCCCTCCTCATCCTCCTCCAGATCCTCTAATGTACACGAGTCACTGCAGTTTTTCACTTCATGGTCTTAAAACAACAGATCACCCAAAAAAATGATCATCATCCCCTCGATGGAGAGTCAGGGGAAGTTTCCTATTGGCTCAACATTGAGTTTGACGGAGTCTGCTGTCTGCAGTCTGCTGTCTGTAAGTCTGTCTGTAGTCTGCTGTCTGTAAGTCTGCTGTCTGTAAATCTGCTGTCTGTAAGTCTGTCTGTAGTCTGCTGTCTGTAAGTCTGTCTGTAGTCTGCTGTCTGTAAGTCTGTCTGTAGTCTGCTGTCTGTAAGTCTGTCTGTAGTCTGCTGTCTGTAAGTCTGTCTGTAGTCTGCTGTCTGTAGTCTGCTGTCTGTAAGTCTGTCTGTAGTCTGCTGTCTGTAAGTCTGCTGTCTGTAAGTCTGTCTGTAGTCTGCTGTCTGTAAGTCTGTCTGTAGTCTGCTGTCTGTAAGTCTGCTGTCTGTAAGTCTGCTGTCTGTAAGTCTGTCTGTAGTCTGCTGTCTGTAAGTCTGTCTGTAGTCTGCTGTCTGTAAGTCTGCTGTCTGTAAGTCTGTCTGTAGTCTGCTGTCTGTAAGTGTGCTGTCTGTAAGTCTGTCTGTAGTCTGCTGTCTGTAATTCTGCTGTCTGTAGTCTGCTGTCTGTAAGTCTGCTGTCTGTAATTCTGCTGTCTGTAAGTCTGCTGTCTGTAGTCTGCTGTCTGTAAGTCTGTCTGTAGTCTGCTGTCTGTAAGTCTGTCTGTAGTCTGCTGTCTGCAGTCTACTGTCTGTAAATCTGCTGTCTGTAAATCTGTCTGTAGTCTGCTGTCTGTAAATCTGCTGTCTGTAAGTCTGCTGTCTGTAGCTATGATTCAAACAACACACAACAAATTTCTACAGAAGACATTTGTTCTGAACAGAATCTCTCCAATCACAGTTTGTGATGTTTGTAATGACATCACAGATCACAGATCACAGATCACAGATCACAGATCACAGATCACAGATCACAGATCACAGATCACAGTACATCACTTCCTCCTGACTGCTTCACCTGACTTTCCTTCAGCATCGAGAAGATAATGACTGACTTTTCATCTTTGGGTGAACTGTTCCTTTAACAGTATCGCTTAGATCTGTTAGAGTAGAGGTGCAGTACTGTAATACTACCTGTACCTGATAGTTTTTGTCTTCCCCTGTGTTGCTGTCCAGTTCCACCATCGGGACCCCGGTATCGTGGGTCTGCTGACCAGCGATCAGATTCCTGCAGGAAGGACGGTCTACTACGGTATGATAGCTGATGGCATCCACACCAACCCTGCAGCCCTACGCATCGCCCACAGATCCCACCCCTCAGGTGAGTAGAGGTGGTGTTTCTACACCCTTCTCTACCACGCCTTAGTTTATTTACACTGAACAAAGTACAGGACCTCCTCCACCTGCTCGTCACATTCGTCTGTACCCTCAGGTCTGGTGCTGGTGACGGATGCCATCACGGCGATGGGTCTTCCTCCTGGTCGTCACACTCTGGGCCAGCAGGTCATTGAGATCCAGGGTCTCCACGCTTACGTAGCAGGTCTCACTTCCTCTCAGAAATCCTGTTCAATTAAAGTTACGGCCTCCTTTAAAGGAACAGTTCCCCTGTCAGCATCTACTCTCCTCCACACTGAAAAAAATACTTTTAAGATATACTTGTTAAAATCCTCGTAACAGTTTGCAATAATACTTTTAAAGTAGATTTTACTGCTATAATATGAAGTACAATTCACTTTCCAGTATTAAGTAAAATAAACTGAGCACTAACCTTAACATTTGTGAAAATATTAAGTAAATTGTTACTTAATTATATTGAAGTTATATTTATTTGAACTAATTACATAAAGTCTATTTAATTTGTTTCATAGACAGAAATGTTGCTGTTACTAAAATATTAAATAAAACTTACTATTTACTATTATGAAATAAATAATGAGATTTTATTATATTTTGTCTGTTTCACATTTTCAGTGACTTGGTTGTATGAAGTTATATTACTCACTATAATTATGTAATTATTATTTTCTTTTGGTAAATGCACCAAATTAATAGAATGATGCATTTAATGCATGTCGATATAAAGTCAGGTGAAGTTTCTTAATCCACAGTAAAATCTGGGATCTTCTTGGAATCATTTTATGTCAGTTTTTTAAACTAGTCTCCATCTTCTTTAGGTGTTTTAAACTAGTCTCCATCTTCTTCAGGTGTTTTTAAACTAGTCTCCATCTTCTTCAGGTGTTTTTAAACTAGTCTCCATCTTCTTCAGGTGTTTAGCAGAATGCTGCAGCGCTATTTTACTGTGAAGCTCCAGAAACTCCACCCAGCTTTCCATCAGGATGAGATGATGACTGAATTTTTTTTGATGAACTGTTCCTTTAATCTGTATCAGTTTCAGTTGTATTCTGATTAGTTTTAATTGATCAGTGTGGTTTTTGCTGTCTCTTCTTTCCGTCTTTTAGGCACTACGACCCTCTCCGGCAGCATCGCCACCATGGATATGTGTGTTCGTCACTTTAAACAGGCTTCAGGTGAGTTTGTGTTGTTGGTTTTTGTTCTGTTGAACGTTCTCCTCTTACAGGACCTAAAACACTTTACAGTGTTAACAGAACAATTACTGTCAAGAAAACCTCCTGCAAGATATGATTTGACACTTTTATTAAACTTTGTGTTGTGTTCAGCACAGAGCTTCTCAGCTGTCACTCAAACCTGTCGACCCAATCACAGTCCATGTGTTCACTGATTTCCAAAATCCTTATTACTATTTCTTTTTTTTAATAATAGAATCCAGTCGAGCTTTCACCATTTTTTTTCGTCATATTTCAACCTTTTTAATTTTTTTTCATCATGAGATACAGACAGCCATAAGAGGGACAGGATATGTGGGAGAAACCTGCACTTTATTCCCATTAAATTAATGAACACAACATGCTAGAAATGTTTTTATGTCCACAACAACGTTATATTATATATTATATATATGTGTGTATATATATATACGTATATATATAAATTATATACATTATATATAATATACATGTGTATATATATGTATATATATATATATAAATGTTATTTCTCATCAGGCTGCAGCGTGGAGGAGGCTCTGGAAGCTGCCTCGCTCCATCCTGCTCAGCTCCTGGGTATCAGCCACCAGAAGGGGAACCTGGACTACGGTTCAGACGCAGGTCAGCCTCCAGCAGCATCGTCTCTGCAGCGTTTGGACCTTAATAAAAAACATTCTCTATTTAATGTGTGTGACTCTTCTGCAGACCTCGTTTTGCTCGATGATGACCTCAACGTCAGAGCCACCTACATTTCTGGACAGGAGGTCTGGAGAAAAGTACCATAGAAGAAGAAGAATACTGCAGATGGAACCTCGATGCCTTCAGGGGACGTTGTTTACCACAGAACCACAGATCTGTTGAATGTTCTAATTCATCAGAACTTTATCTTCACTGCAACAGTCCAGATGAAATAAAAATAAAGAATATATTGATAAGTCCTGCTGATAACGGAGCCTTTAAAGGAACAGTTCACCCAAAATTAAAGTTCACTCGTTATCTACTCACCTTCATTCTGGTCAGTCAGCTGAGGGTTCTTCATGCTGTGTTCACACCAAAGGCGACATGAATTGTTCACGCTTTGCGATTGACTACATACAGAGTCGATGCGACTGAGCGAATTTCGTGTCATTTGTGCTACTTGAAAAATTTCAAAATGGGCGAGAAATTCACATGAAGCAAAAGCCAATCAGTGTTGAGTCAGTACGACGTTAACGTGGAAGACGAGCTTATCGTAGCGTTTATGATGCTGCGTCTCCATGGGATCATTTGACTTTACTCACGTCACCAAAACCAACAACGTTTATTTCAATGTCATCAACCACGACTGAAGTAAAGTCATGCGTGTCACCTGGCAAGAATTCACGTCTACTTGTTTCTAGTCGCGGCTTTCCATCGACTTTGTGGCAAATCGCGCTTCATGAAAGTTTTTTTGTCGCGTTTGGTGTGAACGTAGCATTAAAGCTAAGAGACTGATGAGAACTTGCGATCTCTACATACATCAGTGTTTACATGCTACTTGGAAGCTACATGCCTGTTAGCTTAGCGGTTTGGGTTTCAGATGGGGCTAACGTCACAGGGGAAGGTGGCTGATAAAATATTCTCCCTCCTCGTCGTCATAAAAGTTCCCTGCAGCGTTTTGGAAGTTTGCAGGAGTTTCTTCTGTAATTAATAAAAATATGCTGCCTTCTGCTAATGTTCTAAATATGATTTTTGAGTTTTATGAGTTTTAGTAGCCAATATTCAGGTACAGTCATAGCACCACCTACTGGCCAGGAGTCAGCTTTGTGTGACAGTCATTCTCTGACATGACATTTTTGTGTTGTCTCCACCTCCTGGACCATAACGTTATCAGTGGGAGTTCTCTAGCGCCACATAATGGCAGGAATGTGACGTTCAATGTCAGGTAGTCCATCATGTGGTGTGACAAAAGCACAAACTTCAGAGCCACGTCGACCAGATGGAGCCCGATGACCAGGGTCTGTGTAGCTGCTCTCAGCTTTAATTCTAAATCCGAAAATGTATTTTATGGCCATTTATAAAGTAGGTATTTGTATTTATTTTTGCTGCTGCATACCTGCAGGAGTTTTATTTTGAAATCCTTTAGAGGAAGTGTGATGTATTCCCAGTGGGTTGATGGTGCTGATGAGAGGAGAGGAGGTGACTGTGCATCCAGGCTTTAAATAAAGAGGGTGGATGGAGATCCCAGACAGCTGGCAGGAAGATTCATCCCCTTCTCCTTCGACTCCTCCGCTCTGCAGTCAGGTGAGTTCACTGCCGCTCGGTCTTTTCACGTCCTCCTGCTGCTCTGCAGTTTCTCATCCAGCCACCAGCTGCACTGCAGGTGCACCAGGTCACCTGAAGTCAACTTCACCAGCAGCAGAGATGCATCTGCACTGAGGTACAGAAGGATCCACTAACATGAAGAATATCCATCTTAATTCCTCTCAATGTTTAGATTTTAATGTGTCGATTGTTACTTTATTAATCAGAGACAGATAAAAGACACAAATGCAATGAGATGTGATTTTGATTTTATAATCTCTCGTTTGGTTTTGTGCAGAGGACATTCTGCTGTGGAGGTTCTCACACATTTGAAGTCCTTGTTCAAGGACAGAACTGTAGGAGGGACAGACATGACATCTGAACGATGTCACTAATGGAGCTGTAAATACTGCTTCTCTGCAGCGCCAAGGCTCTTTGGTTCCTGATCAATATAAAGATCAGTCTGAGGTCTATGTTTGAATATAGATGAGATTTAATAGGATGTAAATAATGCATCATTTATCAGTATGACTGTGTGATGGATTACTCATACTGAGTCTTCACATACTCACCTTCATGCTGATGGAGAGTCGGGTGAAGTTTTTTAGTCCTTTTCTGCAGCATCATCCTGAACAGACGAAGAGGATGGAGACTAGTTTAAAAAAATCAGACGTAAATAATCAAACTTTAAATACATTATCCATGAAGCTAAAAGTGTCAGCGTGAACCGTGACTGAGGAAAGAAACATTTATTTATTACTTTATTGGCTTGTATTCATTTTAATACACAAAGGTTTTATTTTTGTAACTTTTACTCCTTTATCTGATCTTTTCTGGTGGTTCTTTCTCTGTTCTTTCACTTTATTCTGCATATCTGTATGAAAGGTGCTTTTTGAATAAAGTTGACTTAGTTGGTTATGAAAGATCTCAGCTGAAAAAAGGTGTAAATAAAATCTTTTCACATCAGTCTGGGATCTGCTGGATCTAACTAGAATTACTCCGTACAATTAACAAAAATGTTCAAACCCTAAATTTAGCATTGTTCTTGTTATATTGCAAAAATGTCAATTCTGTTGTCATAAAAATGACATCACGTTTCAGAGAATATCAGATAAACATTTGAGAACATTGATCCTATATTGGTTGTTGACTTTGTGTAATATGCTTAAAATGCATACCTGTAATACAAATATGTTATTTAACCAACCAGTGATCTAAAATACAAATGTATTCAGTTTAATGTTATAAGAACAATAAAAGCTGGAATTGGAAAATATTTCAGATTTTAAAACTATTTTAAAACGTCAAAATATTATGACTGGTGCAAAAACAAAGGGCGACTTAAAACCAGGGTGTTTACAAAACCAGGTTTGGAACACAGGTGATCAAAGATATGAGAATAAAATGACAGGGAAAGAGAAGACAGGTAGGTGACACAAGGAAAAACAAAAACATGGAATAAACCAGAAAGAGATTCATCACCATGTTTGTTTCAGCATCTTCCTCCAGACCATAATGACACGCCCTCTGCCCCTCCCCCTCCAGGTCCCCTACACCTGAGCCAGCCTCATGGGAGGCTCCACCTCTTCTCTTGCTGAGGAGGCGGAGGGCGACGCCCCCCGTGGTGCAGCGATGCCTCCCTCCCCCATCATGGGATGTCTGAGGAGCAGCCAGAGCTCCTCCATCCCTCGGCAGCTTTCCAGACCCAGCAGGCACAGAGAGCGCAGGTAAGGTCCCGCAGACGGACGTGTCCTGGATGAGAACGGGCAGCGAGACTGGTGATTGATTATCAGTGATCAATCAGGCAGTCAGCAGCTGAGCTTAAAAGGTTTTTGGACCAGAGGAACCTCTTCATGGTTCCACAAGAACTGGGAACGGTTGTAGTTCTTAAAACCCAAACACCGCCCACCTCACCATACGTCACCAACCAACTGGAGAGTTTATTGGCCCATTGTGGAGCAGTGCATTCTGGTCTTTGCAGGCTTTTTTTACCTTTTGAATAAAAGGGAACACCATGTCTGTTTTCTCTGGTCCTAAAGCTCCGATTTCAGAAATATCTGCAGCTCAGACTCCAATTTTATCCCCACAGCGTTTTAGACGAACTCCTCGCTTATTAAATGTTCAATCTCTGCTGTGTAATGTGGCTTTAATTGAGGCTAAATAATCATAATAAATTGTTGAGTAAAAAAATAAAATAAAATAAAATAAATAAATAAATAAAATGTCTTGGAGCTCCTCATTTCAGATGTGGTTTGAAATGATTTTGACATCCTGAGGTGTTTCTGAAGCAGCTTCATGCAGCCGTGGAACATTTTCTAGCCTTCAGGCCCGTTTATCTCAACCAGTTAAAAAAAAACCACAGACATTTCAGTTCCTTCAGGTGCAGCAGCAGCGAGTCACAGTCAATATTCTCTGATACAGAAACCCTGAACCAGAGCTGGGTCCTGGTCACATTTGTACCAAAACCAGTACCCAAAAATCCTTCATTCACCCAAATAAGTCAGTGAACTCAATCTCCGGCATGTTTAATTCTACATGTAAAAATTGATTATGATGATGGATTAATGTCAGTATGTAACAACATTCCACCTTAAATGTGAATATGAATGGAGAGGATGCCTCATTTATGCTCCTGAGCTCCACATGTGCGCATGAATTTTTCAAGAATTGGTAGATTTTCAAAATAAAACACCGCCTTCCCTGCAGCTCTGTCTGATGAACTGTGTGCGTCTGTTCAGTCGTCGTCTCTGCTGCCACATCGTCCTCCATCAGCAGGAGTCAGGTTACCCTCTGACAGGAAGTGTAACCCTGATGACTGAGTGTAGACTGGTAATGAACACATGAGCCTTCCAGAGGGAGCAGGAGCTCATCCAATCAATTAAGATCAAAATGGAGCTAAAGAGACATCTAAAAAGAAAATGATGAAGATGTTCAAGTATGATTTTAAGAAAGGCAACAGATGTGTAATTATTCTCCAGTCATTAGACAGCGCACTGTAAAAGATTCCCATTTAAATCTAAATCTCATTTAAATCATCTAGAGGAGACTCCAGAGGAGACATGAGGAGACATCTAGAGGAGTCTTCTCTAGATGTCTCCTCTAGATGTTTCCTCTAGATGTCTCCTCTGGAGTCTTCTCTAGATGTCTCCTCTAGATGTCTCCTCTGGAGTCTCCTCTAGATGTCTCCTCTGGAGTCTTCTCTAGATGTCTCCTCTAGATGTTTCCTCTAGATGTCCCCTCTGGAGTCTCCTCTAGATGTCTCCTCTAGATGTCTCCTCTGGAGTCTCCTCTAGATGTCTCCTCTAGATGTTTCCTCTAGATGTCTCCTCTGGAGTCTCCTCTCGATGTCTCCTCTAGATGTCTCCTCTGGAGTCTCCTCTAGATTACTCCTCTAGATGTCTCCTCTAGATTACTCCTCTAGATGTCTCCTCTGGAGTCTCCTCTAGATGTCTCCTCTAGATGTCTCCTCTGGAGTCTCCTCTAGATGTCTCCTCTGGAGTCTCCTCTACATGTCTCCTCTACATGTCTCCTCTGGAGTCTCCTCTGGATGTCTCCTCTGGATGTCTCCTCTGGAGTCTCCTCTAGATGTCTCCTCTGGAGTCTCCTCTGGATGTCTCCTCTGGATGTCTCCTCTGGAGTGTCCTCTGGATGTCTCCTCTGGAGTCTCCTCTGGATGTCTCCTCTGGAGTCTCCTCTAGATGTCTCCTCTGGAGTCTCCTCTACATGTCTCCTCTAGATGTCTCCTCTACATGTCTCCTCTAGATGTCTCCTCTGGAGTCTCCTCTACATGTCTCCTCTCGATGTCTCCTCTGGAGTCTCCTCTAGATGTCTCCTCTAGATGTCTCCTCTGGAGTCTCCTCTCGATGTCTCCTCTGGAGTCTCCTCTGGAGTCTCCTCTCAATGTCTCCTCTGGAGTCTCCTCTCGATGTCTCCTCTGGAGTCTCCTCTAGATGTCTCCTCTAGATGTCTCCTCTGGAGTCTCCTCTCGATGTCTCCTCTGGAGTCTCCTCTGGAGTCTCCTCTCAATGTCTCCTCTGGAGTCTCCTCTCGATGTCTCCTCTGGATGCTCAGAGATGCTCCAGAGAACACTGAGAACATGAATCTTAGATGTTTCACGGTGCCTCAGGACCAAACTTTTCTCTGGTCTTACTGGTGAGGAATCTGCTGGACTGAGACACGAGGACATCATAAATATTGTATCATCTATCTGGAGGGACCAGATGAAGATGTTGTTCATATCGTGCAGTCTTCATTTCCATATTCATACATTTTAATTCCCTTTTCCCAAAGGGTGTAGAAAACTGAAAAACTGCTAATGCATCATTTATATTTTTATTTCCCCTCATCTTCACACCATGTCTTTCTTTTCTCCTCTGCGGTTTTTACAGTTTTTTTAAATTTTGAATAACTTTACTGGGGAACAACTTCCTGCTTGTCAGAACTTCTGCCCCCCAGGATCTACACTCATATACAGATGTTCCCTCCACTGAGGAGGTTTTGTTTCCATCACCTGTTGGTCCATCAGCAGAATCTCTCACCCAGATTTCAGTGAGCTTTGGTCCAGAGTTGGTTCTCAGATGGAGGAGGAGGTGATTAGAATTGGAGGCTGATCCAGAAACATTTTTTTCTGACCTTTCAAAGATACAGAAAATAAATAAATAATAATAAATAATAAAGAAATAAATAGTTATGCAAAAACAATTGAACTGATTTTGTTCGACTAAACAGACGTGTGGAGTCTGAGGCCCAGAGTCGTATTTCTAATGATGAGGTGTCTGCAGGCAGCATCTGGATCTGAGATCACTCTGTTCTCCTCTCCAGCTTCTCCTCTGGTTCGGTGCTAATGCAGAGGAGCCAGTGGGCCTGTGGCTGCTGTACTTTCCTCAACGCAGCCGGAGCCCCCCGCTGCTCCATCTGTGAAGCCCCTCGGCAAAAACCCGACCCCCACTTGATGTGGAACGGGACCAGCAGTCGTTGGCCGTGTCCACGCTGCACACTGACCAACTCCCCCGACAGCCTGTCCTGCTCTCTGTGTGGCTTCTCCGGAGTACTGGACGGACCCCGGGGCTCATCTGAGGACCAGCCCCGACCCCAGCGCTCCACCAGCTGCTTCGGTCCTCTGAGGCCGTCTTCGACTGAGCCTGAAGATAAAAACAACCTGACCTGGGAATGTTTGAGATGCACTCTGCAGAACACCCCGACCTCCATGTCCTGCTCCGCTTGTGGCGGACCACGCAAATTGTCTCTCCCCCAAATCCCTGCTGAGGCCTTGCTCGTACCTGAAGTCTGCGATCAGACTGGATCACAGCAACCAGAAGCTGCAGCGGGGGCGCTGTCTCTGTCCATATCCATGGGAGGGGAGTGTTTACCGGTGGAGGCCCCGGTGCTCGGTGCAGCGTCCTTAGCTCATAATAATCCTGTCCCCTGCAGTCGCAGAGAGGTCCCCCCTCCAGATGTTTGCATCAAGCAGACACATAACATGAGTCCTTCTCCGTCGACGCTCGCCGTCTCACACCTCCCTGCCCAACCAGAGCCCCTGGCCAGTAGACGACTCAGCATCCTTACGGAGGAGATGTCTCCGCTGTCGCCTGCACCGGACGCCTCTGCATCGTTTCCAGCTGTCCCCGTGAAGCGATCAGAGGAGTGGTCGTGTCCGGCCTGCACCCTCATTAACAAGGTCAGATCCAAACACTGCGTGGCCTGTCACACCCCTCAGCAACACGCCACACAGCTGAAACCGGCTCCGCCCCCAACGAGGAAGGAGAGCATGTTGGTGGAGGTGCTGCGGCAGAGTGATGAAGGCGAGGCCAAAGAGCTGTGGGAGAACATTGTCAGCTTCTGCAGAGAGGTTAGAGTATCATCACATATAAAATCAGCCAATCAGAGAGTCACATGACAGATCAGCTGTCTCCAATCAGAGAAGAAGAACCTGTGCGCTGCCTCCAGATGATTCCCATAAGATTCCAGTTCACATATTAATCACACATAAGAAGACTGGTTTCTTCTTCTCCTCTCTGTTTTTCTGTTTCTCTGTTTTCCAATTTTTTTCTTTCTTAAATCTTTTTTCTTCTTCTTTTTTCTTTTTCTGTTTTGTTCTTTTTCTTTTTCTATTTTTTTCTTTTCTTCCTTTTTCTTATCTTTTTTCTTCAGTTTATTATCAGTTTGCTAATGCCGGCGCTGCATCAGATCCAATACTATGAACTACAATCTGTGTCTGAATAAACTGAATATTCTGATCATGAATAAACAGGAAATGTTTCCCCTACTTAAAAACATTCAGAGTTTAACATCCGTCTCTTCATCATAAAGTGTGCTCCGTTTCTTTTCGTTGGGGTTCAGGAGTTTCTCTGATTTCCCAGAATGCCGTGACGTTTGTGGACGACAGCTTCCCTCCTGGTCCAAAGTCTGTCGGCTTCCCTCCGAACGACGGCGTCCAGCATCGGGTCAGGAAGTGGCTTCGTCCTCAACAAATCAGCTGCAGCAATTTGAGAGACCGTGCAGTGAAGTGGACGGTTTTCCGCACGCCTCGCCCATCTGACATCCTGCAGGGACTTCTGGGTAACTGCTGGTGAGCCAGCCGGTTACACTGCAAAATGTTCTGTACTTGCCAAGATTTAAAATCCTAGATGTGGAAACTTCAGATTTATTATCTTGTTTTAAAAGTTATTCCCTAGTTTTAAGTTATTTCTCCTCCAATTCAGTTTTTATTTGTTGTATTTTAGCTCCTCTTTTTTTGCAGTGTACAGCTGA
Source organism: Chaunax sp. Z400 (assembly GCA_037577475.1). Lineage (NCBI taxonomy): Eukaryota > Metazoa > Chordata > Actinopteri > Lophiiformes > Chaunacidae > Chaunax > Chaunax sp. Z400. The sequence goes on from CM075197.1 coordinate 27,768,841, forward strand.
ATAGATCAGCTGCTCTTGGACACAAACAGTGACCAAAAACCTCCATCAGGCTGTAGTTTATGGCCTGAAACTCCCAACACAAATAATATGGATGAATCTGTTTATTATGATTTAATGAATGAATCTGTCTGATTGGCTGTTTGTATTAAATATTGATTAGAACAGATGTAGTGAAGCAGATTAGAATTAAATAACAGTCACAGGAAGGATAAAGATCTAACCAGAGGTGGGAAGTAACTGAATCTTTAATCAAGTACTGTATTTATGTACAATTCTGAGATATGTAAACTTTATTTAAAGGACCCATTCACCCATTATTCAGTCATAATTTTCTCACCTCCACGTTGATCGTTTCTTCATCCACTAACATTTCTGTTCTCCTAAACACCTGAAGAAGATGGAGACGAGTTTAAAAAAAAAACAGACATAAAAAGAAGTAAAATTGTCCAGTTTTCCACTGAAACAGTAAATAACGGATCATCAGAAGGTGGTTTCGTCTCCACAGTCCTTTCAGCTCCAGATGGATCCGGTTCAGTAACACAGGACGCCTGACTGTTTCCAGGTTCCTGAGCGCCTTGGCTGTCCTGGCTGAACGTCCCGACCTGGTGGAGAAGGTGATGGTGACTCGCTCGCTGAGCGCAGAAGGAGCCTATCAGGTGCGTCTGTGCAAAGACGGCTGCTGGACCACGGTGCTGGTGGACGACATGCTGCCGTGTGACGAGAACGGACACCTCCTCTTCTCCCAGGTTCAGCCCTGAATACTCACAAGTACTACTGCAGTATGATGGTTCACATGGACCACCAGGAGTAGAAGTATTTCACAAAGATGCACCAGTACTTCTACTGCATACTCAGATGCTCCAAACACCTGCTGTATATTCCTGTATCTACAGGGTGTGTCTCACTACCACTGTTTATTTATTTAAGTTGTTGTCATAAATAAGAGGAGGAGACACGGAGACAACAGGCTGAAGGAGCAGATCTCCTTCTGTGTTTGGGGAGATTCATCCCAGGAAACCGATGACATGACCTTTGACTGTGAGCTGAGAGGAGGAGGAAACAGGTGGCTTTAGCTCCGCCTCCTATATTATGTTATGTTGTTTACATATATTAGCGTTAAAATCTCCTCTGCTCCCAGCGGTCTATAAAGTGGACACAAAACTTTAGTTCACCATCACTAAGACTCTTTTCTGCACCATCATCGGCACTCATTTGATTTCCTCTGTGACATCATCATATGATGTCACATGACCATGTCCCTCTGTTTAACAACCTCTCTGATGATGGGCTGATGCCACACATCTCTTCTTCTTCTGTGCTTCACTGTTTGGGTTTTTATTGTTTGGCCGAGATGTTCGTCGTGTTGCTGCTGGTTTTTATACTTTTACATCGATTGGTTTCATCCTAAAGGGGGCGTGGTTCAACGGTTCAGACCACTGAGAGGAAACATAGGGGGACATAAACTCCAAAGAGTGATAATGGAGATTAAGTCCAACCTCAAATGTATTGAAACCAAGAGAAAACGTTTTCTTCCCAGTCTTCCCATTTTACACAATGGTTTTAAACGAGTCACCATGATGGGTTTTATGAGCTAAAGACTGAATTCTAGATTTTCCTGATCCTTTCCCTCACATCCTCCGTCTCCAGGCCCAGCGGAAGCAGCTCTGGGTGGCCCTGATTGAGAAAGCACTGGCCAAGCTCCACGGCTCCTACTTCGCTTTGCAGGCGGGTCGCGCTATCGAGGGCCTGTCCACCCTGACAGGGGCCCCCTGTGAGTCACTGGCCCTCCAGGTCAGCGCCACCAACCCTAAGGAGGAACCCATCGACACGGACCTCATCTGGGCCAAAATGCTGAGCTCCAAAGAGGCTGGGTGAGTTTCGGGAGATCATCTGGGGAGGAGGGTTTTAATCTGAGTTCATTATCATTGTTTATGTGCTGCTAGTTTCCTGATGGGGGCGTCTTGTGGAGGTGGTAACATGAAGGTGGACGACTCGGGGTACGAGTCTCTGGGTTTACGTCCACGACATGCCTACTCTGTCCTCGATGTGAGAGATGTTGATGGTCACAGGTGAGGATTCATGTCTGTTCATTAAGTCAGTGGTGCAGTAAAAATACTGCAGTAAAAATACTGCAGTAAAAATTCTGCTCTTTTGCATCAGGCGTATAGAGAACAGCAGAGGTGGATGATGGATGATGGATGATGGATGATGGATGATGGATGATGGATGATGGAGATTAGTTGCACCTTTTGATGATTATAAAATAGAATTATAAACGATTTAAAACTCATAACAGCTTCTTCTCTCCAACAATGAAAGAATCACAACCTTTTTAAAGCTGCTCCTCCTGTCTTTTTGCCTCCTGATCTATCTGCCAATCCAAAATCTAAAATCTGTTAAAACATTGTGGATCTAAACGGGATCATCTGTAAACCCTGATCCTTCTCAGGCTTTTCTATTTAAACATCATAATGCAGTTTTCAACACCTGCTTCCTGCCTCAGATTACTGCAGCTGAGGAACCCGTGGGGTCGCTTCTCCTGGACCGGATCCTGGTCAGACGACTGGCCAAACTGGCCTCCACACCTGAAGAGGGAGCTCTGCACCCAGCGAGCCGAGGACGGCCTGTTCTGGATGGACTTCTGGGATTTCATCAGGTAGACCAGACAAACTTTTACTTTTAATGTTTTTTAGTTTGTTGTGGTGTAAAATAATGTCACCAATCAAAAACAGTCTCAATCAATGAAATAAGGAACAAAGACGGACATAAAGTCTCATGTTCACTCCTGACCCTTCAGGTACTTTGACTCAGTCGATCTCTGTAAGATTCACTCAGACTGGCAGGAGGTTCGAGTCCCGGGTGTTTTCCCCCGAGGAGCCGACGTCCCGGTGACGGTGGGGTCCATCACAGTCCTGGACAGGACGGCCTTGGATCTGGCTTTATTCCAGCAGGGCAGCAGGTAGGGCGACGCCCGCTGTCCAACCTGTGAAGGTCTCAGCATTCATCTTTATTTTCTGACATAATGTTAGTGTTAAATGATATTTATAGAGGTTACAGGTGTTACACCTCCTCTGGTCTGTAACTGCACACCTGAGAGGAGGTTTTTTTTTCCTGAAGCTGTCCCACCTTGTCCTGCATACTGTGCTGTGATTGGCTGGTACTCATTCTGCCAGAAAGCTTCACACACAGGACTTTTACCCAGAAGACCAGGACTCGTGTCCCGTCTAACTGACTTCTTACTGTCATGTCAGGAGGTCATTGTTTTCACGTCTCTCTTGAGGATCACTCAAAAACTATTGGACAGATTTCCACTAAACGTAGTTGAAGGATGGGTCATAAGCCAGGAGAGAACTAAACTTTTCTTCTTCTGCTGTGTCCTCAGGCAGTTGAACACAGCAGAGAGCCACCTGTTGGATCTGTGTGTGTTGGTGTTTCGGGTCGCCTACGACAGCTCAGGTGTCCTGATGCTGGGTCGCCTGCTGGCTCACAGCCGGCGCTCGGTGAGGAGGTTTGTGGGCTGTGACATCATGCTGGAGCCGGGCGAATACGCTGTGCTGTGCTGCGCTTTTAACCACTGGCACACGACTGAAGAGACAGGTATGAACATATATAACATATACAGTGAATAAGATTCCCTGAAAACAAAGCTCACAACTCATAACATTAGCAACATACACAGATCGGCTCTGACATCATCACATTTTCATCTGCCCACCTGAGACTCCGCCCTCATGAACATTTGACGTCACCTCGATTGATGCCTCAGGATTTATCAGGAGGATGTCTGTTCTACTCCAAACTGTTTCACTGTGTGAACCTGGACTGTGTGGGACCTTTAGGATGTGTAGAAGAACACAGAACATTCATTAACATAAGATCCTGTCGGATATTTAAATCATTAATGAAGTTAAGCTGCTGTGCATTGTGGGTAAATGTCACAGATGGCAGCTGGGGGGTCGCTGTAACTGTGTATTCTGCTGTAAATGTAATTTTTCTGATGGATCTGCAGACTGTGATCATCGCCAGACCAATTAGCCACACAGGGATGTGCAGAACTCTGATTTGTTGATTTCATGTTTTATTTCATGTTAACTTACATGTGATTTGGAAAACAGCAGCTTTAAAGTCAAAACAAATGTGACAGTTTTTATTCTAAAGTTTGTGAGTTTTTAAACCTCACTTAAATCCAAACTGTGACTTTTAGCAGGTTGATGAAGGTGGAGCTAAAATGAACAGAATTTAAATCCATCAATAAACCACTGCTATATTTACAGCGAGGTGCAGGTCGGAGGTACATGGCTACATGCTGGCTGTCTACAGCTCCAGACTGGTGATGGTGGAGCAGGTGGTGGCCTCTAACACCACCATCGCCGACGCCATCATCCAACTGACAGAAACTAAAGGAGAGAGACACGAGGTAATGCTGCATTCACATGTTTAAGATGTCCCTGAACGCATCATAAGAGCTGTTTTGAACAGGCTATATGAAGTAACTTTACTGCCAATTTAATGATAAAAGTTCGCATAATGACAGCTTTTACTTTAAGTAGAATTTGCTGATAATATACACTTTTACTTCAGTAATATTTGGACTTCTACTTGTAGTACAGTATGTGTTAGTAGTACTTTTACTTCAGTGAAGGATCTGAATACTTCAGGGTCGAGAGGGGATGACATGTTACTACCTGACCCACGGCTGGGCGGGGCTCATCGTCATGGTGGAAAACAGACACCCCAGACATCACCTCCATGTGTCATGCGACTGCAGCGACAGCTTCAACGTGGTGTCGACACGCTGCAGCCTCAAAGCCGTCGACAGCATCCCTCCTCTGCACAGGTTCTCTGCATCACACGCTGCAGCTGGACGGTCCATTTACCGCTCAGACTGATGACAAACCGCTTTAAAGATGCATAGAATACCTTCAGAGAGAATAAGTAGAATAGCCGAACCCAGCAGAACCAGTCTGGTGGTCTACGGGTTCCAGCTGTGTGATGTGAATGACGTTTCACTTCTCTCTCAGACAGGTGCTGGTGGTTTTGTCTCAGCTGGAGGGAAACGCCGGATTCTCCATCACGCACAGGCTGGCTCATCGTAAGGCCGTCCAGGCCTCTCTGGGAAACTGGAGTCCCTCGAAGGCAACACATAGTCCTGCTCTGAACCCAGAGACGGCAGGTCTGCATCAGCCTCGACCCCTCTGACGGCCAACTGGGAGGATCCAGATCTGTTTCATCGACCTGAGATCATGTTAATTTAGAGAGCAGGCTGGTGTGACGAGTCAGAGCTCCTCTGAGTCTCAGCAGGTTAGACAGTGGACTGGAGACTACAAAGAGGTCCAACTGTCTGCTACAGTGTCACATATGATCCACTGTCAGCACCAGAGGGACTGTGTCTTTGGATGAAAGTCACAATGAAAACTAGGAGGGGAAAAAACTAAGACGTTTAGGGGTAAAAGTAAAAAAAATCCCAGATTAAAGGGGTGAATTTACAAGAAGAAAAACAACACAACTTAAACATTCTGTAATTATAGAAGTAAATTAACAATAAAATACACAAAACTTCCCTGAGATTAAAATCACAAATTAATGAGAAAAAAAAGTTGGATATTCTGATAGATAAAAGTGGTAAATTTACAACAACAAAACCTCAAAAATTAACATGAAAATCCACTTTATTTCAGTAACAGTGTTGGAAGAAATTCAAGCATCAGTTTATTAATTGATAATATTTTATTATTAGTATTGAAATGTTTATTTTGCTGGTTAAAAAACATACATCCTGGACGTTTGTCAAAGTATTTAGTTATTTTTCTATTTTAGTTATTCTTTTCATCATTTTTCTCACCTCTCTGTGAAAAATCCTCCACTGGAACTTAACATTTTCTACATGACAAACCTGCATGTTTATCCTGATTCTAAATTCATATCTCATTTGTCTAAACTTGAAAAATGAACTTTTATGAGTATTCTAGAACTCATTAGATTACGTAGTGCACAAATCTAATTTACAGATAATTCTGTTTGTAAGAGATGTTGGAAGCTCAGTGGAGATGCTCTGTTTTAAAACAGCCACAGTTTGATTTGACCAAATGTGAGAAAGAAAATAAGGTTTTTGGACTTTGTGTCTAAAAGTAAGATTATTTATTTCTGTGTTAGAGCAGCTCTGCCTCCAGTGTCCAACATACAAACAGAAGATCGTCCACTTAACATTAAGAGCAGATCTCATGATGCACTTTTTATTTAAAACACATCTCAGATCACAGGTTGGTCTTCAGGTCCAAACTGTCTCAATTGCACTGGAGGTAGATGAATATGTTCTTGACTCAGTCGTGTCTGAACTGGGTACCAAGAACATTCACAGGAACAGACATGGTGTTACTCCTCAGTATTATTCAGTCGTACTGCAGTATTAGTACTCAGCATAGTGAAACATGTAGGATGTTTAAATCAAGTCTTAGGCTGGCTGTGTAAAAGCATTAGCACTTTATGAACCTTATGCTGGATTCTACTTTAAATGTTTTTGAATAGTGGAGAACAATATTTTGTGCTTATTTATTCCAAACCATCATTGTATTATTAGAGAAAACATATAAACTATGCAAATGTTTAAAATCTGTTGATTAAAACATGTAAAACTCTTATCCTTGGCTCATCTATTATATGTTTATAATTATTGTCATATTTCTGTACTGATTTTTTATTATTTCAGAAAATATTCATGTATACCTTTAAAATAAAGTTTTATGTTGGTTTTGACGCTGGGCGTGTCTAATGGTGACGCGTTTTACGTCACAAGTCAACCAAAACATCTGTTGGCTGCACGTCTCGAGTGTAGCTAGCTACTTAGCCACCGAGCTTAATACAACAAATAGCTCGTTTTTATTTAGCTCAAGCTGCGTAGAATAATTAACAGCATTAATTAATCCAGGTGGTCAAAGAGCAGCGACGCAGGTATGAGTCGAGTGCTATTAATTAAATACATTTAGCGTTGGCTTTGAACGTGTTAAATGTGTCATAAGTTAGCTAGCTCTGCGCTAATACTGTTTGTTAGCTTCACAATGGCAGCCAATTTGAATGTAAAACAACTGTGACATACGACAGGCAGTTTTAAGACAGAATCAATTTATAAATGGTTGTAAGACATCTGTGAGGAAGCTAACCGTGGCTAATCATTAGCAAACACAACCCAAATCTACCTGACAGTGAAGCAGTTTAGCCTGTCAGCGTGTTTGTTTGGTCTCTGACGTCATCAGAGTGACGAACAGTAAAAACATGCTGATACTAAGGTGATCCAGGATCCAGAGTAACGTTACAGAGTACTGTCATACTCATCTGTTCAGGGCATCAGCTGTTCATTAACCCAGCGCGTGAGTTTCCGTGTCCGCATCAGGTACCGTCAGTAGCGGCGTGACTCCGGTTTTACCGACAGGATTCATTCTGTTCTGGGTCGGCAGTAGGGTCTTGGTGTTCGCTTTGTTAGCTCAGTATGTTGAGTTATTAATGTCACTAAGTGTCTCTTTTTAACCTGGCTAGATCACCATGGTAACTGATGCTGCACTGACTTCACCATGATCACATGGTCTGGAACACAAACAGGACCTACAGCTGGAAGCAGAATGTTTCAACCCCCATCATACATCTGGTTTATTGGTCAAATCTACTATTGATCAGCTTTTAATAACCAAATCACACAAGAACAGTTTAAATAGATCAATAATCAGATATTAAAGTGTTTCCTGACTCCTCCGTCTCTAAATGATCCAACCCTTAATGACCAGCGTCTCTAGTTCTTTGTAGACCCTTTAGCTTCTATGACCTGCTGCAAACCTGCTGCAGATCCAGACACCAGCTTCTGGCAGCGTTCCTGAGGAATCTTAGCCCATTCCTCATGGACAAAGGCCTCCAGTTCTGGAATATTCCTGGTTTACCTGCTGCAACCACCTTCTTCAGATCCCACCAGAGGTTTTCTCTGGATTCCAGTCAGGCGACTGTGACGGCCTCTAGAATGATCCAGGACTTCTTCTGAAACCAGGCCTTGGTGGACTCTGAGGTCTGCTTGGGATCGTTGTCCTTTTGGAACGTCCAATGAGGGCCGAGCTTCATCTTCCTCACAGATGGAGACGTTTTCTTCTAGGATTTCCTGATCCTTGATGGAATCCATCTGACCCTCGACAGGCTGCAGGTTTCCAGTGGTCCAGGAAGCAAAGCAGCCCCAGAGCCTCACTGATCCACCGCCATGCTTCACTGTAGGTAGGCTGTTCTTTTCAGCATCAGCTTCATTCTTCCTCCTCCAGACATACCGCTGATCCAGAGCCCCCAAAAGGTCCAGTTTGGTTTCATGGCTCCACAGAACAGCATCCAGAACTTCTGGGTCTGATCTAGATGGTTCTGAGCTACTGGAGCCCACTTTTCTGGAGCTTCTGGGTCAGCAGTGGTGAAGGTCTTGGAGTTCATGGAGCTCTGATGTAAAATTAGGCCTGAACAGAAAAACCTTTGGGACGCTACTGATAAAGTAAATCTATGAAGGTCTCAGTGTTTTAATACATCTGATCTGTAAATGATGATGATGAGGCTCAGGTTGGATCATTTAGAGACTGAGGAGTCAGGAAAAGGAGACCTTTGGCTTAGATTTGGGAAAAACACTTTAATAATTGTTGTATTTAAAGTGTTCTTGTTTGATTATGTTTTTACAAAGAGCTCATCAAAAGCAGATTTTACCAATAGACCCAAAATATTATGGGGGTTGAATCATTTTGCTTCCAACTGTATATAAGGTATTTATTGCTGTAGGTTTGACATTAAATGATCAGATTAATTTATTACCTCCACCAAGGAGGTTATGTTTTCACCTGTGTTCGTTGGCTTGTTTGTTGTTTGTAGGTTTGTAAACAGGATTACTCCTAAAGAATTCAGTGGCAGGGTTGGACTGGGGGCCAGGGACAAAAACAGTTTTGATGTTTTCCAGTCAGGGTTTCGACCACATCGCAGCAGCGACTGCTCTTTGTTGAGCTCCTCAATGGCATCATCTGTTTGTTTGTTTGTTTCAGTTTCTGTCCTGCCTGTTGGATCGAAGCTTCAGGATAGGGAAACAAAGAGAAGAGGCAGCTGCTGCCGGTGCAGCCAGCCTGGCGGACAGGATGTCGGACAGCCCGGAGAAAAGCGCCTCGGTGTCGGCTCAGGAGCTGAAGGAGCAGGGAAACCGGCTCTTTCTGAACCGCAAGTACCACGAGGCTGCTGCCTGCTACAGCAAAGCCATAGTAAGGACCGAGGGATGGAAACCTGATCAGCATCTGTCTGCAACTGATGTTCAACTTGAACTGCTGCTGATCACATGACTTATGTTAAGCATGTGTTTCCAGTGTATAAAACTAAACTGGTTTCATTTCATACCAAGTAACCAGACCAGCATTTGTCAGGTGTAAGTGGAGAGAGCTAGCACCATGTGACCAATTAGCAGGAGCCCTGGGGTAGCTCATTAGCTCAAATTACATGCCCTTTAGCATTTCAGTGGACAGTAACCTGTAATATCTTAACAAGGCTTTTATTGTGAAACAGTTGCAGGAACATCCTGCGGTAAAAACTTGTTTTGCCGCCATCTTTTCTTAGGCTGCATGAGGCTGAAGTCTCCTTTTAATTATGGTTTCATGTTAAACTTTAGAAGAAGAAGAGAAGTTAAAGGTTGTGAGAAATAAAAAAACATGATGCGTCACAGTGGTCCAAACACACTCCCATTCATGGGCTCAGTGGGAGTAGCTCCTGAGTCAAGTGTGACACAGAGTGGTAATTTTGGTGTTTGACTTTATATCGATAGGTTCACCAGTGGACAATGGCATCATCGACCAATCCTGTTAGAGATACAACAAATTAACATGGCGGGCTAATGTTAGCCATGATACTTACCCTTTATCTTATAGATCTTTCTCTGCTCCTCTTTCAGACTCACAGTCCCTCTGTCCCGGCGTACTACACCAACAGAGCGCTGTGCTACGTGAAGCTGCAGCAGCATGACAAAGCTCTGGCAGACTGCAGACACACCCTGGAGCTGGACAGCCAGTCGGTCAAAGCTCACTTCTTCATGGGTCAGTGTCACCTGGAGATGGAGAATTATGACGAAGCCATCGGCAACCTGCAGAAAGGTGAGAGGGATTTCAGTCAGTGTCACCTGAGGGTGACAGGAGGTGATGCTTATCTTTACTTATAATTCATCATCGTGTTTTTTCCAGCTTATAACCTGGCCAAGGAGCAGCGGCTGAACTTCGGCGATGACATTCCCAGCGCTCTGCGGATTGCGAAGAAGAAACGTTGGAACAGCCTGGAGGAGAGGAGGATCAACCAGGAGAGCGAGCTGCATGCATACCTAACCAGACTCATCCAAGCCGAGAAGAGGAGGCAGGTTACAGCGAGGAAACATCAGACTGAGATATTCCTGTTCCTGCTAAAGTAAAATGTTTGTGGTGTAATCTTCAGGGAGCTGGAGGGCTGCCGACAGAAACAAGAAGACAAGTCAGACGACAGCAGAGTTCAACACAACCTGAACGAGATCCACACAAAGCATGTAGGTGGTTTTACTGTCACTGTAATCAGGCATCCCTCCTATATAATGATAATAATAGATTTAATAAGTAAAAACAGCACCAGAAAGCTGCAGCACAATGTTTTTAAAGTGACATTTATGCAAGTTCAAATAAAAAAACACACACTTTAAATTCAATTAAATTTTCACTGAACTTTGTTGACCCTTGAAACTTTTTTAGTATGTTTTGCTTTTATTTGATAGTTGACCAAGGTATGAAACAGAAACTCATCAAAAAGCTGCAAAAACAGTTCAGCCCCATTTCCGCTGTGTAGAACCGGCTGTACTCCACTCGACTTCAGCCAAAAAGTACCTGGTTCTACTTTTTTAGTACCTGAGCTGAACAGGTACTAAAAGGTCAGGTGAAACGTTACAGACCACTGATTGGTCGATGCCCGGCACACATGGAGTCTCCTGCACAGCACAAATCAACGGCCGCCACACTCAAACAGAGAAGCTCCTTTAGCCACTGCAACTTTTTTTTTTATTGCAGCCGTGATGTTGAGGAGGTGCAGACGTGTATCATGTTGAAGACTACGCCACAGCGACCATCTACCGTGAGGAGGTTCTATCCCCTAATGGAAAACAACCTGCAGAAAAGTAGCAGGTACCGAGTTGAGTTGGGTCGAGTCAGTCCTACGCAGAGGAAATGTTGCTTTAGAGAAGGAAACGAGGCGTCTCCACAGGTCTGTGTGTGTTTTTATGATGGAGATATTCAGACGTACAGACAGATGGATGCTCCTTCGGCAGACGTCGTCCTTTAAGCTGAACATACTGCACAGATATGAGCCCATTTTGAGCTGCACAACTCATGTAGTCGGTCCAGATTTCAGTTTTGTTAGCGCGGTGTGGGTGGGTGGACCTGATCAGCTGCTCCGTTGACCCTTAACCCATTGGTATTGATGATCTGGTGTCTTCTTCCTTCAGGACAAGTACCTCTCAGACATGGAGGAGCTGTTCTGCCAAGTCGACGAGAAGAGGAAGGTCAGTGACGATGACTTATACATATTCTCTTTTCCCACCTTCTCACAGACATCACATAGAGGTTATAAAAATAATCTGTTCATGTTGTTGGTTTGAAAAAAATAAATGAAATTCCATCTTCTTCTCCTTATCCGGGATTGGATCATTGGTAGCAACACTCTCCAGCTCCTCCTGGAGGATCCTGAGGCGCCTCCCACCCCAGATTAGATCTGTAGTCCCTCCAGTGAGCATCCCACCAAAATTGGCTCCTCTCAAGACCAAGGTTCAGCAGCTCTTCTCAGAGCCCAGCCACCCTCATTCTACCAGAGCTCAGGACCATAGATGAGGGTTGGATGTAGATCCTCTGGTAGGTCCAGAGCTTTGTCTTTGGACTCTTTCAGCTCCGTCTTCACCACACCTGTCCAATACAATGCTGGTGTTGTGGTGAAGAATCCCCCCAAAGAATTGCCACTCTAATGAGGGGGAGGAGTTTGTTGGTCCCTGGGAGCCGTGTTGTTGGACATAATAGCCCCTAGTAGGGTCTCAGGGGAGGTGCCAGATGGTCACAAAGGAGCTGAATCACTTTGTCCGGATTAGGGAAACCAGAGCTCCCTACCGCAGCCAGACCTGGGAGGGGAGCTCATCGACGAGCGTCAGGCGGAACAGACCACATGAAGCCGCCGCCCTGTGGGCCCCTACCTGCAGGGGTCCAGTTCGTTTCGCCCGGCGGAGGACCTGAAGTTACTCCTGGTATAAATGACATGAATGCTGATCTCCTGTGTGTTTGACAGAAGCGTGAGATCCCAGACTTCCTGTGTGGAAAGATCAGCTTCGAGTTGATGAGAGAACCGTGTATCACTCCCAGTGGAGTCACTTATGACAGAAAAGACATCGAAGAGCACCTCCAGGTAAGAACCTTTACTGCACTAAAAGTACTAATACTACAGTATAGAGAGTATTCAGAGTAACTTTACTTAGGCTTTACTCTTTTTCTGGAGCTTCACTGTAAAACACTTTCGCAGCGTCTCCTAAAAAAGATGGAGACTAGTTTAAAAAACTAGATGTCATTCAAACCTCCAAGGCAGCTCAGTTTCCTCATGATGTCATCACACCTAAAACCAGCAGGCCCCTGATAGGCTGACCCTCATCATGTGATCCTGGACCATGAAAACCTGCACCTAGAATCTGGATCACATTGGTATCATTATTAGTTTGATAGTTACTCTAGAAAATCTAGATTTCACTGATAGTGGTTTTCTTCAGGATCTAGATCAGGAACTCAGTTTCAGCTACAATCTGATCTCAGGTCAGTCTAGATCATTATTATTATTTATCTCATAGTAGTGATTTTTCTGTGAGCTCTATAAACTTGAACATTCTGGATCACCAGATCCAGAATATGACCTGGATCCAGATCAGACTCTGATATGTTCTAGATCTTACGGTGATGTCATCGTGTCGTTTTTGTCCAATCATTGTAGACATTATCCAGGAAGTTAGAAGATAAAACCTGGTAATTGTCCCACAATGATAAAGAATCCTTTAAACACATTCTGGATCCAGATGATGATCCGGATCAACACCAGAATCACCACCCCTCCCTAAGGAGCAGTGGGCGGCCCTTAAGATTCCTGGGGAGCAAACTGGGGTTCAGTATCTTGCTCAAGGATACCTCGACATGTAGACTGGGGGTACTGGGGATCGAACCACCGACCTTCTGATCAGTGGACGACTGACCCATCAAATGACACCTAAAACTCAAGGCTGAGGTCAGATGTTGTAAAATGTTCTAAAGAAAAGCTTGTGTTTGTGGTCCTCTTGCAGAGAGTCGGCCATTTTGACCCGGTGACGCGGACTCCTCTGACCCAGGATCAGCTCATACCAAACCTGGCCATGAAGGAAGTCATCGATGCTTTTATTTTGGAGAACGGATGGGTGGAGGACTACTGACCAGTGAGAGGAGGGAAGGGAAGTTACTGACCATTAATGGACAGAGACAGTGTGACTGGTCACATGGTGCAGCTATCAGCCAATCAGGGGAGCTGCTGCTCTGTTGGTTTGGTTTAGAGATGTAGGAAAATTCAAACCTGCAACAAATCACACGCTGTCCTAAAATGTAATGTTTTAAATGCTGTTTGTGTTTGATGATCGGCTTTAACCGAGGAAGAAAGAGAAACAGATGATTTATGAAAAAACACATGAAATAAAAATAATAAAATCAAGACAAACCCAAAGAAAACAAAAACCTTTAATCCTTTTCAAAGTCGTCAGTAGAAGACGCTGTTTGCCAAACCTGCAACATGAACGTTTGAACAAAGGAAGGAAGAAGTATCAGTACTACAGTATAAAAATACTCTGTTACAAGTTACAGTTATGCTTAAGAGTAAATTTAGACAAATAAACTGAAGTATCAAAAGTGGAAGTCAGTGTTTTTATATGATCATTAAAACTTTAAATCATGTTTGAAGAATAACAACACAACTGTAATCTGAAGAGTAACTTCAGACAGGTGTAGTCCAATGGGATGTCTCCCTCAGAGGTGCAGTGAGATGTAAGGAACCAATGAAAATAATCACCTGTAGGACATTAAAAAAATGTCCTTCACTAAGTTTACGAACCAAATGACACCAACAACAATCTACAGTCACATTACTCACTCAGAGTAATCAGATTACACCAAATGTACACTGTTGGTGCAGCTCATCATCTGAGCTGTTTAATGTGTGCAAGTGTTGCATTTACTGGCAAACAAAAAGATGAGAAACTCTGGTGTTATAGCTTAAAGAGAGTGAAACATGATCATCATCTGTCGTCCATCAGGACACAGCGTCTCACTGGAACCTGGAATCAATAATCAATCTGATGATTTTTTTGGTTTAAATGTGACAATTATAATTCATCTTTAGCTGAATCAGATTGTCTGGTTTAAAAACACAATGCTTTTATTTTTGCTCCCATTTCTCACAAGTTCAAATTAAATTTTAAGACTTTTTTAAAGCACATTAAAGACTTATTGCTGTCAGATTTTAAGCATTTTTAAAATAAATCCATGTTAATCTGGGTTTACGCTGTAGGAGAATCGTCCCGATTCACCCGTCCTGACCAATCATGCTGCAGCGTGATAACAATGATCTGTGAACAATTCTTTGAAGATATGATGGAGGATTGTTACCCTGATGACTGAAACGGTGTTTCGGATCCTTGCCCATATCTGGAACCTTTATCATGTGACGTCCACAGTCCATGTCCAATTACTATCGTGTCATTTATTTGTCATTGCAGCCATATCTATATAAAAACATACAGTGGAAAAAAGTGTTTCTCAGGGACGGAGTCCAGAAGAAAATAAAGATAAAATAAAGACCAGTGCTATGCTTATAATAGTAAATCATTTAAAGATAGATTGCTCATGAGTACACATTTTATCATTTTATTATGCTGTTATTGTGGCACACCTGTTTAGTAATGTTTAATGACTGTTGGCTGATAAGTGCTCACTTATCAAGAAGAAGTCGACTGTGCATAAAAAGGTTTTTACCTGAACGTGAACAATGGGAGCACAAACAAAAGAGTTGTTTTTATTTTGAGTGCACTTTTTCTTCTCTCATTTTCTTTCCAAAAACCAGTTTAGAATGACCTACCTGCTGCACAACAAAAGATTCAACAAACATGCTGTAAAGTTGTGATAAAAAATAAATGGTCCATATTTTCTACATGTTTCACATATTTCTTCTCATTCCCTTTGTGATCATGACAAATAAAAGTAGAATGAAGAAGAGATCATTCCTCCTCCAAGGCCAAACAATCCCTCATACATCCACCAGAAATCATCAGAAATATATTCTTCAAACTGTAGGAGACAACTCTAAAACCAGTATCTCAGCTGTTTGTTGTCTGTTTCAAGCCCTATTTGTTAGCATATAGCGGCTAAACAAAGATCAACCCTACAGTACAAATACATTTTGATTCTAGCAGCTAACGGTAGCTAGTCACTAATGTCCAGATGCCAGGTAACTGCTATTGTTAGCTAGTCACTTATGTCCAGATTTTTTTTTTTGGGACCTTTATTTTACCAGGAAGATCAATTGAGAACCGCTTCTCATTTACAATGACGACCTGACAAGAGGCCCCAGCAAAAATAAAAACAAAACAAAACAAAAAAAACAGAAAAAAACAGTACGCATGAATCCAAGACACATAGCTAGTCATTGATGCCCAGATACCAGTTAGCTGCTAATGTCCCTCACAGCTCTCCAGGTGAGAGATCAGCTTAGGAAGATGAAGGCGAGGAAGGCTGCGGGTCCGGACGGCATCAGCTCCAGGCTCCTGAAGTCCTGCGCAGACCAGCTGTGTGGGATAGTTGAACACATGTTCAACCTGAGCCTGAAGCTGGGGAGAGTGCCACAGATGTGGAAAACATCCTGCGTGGTACCTGTCCCCAAGACTCCGCACCCCAAGGACCTCAACAGCTACAGGCCGGTGGCTCTAACATCCCACCTGATGAAGACCTTGGAGCGGCTGGTCCTTGTTCATCGCCGCCCCCTGGTGAGCCCAGCGATGGACCCGCTTCAGTTCGCCTACCAACCTGGCATCGGGGTGGACGACGCCGTCATCTTCCTCCAACACCGAGCCCTCTCTCACCTGGAGAAGCCGGGAAGCACTGTGAGAATCATGTTCTTTGATTTCTCCAGTGCTTTCAACACAATACAGCCTCAGCTTCTGAAGGACAAGCTGGAGCACACCAGTGTGGACCACCACCTCACATGCTGGAGACTGGACTACCTCACCAACCGTCCACAGTATGTGAGGTCACGGGACTGTGTGTCCGACATGGTTGTCTGCAGTACGGGGGCCCCACAGGGAACGGTCCTGGCTCCGTTCCTCTTCACCCTCTACACTGCAGACTTCCACTACAACTCACCCACCTGTCACCTGCAGAAGTTCTCTGATGACTCTGCCATCGTCGGTCTCATCACAGATGGGGACGACAGGGAATACAGAGAACTGACTTTGTGGACTGGTGCCAGCGGAACCAACTCCAGATCAACACGGTGAAAACCAAGGAACTGGTGGTTGATTTCTGCAGGCACACACACTCCCCCCCCCCCCGGACCCGGTGAAGATTCAGGGAACAGACATTGAGATGGTGACATCTTATAAGTACCTGGGTGTTCACCTGAACAATAAACTGGACTGGACAGACAATACCACTGCAGTCTACAGGAAAGGCCAGAGCAGACTCTATCTGCTCAGGAGACTGAGGTCCTTTGGACTGCAGGGAGCACTCCTCAAGACATTTTATGACACCGTGGTGGCATCAGCCATTTTCTATGGTGTGGTCTGCTGGGGCAGCGGCATCTCAGTGTCGGACAGGAAAAGACTCGACAAACTGATAAGGAAGGCCAGCTCTGTCCTGGGATGCCCACTGGACCCAGTGGAGGTGGTGGGAGGAAGGATGATGACAACAAAACTCATCCATAATGGACAATCACTCCCACCCGATGCGGGACCGAGTAACAGCACTGGAGAGCTCCTTCAGCGACAGGTTGCTTCACCCAAAGTGTGTGAAGGAGCGCTTTTGCAAGTCTTTCCTTCCTGCAGCTGTTAGACTGTACAATCAGCACTGCTCCCAGTAGACCAAACTATTTGTAGTACTTTTTGTTGCAATACTGAGACACTTTACCCCCCTCCTTTATTGTATTGTATTTTTTAAATATTATTTCCCCTCCTCCTGCTGTGTTTTTGTACACTGTGCTGCTGCAATGCTGTAAATTTCCCCACTGTGGGACTAATAAAGGGATATCTTATCTTATCTTATCTTATGTTAGCTAGTCATTGATCCCCAGATACCAGGTAGCTGTTAATTTTAGCACATGATGAGGTAGACTCATGAAGATCACAATGGAGGAAAACGATGCAGGGGGGATCTACAGCTGTAAGCTTTTATTTTTTAATTGTTATGAAATTTATAATATAAAATAGCAGCAAAAAGAATTGGTGATTAATTGTGTCACATTCATTTAAGATTTCTGGGATTTCTGGAGCAGATGTTTCAGACAAAAGTGTTCATCAGGTACCTGAGACAGAAAGTTTTAAAAGAAAAGTTGTTAAATATTCTATGAATTACTCATTCAGCCAATAAGAGTCCCTTTAGCTTTATCTCCATATGTGAGCTGTGCTCAACCATGTCTTCTGGATTAAATTACAAAATGTAGCTGTGATTATTCTCATGCTAGTATAGCCAGAAACAAATCAAACCACTTATTATGAGGCACCAGAAGACAGGAAATGACCTTTACTCTGTTTCCCCAGATTGTCCCACCCGTTTTTAAAGCCGCCTTACGAGAGGAACTTCACCTCTCTGTCACCCCATCATTACCCTCCTGAGCTCCACCTGTTATCAAAGGCTAATTGTGGAGCATTTAAGAGACAATAAAATGTTATAAAAGGCTCAAAGTTATTTGATCATTTTACAACACTGGGTTATATCAGTAAATGTTTTCACAGACAAAAATAAGATGTCACTCAGAGCACAAACCTCCACCGAGGCCACTCAGTTACGTCATGTCACCTAAAACAAAACAAAAAAAAGATTTCACTGACGGTGGTTTTCTTCAGGATCTAGATCAGGAACTGTTGACCCCAAACTGAATCAGAACAGTTTTAGCTACAATCTGATCTCAGGTCAGTCTGGATCATTATTATTATTTTTTGTCTCACAGTAGTAAATTTTCTGTGAGCTCTATGAATTTAAACATCCTGGATCACCAGATCCAGAATATGACTTGGATCCAGATCAGACTCTGATGTGTTCTAGATCTTATGGTGATGTCATCTTGTCATTTTTTTGTCCAATCATTGTAGACTTTATCCAGGAAGTTAGAAGATATGGAGGTGCAACCAAAATACTGGCAAGCATCCAAATTTCCCACTTGTCCCGAACGAAGCACGGTTGATGTGCTGGATGTGGGTGACTTTGGGAGTCTAACTCTGAAGCCATTACCCCCTTCAGGTTGAATCTGATTGGCAGCTGGAAGGAAGGAGAGGCTCCGATCCGTAACCACAGCAAGAGAACTACTGATGGTAAGATATGCAAACAAAGACCCTCCCTGGACCTTGAGATGAGCAAGGTGCGTCTGATTGGGTCAATAAATGTTTGACGGGCAGTCAGGTCAAGTTGACCTTACTGGAACTGAGCGTTTATCAGTACAAATGGGTTCTCTTTGGTTCTTTGGTTGGTTCAGTCTCCATCTACAACTCAAAGAAACTTTACATCCTTCAATTGTTTCTATATCAAATATAATCAAGAGTCAGACATAATGTCTCTTAACACCCATCATCCATCATCCATCCAGGTTGCAGTAGCATCAGACTGATCGGGTTCTTCCTGAAATAATAACTAACTATAATCTATAGGATTCATTTATGTCGACGGGAAATAGATTTTTTTCTTGGCTCTCAGCTCATCTAACTTTCAGGCCTTCATTCATAAACCGTGCTGCGTTCGCTGATCGTCAGGGTGGATGGCGGACAGACGGCATCCTCTCCCACCAGCATCCATGTTCAGTTTCTGTGTGTGGTTCAGGAACCAGAAACCTCTGGTTTCAGGTCAGGACATGATCAATCTGTTAAAAACCAGGTGGCTCGCATGAACCCTCAGCGAACAAACGTCGACCTGTCCTGGATGAGCTATCAGACCAATCTTTATTTCCTCAGAGGCCTGTTGTACACATTTGATTTGTTAGAACCCCTCCCTGCTGTTAAAGGCTTGCTGTCCAGCTTTATGACTGTTATCTGTGACTTTAGAAACAACTGGTCGTATAAATGGACCAACTTTCCTGTCAGACCAAACAGTCGCCTCTTTCTGCTCCAGCTGTTCAGCTCCTCCATCAACCTGAGGAAGGATCACACCATGGAGGTCAAACTGCTCGTCTGTGGAGTCGTGTTCGTGGCCTTAATGGTTACAGGTTTGTGGCGCCAAATATTGTGTCAGTATCTGATTTTTGTATGAAAAGAAATCTGAGTAGAATAGATGAATTTCTCTATTTCTGTTTAATAATATACTTAATTAAAACTATTAATTAATTATATACAGCTCTGAGGAGATCGATGTACAACAAGCCGACATGAAAACCTAACAGGTGTTTTTCTTTGTGTCTCCAACAGGAAGCAACGCACAGTTAGATGGTGAGTTATGATTCACTCGTTTCATCTGTTGGCACAAAAACCAAAGGTTTCAAACAGCCTTTAAACGCAGCATTAGTCCAGTCTAAGTTAGACTCGGCAGCTTTTAGCCACACGTATGAAGTCAGAGGCTTCCTGTTTCTCCACAGATGTTGGTAAAGTTTGATGATCCTTGACTTTTACTTCATGACAGAGAAGAAGTAACAAAACTATTCTAACAGTTTCCTGTCTTTACTTTAAGGTAATAAACTTTACACTCAGTAGATGGTGCTTTCAT
The DNA here is from genome assembly GCA_037577475.1 of Chaunax sp. Z400. Taxonomy (NCBI): domain Eukaryota; kingdom Metazoa; phylum Chordata; class Actinopteri; order Lophiiformes; family Chaunacidae; genus Chaunax; species Chaunax sp. Z400. The sequence continues at coordinate 27,788,835 of CM075197.1, forward strand.
GGTGTGGATGATGTGGGAGAATGGAGCTTCAGGTTAACTGAAAATATATGTAAACCGATATTTAGAACCTCAAATTTGTCACTGTCCTACAATTATTACAGTGAACGAACCACAGACAGTTGACTATCCTGTTGTTAATACAGACAACTAGAACCAAAGAGAACACAGAAAGAACCGATACAGCAACAAAAGCATTAATGACTGTCTCCCTCCAGTGTGTGGCGTTGCTCCTCTCAACTCCAGGATCGTAGGAGGGGTAAATGCTCCTGCAGGGGCGTGGCCCTGGATGGCCAGTGTGCAGTATTTGAACTCTCACACCTGTGGAGGCTCCCTGATCAACAACCAGTGGGTCCTGACGGCTGCTCAATGTGTCAGGTGAGCCCCGATCCGGTCTAAACAGAGAACCAAGAGGAAACAAAATGATGGTAGAAAACTGCGTCAAACATCTCATCGTGTTTTTCTTTGTGCTCTTAGTAAAAACTCTAGTAGTAGTAGTAGGTCCAGTTTCCTATTGAGGGTCTCACCTGCCAAAAATATCTTTACATGAATGGACCAATCAGAGCAGAGGACTAAGCTGACTGGAGGTTTAATCAGCCAATCAGCATCAGCTGTGTGTAACTGTATCTGGTCCTGAAAATGCCGACTCATTGAGGTAGATAGAGAGAAAGCCCCTAAAGCAGCACTGGAACCAGAGCCTGATCCAAACCCTGTAGTTGGTCTTGTTAAAATGAGACACCGTCAGCATCCTAAGAAGCTGCTGAACATGTAGATCTATCATTTGTATGGATCAAGTTCAAAATGTCAACATGACAGCAGAGAGAAAACTGCTACTGTCTGCTTTCCTCCACTATTTTCAGCTCAAAGTTCAAATGGGAGCTGATGAGGCAGTTGGTTGGACTTCCTGTTGCTCGGGGCCTCCCTGAGCCAGAAGTGTTTGTCTGTTAGCTTCCAAATTAGCTTCATTAGAAGCAGCACAAACTTTACTACGTTTTCATGTCAACATTATGGATGTGGAGTAAAAACTGAGGGAGTGAGAACAATTTAAAGAGAAGATTTTAGACCATTTTACAGCTGACCTCCACTCCAATGATGATGTCACCACCCTAATGATGATGTCACCTCTCTAATGATGATGTCACCAGTGTAACATTAATTTAGTGTAAGAGTGCCTGTGATGTCATGTAAAATATGTCTCATACACACAAACACTGTTTTTCAGTGACTCTGCCAGCCGTTACAGTGTCTACCTCGGACGTCACACCCTGACCGGTGTGAGCCCAAACCAGGTGTTCCTGAAAGTGTCCAAGATCATAGTACATCCATATTTTAATCCCAAATCATTTGACAACGACATAGCTTTGCTGCAGCTGTCCAATCAAGTGAACTTCACCGACTACATCCGACCCGTATGTCTGGCGGCGTCAGGCAGCGAGTACAAAGCTGGGAGGGAGTGCTGGATCACCGGATGGGGAAACATCGACACAACCGGTGAGAATTTGTTCAGTCATGTTTAAATTTATTGTTAATAGTGATTAATGGATTTATTTCTAACCACATCACAGAACACCACATACATATAAACCAGAACCAGAGCAGAAGAAATAATTTCATTCAGAGACCACCAGAAAGTGGAAAACCAGTAGGAGAAGAAGTACTTAGAGAAAGTAAAGTAACGAGGACAATTAAAAGTAATAATGTCACAGCGTGTAGAAAAATACTTTAATAATACTGTAAATTTACCCAGAATCCAAAGTATATTGATTACAAATGCAAGTAGTGGTGCAATGTAACTCATTACATTATTGTACTTAAAACCTCCAGGACATTTTAGAACCCATCATTGTATAATGATTACTTTACTTTTAGTGTTTTGATGCTAATACATATTTACTTTTCTTTAAAGGAACAGTTCACCTAAAAATGAAACTCCAGGCATTATCTACACAACCCCATGTCAATGGAGAGTCAACAAAGGTTTCTTAGTCCACAAAATGTTCCTGGAGCTTCACAGTAAAACAGTGCTGCAGTATTCTCTTGAACAACAGAAGAAGATGAGGACTTGTTTAAAAAAAACCTAATTTCTCCATACAGCTCGTACAGCGGAACCCAAATCTCCAGAGGATCCCAAACTGAAAAGACGTTATTTACACCCTTTTAAGCTGAAACCTTTACTTTAGCCTCGAAGCTAAAAGCGTTAGCACTCACCTAATAAAATGTAGTTTAAAAATAAAAACAAAATTTCTCTTTAGTTTCATCCACAAAAAAGAGGAGACAAAATATCGTAGACTTATTTTTTCTAAATTACAATCCAAATATTCTGTTCATTGGTGTGTGTGACAGGACCCTAAAGATGGTGAACTATGTCTGGGCAGGGCGGAGCCAGAGGAAACTCTGGTGGAGGCCTGCAGTGGTCTTGATGTACAAACCGGTGGTCTGACCTGGGTATAGGGGCCAAAGACTAATGGAACCATCTAGTATCTGGTTCCCTCTGAAGGTTCCTCAGGATATCTGGAGCTCGGAGTCTCACAATTTTATCTGGTAAACCAATGATTAGAGGTTTTGGGGCTGAAACCATCTCAACCTATTAACCCATTATCAAACTTTAAATGGGTAAGAAGCCCGGCTCACTGGCTTGGAGCCAGGCGTGGTTCAACATAAATCAGCCAATCAGAACATGTTCCATGTCTGGATGTATTCCTTAATCAGGACATTTGACTCAGGACTAAGATGACTAAATGAAAACTAATGCGCCGCTAGACGAGATCACCTCAGTGTTTACTGCTGAGTTAATCTCCTCTCGTGACACATGTATTCACGTTTGGGCTCACACACCTTCCTCTGATGGGGTTAGCGCTAACGCTAATCTCTTTCCTTTTTCAGTTCCCCTTCCGAGACCAGAGACACTGCAGGAGGTGATTGTCCCCATCGTGTCCAACGATGACTGTAATCAAGCCTACGGTATCATCACCAACAACATGATGTGTGCCGGTACATCCCAAGGAGGAAAGGGCACCTGTATCGTGAGTCTGCTAAAAACCACTTCAAACCACATCAAACCATTAACACACGTTTACACCAATCAGTGGACTTGAGGCTGGTTTTGTCCAGTCCCACGGTCGATGTTACCTTTTTTTTTTCTGCAAGCGACATACAGTTTTTAGGAAAAACATGTTTAAATACTTATTTGATACTGATTACTTATACTTATTACTTATACTTATTGCTTAATGCTTATTTATATCATTTAATTAAAAGAATTGATTCATTAGTGTTGTCGTCACTTAAATGTTGCAGCTGGTGAATTTCATACAGGGATTCATAAAATTTGTCTCTGAGTTTAACGGGCAGAAATACTCTACCTTTAAAGTGTACTTAGTTACTTTAGATATACTCTGTACCTTTAAAGTGTACTTAGTTACTTTAGATATACTCTGTACCTTTAAAGTGTACTTAGTTACTTTAGATATACTCTGTACCTTTAAAGTGTACTTAGTTACTTTAGATATACTCTGTACCTTTAAAGTGTACTTAGTTACTTTAGATATACTCTGTACCTTTAAAGTGTACTTAGTTACTTTGCACTGCTGTTTGCTGGTGATATAACTGTCATTTTTCATCTGTACAGGGGGATGGAGGCGGCCCGCTAGTGAGGAAATCTGACAACAAGTGGGTCCAGGGTGGAGTGATGAGCTTTGTGAGTGCAACAGGCTGTGCTAAGCCCAAAATTCCAGAAGGCTATGCCCGAGTGTCCCAGTATGAGGTCTGGATCAAGAGCCACGTCACCACCTTCCAGCCGGGCTTCATTCTCGCTGGAACCACTCAACTGGTTTCCCTCTCACTTCCTCTGCTGCTGTCCATCGTGCTGCTCCTCTTCTCTCTCTAATCGTTTTTTACACCAGTATTACCACAGGATGTCTTCTTATACTTTTGATAAAGATTTATCATTTTGTATCTATAAGACAAACAAATATGTCCTCTATACCTGTCAACAGTTCAAGGGTTAAAAAATACTTCAACCAGCAATCTAACACTCAAAGATATTTAGTTTATCATGATGTCTGACAAAGAAAAGCATCAAATCCTCAATTTTAGAAGCTGCAGCCACAGAATATTTTACATGTCTGTTTTAAAATGACTGAAACGCATGTTAATAAACGGAACCACTTAAAACGCTCTTAAAAATGTATAGCGAATAAAAATGATGCATTTAAGTCAAAGCAAGAAAAAATAGAATCAAAAGATCATCATATTTAATGACTCTATATAATAATAATAATAACTAGAAAGCACTCAGAGAACGCAGACCTCCGCCAAGGCTGCTCAGTTTTCACTCCAAAGCAAAAGTCCCATGATGCAACCCTCTGAATTAAGTCATTAGAAAGTTTGACAGGAAAAATTAAAACAAAATCTTTGCAATTTCCTAAAATCGTTATTTATTGTGGCTGTTAGTTGTTCATATTGTCATCTCACATAAATAAACTGCGATGCCACAACAGGTAATTGACACTTGTAAGACTTTAAGATTTGTTTCAAAGCCACACAAACAGGCAGGAGAACAGGAAGTATATTAAAACGGGGTAATGCTTTGTTGAAATTCATAAGCTGTTATAAGGACATGAATCAATTAGATACATTTGTCAGGATGGAGACACTTTACATTACAAGTGTACATGTGGCAGTTTAATCCTACAATAATAAAAAATCCAGACGGTCATCCGGATCACCACCAAATTCTAATTGATTCTTCCTTGGGCCACTTCTAACATCTCCTGAAAATTTCATCAAAATCTGTTGATTAGTTCTTTTTAAAAATCCTGTTAACAAACCAACAAACCAACGCTGGCAAAAACATAACCTCCTCCCTTTGCGGAGGTAATAATAATAATAATAATAATAATAATAACAATAAGAAGAAGAAGAATCCCCGTTTGTGGGATTATTAGTTACTTAATTCAAGCCTTTTTTGTATTTGAACTTAAGCTAGTTTTAAGTAAGTGCTCTTTTAAAGTGGTGAATTTATTAACATGGTCACAAGTAAACACTAACATGTTATAAGGACTTCAGCAGCAGACTCCAGTCAGAGTCTATCAAATCCTTTAAACTTTTACAGACAATAACGACTCTGCTGTCTATTTCTGCAGCTGTATTGTTTTATTTATGAGCTCAAATATGAAATATTTTGTGGTAAACTTCCTAAACTTCAATGTTTTTATGGATTTTCACTACCTCTTTAATCTGGTATTGATTTATTGCTATAATATTAATGCCTTCAGTTTTTTTTACTTTGAGGATCTATGACTCCATGACATCCATTTATGAACATTTTCATAATTTTCCATAAATCAAATATTAGAAACAGCTTTCACTGTGTTTAATATGAGAGCTGGGATTTATTGCTGGATCACATTGTACAGGTGTTCCTATGGTTTGTCACTGATGGATATGATGTATCTATGAACCGACAGAACAGGAACATATCAGGACTACATCTATATAAAAGAGAGCCTCTTATACAACACCATGATACCAAGATTATATAAGCTGAGAAATGTGTTTAGAGACTGTTTCACTGCTCGGCAATAAAATCTAGAGTCGGACTGTTTCTTTGATTGTATTATTATCATAATCAGAATAATTTTCTGGGATAGTCTCTGAGAAGGTTCTGGGTTCACATGCGGACTTCGGGGCCTTTCTGTGTGGAGCTTGTGTGTCTCTACATTGTCATAGATGTGAATGTAAGTGTAGATTGTTTGTGTGTCGGCCATGTGACGAACCTGTCCAAGGTGAACCCCGCCTTTCACCCAATCAGTGTCACCTGGTCTCCAAAAGAGTTCCAGTAAAGGGCGCTGTAGATGGAACGTTGTATGATGTGGATGCGATAGGCAGTAATACATCATTTTGGATGCAAACAACCTTTAAACACCAGTGAGGAAGAAGTACCCATAATGCTTTGTTCTTTTAGCAGTGAAAATATCTCAGTTTATATTTGAATTCTCGTATTCGCCCACCATGACACTACAGCCTGACATCTTCAATCATGGCATCAGAAAAGAGGGACTCATACAGGTGAGCACCTTTTAATCACCCCCCTCCTCACCAGGGCTTCTCTGGCCCTGTTCTGTTAAAAAACTTCCCTTCCTGTTTCCTGGACAGGGCTTCTTCTCCGCTCCCATCCTAACTGGACATTTTAAACACTATTATATCACTGAGGACTACTACCTGTCCATGTCTAAACAATACAACACAAATTTAATGCCTACACATGGTTTCCTGCACGGGGTAACTCTTAGCTTAATATGCTCGGTCTCTAGATATCGCGAGAGTTCCTGAGACGGATACAAGGATCTCGCGAGAGTGTGTTGCTGAGACACACATTTCAGACTCAAAGTTAATTTAGCCCTGATTCGTCGACCTTATAGATACTATTTTGGTGTTAAAATGTTCAGACGACATGTGTCTTGTGGAAAAAATGTCGTAATATTAACTTTAGAGATTACTGGGCTAAAGACTCGGACATAATTTATGGCCACGTTCACGTCTCCCATTTAAGTGAATTGACTCGAGTCTCCTCGAGAGGCGGGCTGCGGAGAAACCCACGTGACACAGATACAGGAAGTGGCTCCTCGGTGAGCTGTCTGCTTTCTGAACAGTCTCATGAAAAACAAATTATACATTTTAATCGATATTTTTATGTATGTGAATTGTTGAGGATATTTAAAATGCTAAGTTTTGTAATTCACCAAAAATTGAATATCTATTTTACAGTTGGAAGTAAATGTATTCAACCCTATTAGGTTTATTGGCAAAATCTAGTATTGATCAGCTGTTAACAGTTTAAATAGATCAAAACAACAGATATTACAAGTGTTTTTCCAAAATCTAACCTCATTTAGAGACTGCGGGAATCAGGAAAAGGAGACTTTTGGCTTTGTTTGTGGAAAAAAATCTTTAATATCTGTTGTTTTTATCTATGTAAACTGTTATTGTGTGATTATGTTGTTACATAGAGCTGATAAATAGAGTATTTTTCCCATCAACCTGATATATGATGGAGGGTAAATAAATTTGTATTCTCCCATCCTCCCATTAAATAGTGTTGCACAGAATTGCTTTATGAGACACATTATAAGTAAACAGTGATATCTAGTGGTAATGCGGTGATTTTCACTCATTATTAGATTCTGTAATGTGTACAGGAAAGACATTTGAACTACATATGGTCATTATTAATAACACTGCAAGTACCTATAGAATATAAAAAGATTGTGTATTCAGTACTAAACCTGTAGCACCACTATTGGTAAAAATGTTTGGTTTGATTTCATGTTAAGGTCTGATGATTAAATGTTTTAAAAATTAATTACTTCACTAATGTTCATGAATGGGGGAAAACATATTAGAATTACTGAACAATCATCTTTATTGCAAGTCCAGCAGTGCAACGATAGAAAAACACATGAACGAGCCAATTCTCAAAAAGTCTTCATTGTTAATCTGATAAATAGATAGAATAATAAATAACAACAAATCTGATGTATAAAGTTACGGATCAAACAGTGAGAGTCTTTATTAAGAGCCTCCCTTTTCATATTTATGTGGAACATCTCTCAAAGAGCTTCATCTTTACAGATTTGACTGTCCCAGTGATCATAAAGTCCTTATGAAGGGCCACTTTAGTCCACTTCCTCAATGGTGGGCCCCTGGGAGCTGGTTTGTGCTGGCCCTCCAGGGCTGCCTGCAGGCATTCCTCCCTGATACAGCTTGCTGATGATGGGGTTACACACCTTCTCCAGCTCTTTCTGCTGGTGTTGGTACTCGTCTTTTTCAGCCAGCTGGTTGGCCTCCAGCCAGTTGATGGTGGCTTCACACTTCTCCATCACCTTCTTCTTGTCCTCCTCACTAACTTTGTCCTTCAGTTTCTCATCCTGCATAGTGCTTTTCATGTTGAAGGCGTAGGACTCCAGGGAGTTCTTGGCAGCGATTTTCTCCCTCTGAAGGTCGTCTTCCGCTTTGTATTGGTCGGCCTCATTCACCATCCTCTCTATGTCTTCTTTGCTCAGGCGGCCCTTATCGTTGGTGATGGTGATCTTGTTCTCTTTGCCGGTGCTTTTGTCCACTGCAGACACGTTCAAGATGCCGTTGGCGTCCACATCGAAGGTGACGTCGATCTGTGGGACCCCTCGTGGTGCAGGTGGGATTCCCGTCAGCTCAAACTTGCCCAGCAGGTTGTTGTCCTTGGTCATGGCTCTCTCTCCTTCGTAGACCTGGATGAGGACCCCAGGCTGGTTGTCAGAGTAGGTGGTAAAGATCTGGGTTTGTTTTGTGGGGATGGTGGTGTTGCGTTTAATCAGGGATGTCATAACTCCTCCAGCTGTCTCGATACCCAGCGACAGAGGAGCCACGTCCAGCAGCAGCAGGTCCTGAACATTACCTGACGTATCACCTGAGAGAATGGCGGCTTGGACAGCAGCACCGTAAGCCACCGCCTCATCTGGGTTGATGCTCTTGTTCAGCTCCTTGCCGTTGAAGAAATCTTTCAGGAGTTTCTGGATTTTGGGGATTCGGGTGGAGCCTCCGACTAGCACAACGTCTTGGATATCTGCTTTTTCCTTTCTGGCATCCTTCAGGGCTTTTGTCACTGGTTCCAATGTTTTTCTGAACGGATCAGAGCACAGCTCCTCAAAGCGAGCCCTGGTGATGGAGGTGTAGAAGTCTATGCCTTCAAACAGAGAATCAATCTCGATGTTGGCCTGGGTGCTGGAGGACAGGGTTCTCTTGGCCCTCTCACAAGCGGTTCGCAGCCTCCTCACAGCTCTCTTGTTCTGACTGATGTCCTTCTTCTGTTTCCTCTTGAATTCCTCCACAAAGTGGTTCACCATGATGCTGTCAAAGTCTTCTCCACCCAGGTGAGTGTCTCCAGCTGTGGATTTGACCTCAAAGATACCGTCTTCAATGGCCAGGATGGACACGTCGAAGGTGCCTCCACCCAGGTCAAAGATCAGGACGTTACGTTCTCCTGACTGGACTTTGTCCAGACCGTACGCGATGGCGGCTGCTGTCGGCTCGTTGATGATCCTCATGACATTCAGTCCTGCGATGATGCCTGCGTCTTTAGTCGCCTGCCGCTGGGAGTCGTTGAAGTACGCTGGGACTGTGATGACAGCGTTGGACACCTTTTTGCCGAGGTAGGCCTCAGCAATCTCCTTCATCTTCACCAGCACCATGGAGGAGATCTCCTCAGGGTAGAAGGATTTTTCCTCCCCTTTGTATTCCACCTGAATTTTGGGTTTCCCTCCATCTCCAATCACCTTGAAGGGCCAGTGCTTCATGTCGTTCTGCACCGTTGAATCATCTATTCTTCTTCCAATCAGTCTCTTGGCATCAAACACAGTGTTGCTGGGGTTCAGAGCCACCTGGTTCTTGGCTGCGTCCCCGATGAGCCTCTCAGTGTCTGTGAAGGCCACATAGCTGGGGGTTGTCCTGTTGCCCTGGTCGTTGGCGATGATCTCTACTTTTCCGTGCTGGTAAACTCCCACACAGGAGTAGGTGGTGCCCAGGTCGATGCCGATCCCTACACCTTTAGCTGAAGACATTTTCACTGGAGATTGTCTGTGAAAGAATATTTTGAAACAAGTTGAAGATGTTCACGTTCTTTTTGGTCTGCAATACACACTCATGGTTTACATATCACTCCTGCTCCATGACTGGTCCGCATATCTTCCACAGAAGGTTACAACAACATATCTTATCATGTCTTCATTTGAGTGGTTAGAACAACATGTAATTGAAGGATTGAGAGTTCAAACAAGAACTTCTTGAACCATTGTGTCAATACAAGTGAAACTCTCTACAAAGACATGAGGACGTCCCGACTCACAGCACAATCCATCACCAGCTACCATCATCATTAGTTTACGTACGTTTACGTCAAAGTGCCTCAAAATACACCAGAACATTTATTCTGTGCTTCTCCTGTCCAAGAGAAGTTTTTAAAAACTCAGCTAAACTGTTTCTCCACTTCCTACAAAATAAAATGTGACTTTACCAGATATTAAACATCAGACTTTGAGTTTCAGCTAGTTTTGGGCTGAGAAACGAGGGCTTGACTTACAGTTTGGTGTTGGCTGGTCTGTGTGCGGAAGAGATTCGATGTTCTCCCTCCTCTCTGGATCTTCTGCTGTCTCTGTTCTGATTCTGATGCTGCTTTCCGACCAGCAGCTTTATAGCTGTGGACGGTCTCTGGCTCTTTCCAGACGCTTCAGAACAACACCATCAAGTCAGCGTCTGACGCAGACACGCCTACTTATTATTTCAAAATAAGACGGCTTCTAATATTAATAGTCTTTAAGTAACTTACAAAAACACACGTTTGTCTTATTTTGAAGGCACAATCATTTTGCTTCCTGTATTTTTCTATTAGCGTTCAGTGATGACGTATGTGATGACGTTTGCCATACTAGCAACGCTGACCAACAGACGAACTTTCTAGAAAACCGGAGTAAAAACCAGAATAAACTTCAACACGTTCTCCATCTGTAAGCTGTTTTTTTCATCACTAGAAAAACTGAACAGGAGTAGGACTGTTAAAAAAAATAAGTGTTGATTTTTCTCAACTGTTGTTATTCTGAATGATTGTCTCTGATTGGACTTCGATATGTTTCTTTGTCTTCTCTGCTCCAGCCTGAGAAAAAAAGAAAGAATAAAAGCTAGAATGCCTGGTGTCTAGTTTCTTGAACTTAGTATTATAATTTGTAAATGTAGATCTCTTCCTTGTGTGTCCTCTATGTATGTTGTTGTTGTTGTTGTTGTTTTTTGTTATTTTTTAAATCTTTATTTGTGTGTATGTATATTCACAAATGTGAAATAAAGTTTTGAAAGAAAAAAAAACAACCTTCTCCATCTGACTGATTAATAGATTAACTTATATTCATTCACTGGTTCCAACATTCAGCTTTAAGATAACAGAAAGATCAAAAACATACTTTTATTTTAGGAATATTTTTTTCACTTTAGTGAGCTCAGCTTGAAGAGTTCGTTTTTATTCTATATGGACTTTTAATATTTAGTCAAACCTTTTTGATCATGTTTTTTCTCACTTTTATTTCCCATATTGTGTCATTTATCAACATTTTCAGTGCATCTGATGGATGAAAATGGTCAAATACTTGAGCTGGATGAATTTAATAATACCAAAGAAATACTCAGGGTCCCCCAAAGACAGAAAGAAGTCATTTATTTTATTTTATTCTTGTTAATTACATACCTGATAAAAAAATGCTTAAAATTCACAAATATCAAAAGGCACCTCTCCAGTACATGGGAGATATGAACATAAACTTTAGTGAATAAAATATTGAACAGTTTTTTAGCTTTGCTGTAGAAACAGAACATGACAGACGGACGGACGTGACATACAGAACCCACTCCGCCTTTTTAACACCTGACCACACATATTTTCTGCTAGTCTGTCTGCAGGACGTCTTCTCTTTCACAATTATATTGTTATGAAACATGGTTTAATTTAAGGACAATGTTCATTCATCTGGAATGTAACTGTGGTGCGTCAGACTAAAATATGATCCCAATAATCCCAGTTCATCACTCTGTCCAAGAACTCAAACTCTGATTAAAACAGATATAATAAATTCCTCAGAAGTAGAAAATACAGAAGAGCTGAAGACGAAAGTCAGCCGAAGAAGGTGGAGATGAAAACGCTGGTTTCCAGGTTAAGAGTGGCGTGCCACCAGCGGTCGGGGAAATACAGCACCTGATGCAGAAACACCATGTTAGAAAACGATTTTAAAAAACCACCTTGTGAAATCTTTTCAGTTGTAAAGCCTGACAGACAGATGAGTTTAAACAAGGGGCTTCTATTTATTGTGACATAAACATGTTGATGCTTTAGCTCAGATGGTCAGTCCAGGTTCACACAGTGAAACAGTTTGCATTAGAACAGACGTCCTCCTGATAAATCCTGAGGCTCCTCTAGAGGTGACGTCAAATGTCCATGAGGGCGGAGTCTCTCAATCAGAGACAATCATTGGTTCAGGTGGATGAAAATGTGATGATGTCAGAGCTACTGACACACATCACTAGTGTGTAACCAGAGTGTTCTGTGTTGTAAAGCCTCCTATATGTAGTTTCATCTGATTCGTCGTTTAAACAGCAGTAAAAATACTGCAGCTTTGACTTTAGAGGTTTTTGTTGGTCATTGGTTCAAATCACTTTCTGCTGCCTCAAGATAGTAATGATCCAACAATGCTGCTGACCACACCTCATACTTAAACTACATCTGATACTTAAACTACATCTGGTACTTAAACTACATCTGATACTTAAACTACATCTGATACTTAAACTACATCTGGTACTTGAACTACATCTGATACTTAAACTACATCTGATACTTAAACTACATCTGATACTTAGACTACATCTGATACTTAAACTACATCTGATACTTAGACTACATCTGATACTTAAACTACATCTGGTACTTGAACTACATCTGATACTTAGACTACATCTGATACTTAAACTACATCTGATACTTAGACTACATCTGATACTTAAACTACATCTGATACTTAAACTACATCTGATACTTAGACTACATCTGATACTTAAACTACATCTGATACTTAAACTACATCTGATACTTAAACTACATCTGATACTTAAACTACATCTGATACTTAGACTACATCTGATACTTAAACTACATCTGATACTTAAACTACATCTGGTACTTGAACTACATCTGATACTTAAACTACATCTGATACTTAAACTACATCTGATACTTAGACTACATCTGATACTTAAACTACATCTGATACTTAAACTACATCTGATACTTAGACTACATCTGAAACTGCATCGGTCAGACACTTAAAGTTCACCTATAACAGACCTGAATGTCCTGGTTTACAGAGACTCAGTCTGGTTACCTCTCCAGGTCTGATAGTGCACTCCAGCGGAGCCTCGTCCTCCAACAGGTGGGGGTACGTTTCTGTTAACCAGGACAGGGTGGTGCGGTTTGGGTGGAAATGAGGCTCCTGATCAGGCGGGTAGAAGAACCAACGCTGTGTGATGACATCATCATCATTCACTCAACTGAAACCAAACCTTTATCTGACGACAAATCAAACTGACTGAGGACACAGAAACAGGAAGACATGATGTGAAGGAAAGAGAAAGTGTTCGTTCACCTTTCTTCCGTAGATGACCTCAGAATAACCGGGGCCGTGCCAATGAAAGGGGACTCCTGATCCAGGACCTGAGAGGGACGGATTTTATCATCAGTGTCCTAAAACATTTCTAACTGGATGAACCTGAAACATTTATTTTGAGGCTCAGAGAGAGAGAAAGTCTCCAGGGCTTAACCTGAGCCCGACCCCTCTATAAACCTTTGTGAAATTTGGTGGATGACAAACAAACCAACGACCAACGGACACCATTGAAAACATAACACCCCTGGTGGAGGTAATAAACATCCTGGATCCAGGTGGACAAACTGAAGACCTGAAGTCAGAGGTGACAGAGGTTTCATAGCGATCGGTTCAGGCTAACTCCTGGAGCATTTAACTATGCACTAGCGTGGATGTGGGCTACGTTCAGATGACCTACTGTTAGTACGTGCTGCAGCTCTCCTCATGAAGTACTACTGATGTACTGATGTATGCAGTATGCCTCCTCATATCATGGCACTTTGACCCATTTGCTCATACATCCATCGTCCCTAACATGACATTGAAAGTAAAAGTTTGTGATATTGAACGCAGCCTTAAGGTGAAAGTGCTGCTGTGTGTTCTTGCTCTGTCGGCTGGTGTGACGGATCTCCCTCTGTGCAGAGGATGGTAAATGGTAAATGGACTGTACTTATATAGCGTCTTTCTAGTCTGACTGACCACTCAAAGCTTTACAACAGCAGCCAGCATTCATCCATTCACACCAACATTCATACAGTGGTGACATTCGTACCATGCAAGGCTCCAGCTGCTCATTAGGAGCAGTAACCATTCACACAAACACTCACACACCAAAGGAACAGCCATTGGGAGCAAACTGGGGTTCAGTATCTGCCCAAGGACACTTCAACTTGTAGGCTGCAGGGGCTGGGGATGGAACCACCGACCTTCTGATAAGTGGACGACCGCTCTACCACTGAGCTATAGATTGTGGGTTAAATTGGCCAGCAGTAGGACGTCCTGGTATTTTTTAGATCTAACAGACTCTGACTTAGGACAGACTAAACCTTTGTCTTGACTCTAGATAGATTGGTAGTTTGGGTATATGAACGCAGCATCAGCCTGGTTTTAGATCCTCCCTGCAGGACAAAGCCTGACCTGCGATCCCGAAGCTGTACGCTCCACTGGTGTCAGGCAGGAAGTATGGCGGCGGCTCGTAGTACTCAAACAAACTCTGCCACTCTGTGAAGTTATTGTCTCCAAAGAAATAGAGTGTGTCTGCAGAAGAGAGAAAAACAAAGATGAAAATGAACGTGTGTGAAGAAAACTCCTCCGGAGATACAAACACCACCTCCGAGACTTTGACTGTCTGACTTTCTACCAGCATCATTATTTTAATGTTGAGCTGAAATAAAAAAATATCTTTGTGACCATTTTAGATCATATTCATTGTTCTGTGTCCCTATTTTACAAAATAGGCACAAAAAAAAATCAAAATCAAAATCTTTGTATTTTTATATCAAAATGAAATCAAGTTTTCCTGCAGTGAGCTTGAACCAACCAATAACATCCTGACATCAACCCTTCAGTCTTCGTTCAGGCTTTAGCATCACAGAGCTAGCATTAGATGACAGATTTCTGGTAGCAGGGCCTCAATGATGACTGTAAAAAACAACTTTTTATCTTTATGCACTGATTTTGGTGCAAATGTATCATATTTTCAAATGAATATATTCATATTATTTAATTGTAGTTTATTGTTGTTCTGCACGTTTACACATTAGAAAACGATAAACTTTTGAAGTGAAGTTAATTTTAGCCAAAAATCTAAACAACCAATTTACCTCAAAAGGCTTCAGAATCAGAATAAAGATCCTCTAATACCTTGTTGAGACCAGGGGATCCTAAACTTGTGGTCGTGGACCCCCGGGGGGTCTCGAGACACCAATGGCCGGTCAGGAGATGATTTCAAGAAATCAAAATTTAAAATGATTAGAAATAGTCTATTTTAGCCATAATTACTACAAAAGATGAATAGTTGCAAAATTTAAGATAAAACCATGTAAATAAAAATATGTGTTGTGTGTTTGGATAAGCCTATTAGTGTGTGTGTGCTTGATGTTTGTATGCTTCAGCCACCTCTGGGGGTCACGAGTTTCTGGCACCGTTATTTTGGGGGTCGGGGGTGAAACTTTTGGGAACCCCTGGTTTAGACAAAGCAAAACATTTCCCCTGAAAACAGAATGTTTTGTGTGTTTTGTGACCTCCAGACGAGCCGTGACCACCATGTCTGACTCACCGGTGCCAAGGGCGTCTGCAGACTGAGGCCTCAGTAAAGCCTCCACATACTCCTGGAACGGGACGTCCACTGGAACAGAGGGACCACAGCGAGTCAGTGAGTGTTTAAAAACCCCTGCAGGGTTACTGTTGGACACCCCCAGTAGAGGGCGCGTTAGCATGCATACCTTTCCTGTAAGAGTGAGTGTTAGCTGTGCTGAGCCTCACGCTCCGGTTCCCATACTCCTCTAGTAAACTGGATTTGGAGCACAGCGACCTGAATTTCTGGAGCAAAGTCAGTTCAGTTGTTTTACTCCAGTATTCTGATCTTCAGTCTGGATGTTGTGACGTTTCTGTCGTTTTTAATCACCTCCAGGTGAAACTGTGACGTTTGAGTCGTGACTCAGCTTTAATGAGGTCATCAAACAAAACCTTATTCTTTCATTTCAAATACAATCAGCTGGAGACGAGAACCAAAGTGTCTCAGTGGTTAAAGTAGTTCAACAGTTCTACTTCTACTGTACTAGAGTATTTTCATTTTATACTACCTTCTACTTCTACTGTACTAGAGTATTTTCATTTTATACTACCTTCTACTTCTACTGTACTAGAGTATTTTCATTTTATACTACCTTCTACTTCTACTGTACTAGAGTATTTTCATTTTATACTACGGTCTACTTCTACTTTACAAGAGTATTTTCATTTTATACTACCTTCTACTTCTACTGTACAAGAGTATTTTCATTTTATACTACCTTCTACTTCTACTTTACAGGAGTATTTTCATTTTATACTACCTTCTACTTCTACTGTACTAGAGTATTTTCATTTTACACTACCTTCTACTTCTACTGTACAAGAGTATTTTCATTTCATACAACCTTCTACTTCTACTGTACAAGAGTATTTTCATTTTATACTACCTTCTACTTCTACTGTACAAGAGTATTTTCATTTTATACTACCTTCTACTTCTACTGTACTAGAGTATTTTCATTTTATACTACCTTCTACTTCTACTGTACTAGAGTATTTTCATTTTATACTACGGTCTACTTCTACTTTACAAGAGTATTTTCATTTTATACTACGGTCTACTTCTACTGTACTAGAGTATTTTCATTTTATACTACCTTCTACTTCTACTGTACTAGAGTATTTTCATTTTATACTACCTTCTACTTCTACTGTACAAGAGTATTTTCATTTTATACTACCTTCTACTTCTACTGTACTAGAGTATTTTCATTTTATACTACCTTCTACTTCTACTGTACTAGAGTATTTTCATTTTATACTACCTTCTACTTCTACTGTACAAGAGTATTTTCATTTTATACTACCTTCTACTTCTACTGTACTAGAGTATTTTCATTTTATACTACCTGCTACTTCTACTGTACAAGAGTATTTTCATTTTATACTATGGTCTACTTCTACTTTACAAGAGTATTTTCATTTTATACTACCTTCTACTTCTACTGTACAAGAGTATTTTCATTTTATACTACCTTCTACTTCTACTGTACTAGAGTATTTTCATTTTATACTACCTTCTACTTTACAAGAGTATTTTCATTTTATACTACCTTCTACTTCTACTGTACTAGAGTATTTTCATTTTATACTACGGTCTACTTCTACTGTACAAGAGTATTTTCATTTTATACTACCTTCTACTTCTACTTTACAAGAGTATTTTCATTTTATACTACCTTCTACTTCTACTGTACAAGAGTATTTTCATTTTATACTACCTTCTACTTCTACTGTACTAGAGTATTTTCATTTTATACTACCGTCTACTTCTACTGTACTAGAGTATTTTCATTTTATACTACGGTCTACTTCTACTGTACTAGAGTATTTTCATTTTATACTACCTTCTACTTCTACTGTACAAGAGTATTTTCATTTTATACTACCTTCTACTTCTACTTTACAAGAGTATTTTCATTTTATACTACCTTCTACTTCTACTGTACAAGAGTATTTTCATTTTATACTACCTTCTACTTCTACTGTACTAGAGTATTTTCATTTTATACTACGGTCTACTTCTACTGTACTAGAGTATTTTCATTTTATACTACGGTCTACTTCTACTGTACTAGAGTATTTTCATTTTATACTACCTTCTACTTCTACTGTACAAGAGTATTTTCATTTTATACTACCTTCTACTTGTACTGTACTAGAGTATTTTCATTTTATACTACCTTCTACTTCTACTTTACAAGAGTATTTTCATTTTATACTACCGTCTACTTCTACTGTACAAGAGTATTTTCATTTTATACTACCTTCTACTTCTACTGTACAAGAGTATTTTCATTTTATACTACCTTCTACTTCTACTGTAGAAGAGTATTTTCATTTTATACTACCTTCTACTTCTACTTTACAAGAGTATTTTCATTTTATACTACCTTCTACTTCTACTTTACAAGAGTATTTTCATTTTATACTACCTTCTACTTCTACTTTACAAGAGTATTTTCATTTTATACTATGGTCTACTTCTACTGTACTAGAGTATTTTCATTTTATACTACCTTCTACTTCTACTTTACAAGAGTATTTTCATTTTATACTACTTTCTACTTCTACTTTACAAGAGTATTTTCATTTTATACTACCTTCTACTTCTACTGTACAAGAGTATTTTCATTTTATACTACCTTCTACTTCTACTGTACAAGAGTATTTTCATTTTATACTACCTTCTACTTCTACTTTACAAGAGTATTTTCATTTTATACTACCTTCTACTTCTACTGTACTAGAGTATTTTCATTTTATACTACCTTCTACTTCTACTGTACAAGAGTATTTTCATTTTATACTACCTTCTACTTCTACTGTACAAGAGTATTTTCATTTTATACTACCTTCTACTTCTACTTTACAAGAGTATTTTCATTTTATACTACCTTCTACTTCTACTTTACAAGAGTATTTTCATTTTATACTACGGTCTACTTCTACTGTACTAGAGTATTTTCATTTTATACTACCTTCTACTTCTACTGTACAAGAGTATTTTCATTTTATACTACCTTCTACTTCTACTTTACAAGAGTATTTTCATTTTATACTACCTTCTACTTCTACTGTACAAGAATATTTTCATTTTATACTACCTTCTACTTCTACTGTACTAGAGTATTTTCATTTTATACTACGGTCTACTTCTACTGTACTAGAGTATTTTCATTTTATACTACGGTCTACTTCTACTGTACTAGAGTATTTTCATTTTATACTACCTTCTACTTCTACTGTACAAGAGTATTTTCATTTTATACTACCTTCTACTTCTACTGTACTAGAGTATTTTCATTTTATACTACCTTCTACTTCTACTTTACAAGAGTATTTTCATTTTATACTACTTTCTACTTCTACTTTACAAGAGTATTTTCATTTTATACTACCTTCTACTTCTACTGTACAAGAGTATTTTCATTTTATACTACCTTCTACTTCTACTGTACAAGAGTATTTTCATTTTATACTACCTTCTACTTCTACTTTACAAGAGTATTTTCATTTTATACTACCTTCTACTTCTACTGTACTAGAGTATTTTCATTTTATACTACCTTCTACTTCTACTGTACAAGAGTATTTTCATTTTATACTACCTTCTATTTCTACTGTACAAGAGTATTTTCATTTTATACTACCTTCTACTTCTACTGTACTAGAGTATTTTCATTTTATACTACCTTCTACTTCTACTGTACAAGAGTATTTTCATTTTATACTACCATCTACTTCTACTGTACTAGAGTATTTTCATTTTATACTACGGTCTACTTCTACTGTACAAGAGTATTTTCATTTTACACTACCTTCTACTTCTACTGTACTAGAGTATTTTCATTTTATACTACCTTCTACTTCTACTGTACAAGAGTATTTTCATTTTATACTACCTTCTACTTCTACTGTACAAGAGTATTTTCATTTTATACTACCTTCTACTTCTACTGTACAAGAGTATTTTCATTTTATACTACCTTCTACTTCTACTTTACAAGAGTATTTTCATTTTATACTACCTTCTACTTCTACTTTACAAGAGTATTTTCATTTTATACTACGGTCTACTTCTACTGTACTAGAGTATTTTCATTTTATACTACCTTCTACTTCTACTGTACAAGAGTATTTTCATTTTATACTACCTTCTACTTCTACTTTACAAGAGTATTTTCATTTTATACTACCTTCTACTTCTACTGTACAAGAATATTTTCATTTTATACTACCTTCTACTTCTACTGTACTAGAGTATTTTCATTTTATACTACGGTCTACTTCTACTGTACTAGAGTATTTTCATTTTATACTACGGTCTACTTCTACTGTACTAGAGTATTTTCATTTTATACTACCTTCTACTTCTACTGTACAAGAGTATTTTCATTTTATACTACCTTCTACTTCTACTGTACTAGAGTATTTTCATTTTATACTACCTTCTACTTCTACTTTACAAGAGTATTTTCATTTTATACTACTTTCTACTTCTACTTTACAAGAGTATTTTCATTTTATACTACCTTCTACTTCTACTGTACAAGAGTATTTTCATTTTATACTACCTTCTACTTCTACTGTACAAGAGTATTTTCATTTTATACTACCTTCTACTTCTACTTTACAAGAGTATTTTCATTTTATACTACCTTCTACTTCTACTGTACTAGAGTATTTTCATTTTATACTACCTTCTACTTCTACTGTACAAGAGTATTTTCATTTTATACTACCTTCTATTTCTACTGTACAAGAGTATTTTCATTTTATACTACCTTCTACTTCTACTGTACTAGAGTATTTTCATTTTATACTACCTTCTACTTCTACTGTACAAGAGTATTTTCATTTTATACTACCATCTACTTCTACTGTACTAGAGTATTTTCATTTTATACTACGGTCTACTTCTACTGTACAAGAGTATTTTCATTTTACACTACCTTCTACTTCTACTGTACTAGAGTATTTTCATTTTATACTACCTTCTACTTCTACTGTACAAGAGTATTTTCATTTTATACTACCTTCTACTTCTACTGTACAAGAGTATTTTCATTTTATACTACGGTCTACTTCTACTGTACAAGAGTATTTTCATTTTATACTACCTTCTACTTCTACTGTACTAGAGTATTTTCATTTTATACTACCTTCTACTTCTACTGTACTAGAGTATTTTCATTTTATACTACGGTCTACTTCTACTTTACAAGAGTATTTTCATTTTATACTACCTTCTACTTCTACTGTACTAGAGTATTTTCATTTTATACTACGGTCTACTTCTACTGTACAAGAGTATTTTCATTTTATACTACCTTCTACTTCTACTTTACAAGAGTATTTTCATTTTATACTACGGTCTACTTCTACTGTACAAGAGTATTTTCATTTTATACTACCTTCTACTTCTACTTTACAAGAGTATTTTCATTTTATACTACGGTCTACTTCTACTGTACTAGAGTATTTTCATTTTATACTACGGTCTACTTCTACTGTACTAGAGTATTTTCATTTTATACTACCTTCTACTTCTACTGTACAAGAGTATTTTCATTTTATACTACCTTCTACTTGTACTGTACTAGAGTATTTTCATTTTATACTACCTTCTACTTCTACTTTACAAGAGTATTTTCATTTTATACTACCGTCTACTTCTACTGTACAAGAGTATTTTCATTTTATACTACCTTCTACTTCTACTGTACAAGAGTATTTTCATTTTATACTACCTTCTACTTCTACTGTAGAAGAGTATTTTCATTTTATACTACCTTCTACTTCTACTTTACAAGAGTATTTTCATTTTATACTACCTTCTACTTCTACTTTACAAGAGTATTTTCATTTTATACTACCTTCTACTTCTACTTTACAAGAGTATTTTCATTTTATACTATGGTCTACTTCTACTGTACTAGAGTATTTTCATTTTATACTACCTTCTACTTCTACTTTACAAGAGTATTTTCATTTTATACTACTTTCTACTTCTACTTTACAAGAGTATTTTCATTTTATACTACCTTCTACTTCTACTGTACAAGAGTATTTTCATTTTATACTACCTTCTACTTCTACTGTACAAGAGTATTTTCATTTTATACTACCTTCTACTTCTACTTTACAAGAGTATTTTCATTTTATACTACCTTCTACTTCTACTGTACTAGAGTATTTTCATTTTATACTACCTTCTACTTCTACTGTACAAGAGTATTTTCATTTTATACTACCTTCTACTTCTACTGTACAAGAGTATTTTCATTTTATACTACCTTCTACTTCTACTTTACAAGAGTATTTTCATTTTATACTACCTTCTACTTCTACTTTACAAGAGTATTTTCATTTTATACTACGGTCTACTTCTACTGTACTAGAGTATTTTCATTTTATACTACCTTCTACTTCTACTGTACAAGAGTATTTTCATTTTATACTACCTTCTACTTCTACTTTACAAGAGTATTTTCATTTTATACTACCTTCTACTTCTACTGTACTAGAGTATTTTCATTTTATACTACGGTCTACTTCTACTGTACTAGAGTATTTTCATTTTATACTACGGTCTACTTCTACTGTACTAGAGTATTTTCATTTTATACTACCTTCTACTTCTACTGTACAAGAGTATTTTCATTTTATACTACCTTCTACTTCTACTGTACTAGAGTATTTTCATTTTATACTACCTTCTACTTCTACTTTACAAGAGTATTTTCATTTTATACTACCTTCTACTTCTACTTTACAAGAGTATTTTCATTTTATACTACCTTCTACTTCTACTTTACAAGAGTATTTTCATTTTATACTACCTTCTACTTCTACTTTACAAGAGTATTTTCATTTTATACTATGGTCTACTTCTACTGTACTAGAGTATTTTCATTTTATACTACCTTCTACTTCTACTTTACAAGAGTATTTTCATTTTATACTACTTTCTACTTCTACTTTACAAGAGTATTTTCATTTTATACTACCTTCTACTTCTACTGTACAAGAGTATTTTCATTTTATACTACCTTCTACTTCTACTGTACAAGAGTATTTTCATTTTATACTACCTTCTACTTCTACTTTACAAGAGTATTTTCATTTTATACTACCTTCTACTTCTACTGTACTAGAGTATTTTCATTTTATACTACCTTCTACTTCTACTGTACAAGAGTATTTTCATTTTATACTACCTTCTACTTCTACTGTACAAGAGTATTTTCATTTTATACTACCTTCTACTTCTACTTTACAAGAGTATTTTCATTTTATACTACCTTCTACTTCTACTTTACAAGAGTATTTTCATTTTATACTACGGTCTACTTCTACTGTACTAGAGTATTTTCATTTTATACTACCTTCTACTTCTACTGTACAAGAGTATTTTCATTTTATACTACCTTCTACTTCTACTTTACAAGAGTATTTTCATTTTATACTACCTTCTACTTCTACTGTACAAGAATATTTTCATTTTATACTACCTTCTACTTCTACTGTACTAGAGTATTTTCATTTTATACTACGGTCTACTTCTACTGTACTAGAGTATTTTCATTTTATACTACGGTCTACTTCTACTGTACTAGAGTATTTTCATTTTATACTACCTTCTACTTCTACTGTACAAGAGTATTTTCATTTTATACTACCTTCTACTTCTACTGTACTAGAGTATTTTCATTTTATACTACCTTCTACTTCTACTTTACAAGAGTATTTTCATTTTATACTACCTTCTACTTCTACTTTACAAGAGTATTTTCATTTTATACTACCTTCTACTTCTACTTTACAAGAGTATTTTCATTTTATACTATGGTCTACTTCTACTGTACTAGAGTATTTTCATTTTATACTACCTTCTACTTCTACTTTACAAGAGTATTTTCATTTTATACTACTTTCTACTTCTACTTTACAAGAGTATTTTCATTTTATACTACCTTCTACTTCTACTGTACAAGAGTATTTTCATTTTATACTACCTTCTACTTCTACTGTACAAGAGTATTTTCATTTTATACTACCTTCTACTTCTACTTTACAAGAGTATTTTCATTTTATACTACCTTCTACTTCTACTGTACTAGAGTATTTTCATTTTATACTACCTTCTACTTCTACTGTACAAGAGTATTTTCATTTTATACTACCTTCTACTTCTACTGTACAAGAGTATTTTCATTTTATACTACCTTCTACTTCTACTTTACAAGAGTATTTTCATTTTATACTACCTTCTACTTCTACTTTACAAGAGTATTTTCATTTTATACTACGGTCTACTTCTACTGTACTAGAGTATTTTCATTTTATACTACCTTCTACTTCTACTGTACAAGAGTATTTTCATTTTATACTACCTTCTACTTCTACTTTACAAGAGTATTTTCATTTTATACTACCTTCTACTTCTACTGTACAAGAATATTTTCATTTTATACTACCTTCTACTTCTACTGTACTAGAGTATTTTCATTTTATACTACGGTCTACTTCTACTGTACTAGAGTATTTTCATTTTATACTACGGTCTACTTCTACTGTACTAGAGTATTTTCATTTTATACTACCTTCTACTTCTACTGTACAAGAGTATTTTCATTTTATACTACCTTCTACTTCTACTGTACTAGAGTATTTTCATTTTATACTACCTTCTACTTCTACTTTACAAGAGTATTTTCATTTTATACTACTTTCTACTTCTACTTTACAAGAGTATTTTCATTTTATACTACCTTCTACTTCTACTGTACAAGAGTATTTTCATTTTATACTACCTTCTACTTCTACTGTACAAGAGTATTTTCATTTTATACTACCTTCTACTTCTACTTTACAAGAGTATTTTCATTTTATACTACCTTCTACTTCTACTGTACTAGAGTATTTTCATTTTATACTACCTTCTACTTCTACTGTACAAGAGTATTTTCATTTTATACTACCTTCTATTTCTACTGTACAAGAGTATTTTCATTTTATACTACCTTCTACTTCTACTGTACTAGAGTATTTTCATTTTATACTACCTTCTACTTCTACTGTACAAGAGTATTTTCATTTTATACTACCATCTACTTCTACTGTACTAGAGTATTTTCATTTTATACTACGGTCTACTTCTACTGTACAAGAGTATTTTCATTTTACACTACCTTCTACTTCTACTGTACTAGAGTATTTTCATTTTATACTACCTTCTACTTCTACTGTACAAGAGTATTTTCATTTTATACTACCTTCTACTTCTACTGTACAAGAGTATTTTCATTTTATACTACGGTCTACTTCTACTGTACAAGAGTATTTTCATTTTATACTACCTTCTACTTCTACTGTACTAGAGTATTTTCATTTTATACTACCTTCTACTTCTACTGTACTAGAGTATTTTCATTTTATACTACGGTCTACTTCTACTTTACAAGAGTATTTTCATTTTATACTACCTTCTACTTCTACTGTACTAGAGTATTTTCATTTTATACTACCTTCTACTTCTACTGTACAAGAGTATTTTCATTTTATACTACCTTCTACTTCTACTTTACAAGAGTATTTTCATTTTATACTACCTTCTACTTCTACTGTACTAGAGTATTTTCATTTTATACTACCTTCTACTTCTACTGTACAAGAGTATTTTCATTTTATACTACCTTCTACTTCTACTGTACAAGAGTATTTTCATTTTATACTACCTTCTACTTCTACTTTACAAGAGTATTTTCATTTTATACTACCTTCTACTTCTACTTTACAAGAGTATTTTCATTTTATACTACGGTCTACTTCTACTGTACTAGAGTATTTTCATTTTATACTACCTTCTACTTCTACTGTACAAGAGTATTTTCATTTTATACTACCTTCTACTTCTACTTTACAAGAGTATTTTCATTTTATACTACCTTCTACTTCTACTGTACAAGAATATTTTCATTTTATACTACCTTCTACTTCTACTGTACTAGAGTATTTTCATTTTATACTACGGTCTACTTCTACTGTACTAGAGTATTTTCATTTTATACTACGGTCTACTTCTACTGTACTAGAGTATTTTCATTTTATACTACCTTCTACTTCTACTGTACAAGAGTATTTTCATTTTATACTACCTTCTACTTCTACTGTACTAGAGTATTTTCATTTTATACTACCTTCTACTTCTACTTTACAAGAGTATTTTCATTTTATACTACTTTCTACTTCTACTTTACAAGAGTATTTTCATTTTATACTACCTTCTACTTCTACTGTACAAGAGTATTTTCATTTTATACTACCTTCTACTTCTACTGTACAAGAGTATTTTCATTTTATACTACCTTCTACTTCTACTTTACAAGAGTATTTTCATTTTATACTACCTTCTACTTCTACTGTACTAGAGTATTTTCATTTTATACTACCTTCTACTTCTACTGTACAAGAGTATTTTCATTTTATACTACCTTCTATTTCTACTGTACAAGAGTATTTTCATTTTATACTACCTTCTACTTCTACTGTACTAGAGTATTTTCATTTTATACTACCTTCTACTTCTACTGTACAAGAGTATTTTCATTTTATACTACCATCTACTTCTACTGTACTAGAGTATTTTCATTTTATACTACGGTCTACTTCTACTGTACAAGAGTATTTTCATTTTACACTACCTTCTACTTCTACTGTACTAGAGTATTTTCATTTTATACTACCTTCTACTTCTACTGTACAAGAGTATTTTCATTTTATACTACCTTCTACTTCTACTGTACAAGAGTATTTTCATTTTATACTACGGTCTACTTCTACTGTACAAGAGTATTTTCATTTTATACTACCTTCTACTTCTACTGTACTAGAGTATTTTCATTTTATACTACCTTCTACTTCTACTGTACTAGAGTATTTTCATTTTATACTACCTTCTACTTCTACTGTACAAGAGTATTTTCATTTTATACTACCTTCTATTTCTACTGTACAAGAGTATTTTCATTTTATACTACCTTCTACTTCTACTGTACTAGAGTATTTTCATTTTATACTACCTTCTACTTCTACTGTACAAGAGTATTTTCATTTTATACTACCATCTACTTCTACTGTACTAGAGTATTTTCATTTTATACTACGGTCTACTTCTACTGTACAAGAGTATTTTCATTTTACACTACCTTCTACTTCTACTGTACTAGAGTATTTTCATTTTATACTACCTTCTACTTCTACTGTACAAGAGTATTTTCATTTTATACTACCTTCTACTTCTACTGTACAAGAGTATTTTCATTTTATACTACGGTCTACTTCTACTGTACAAGAGTATTTTCATTTTATACTACCTTCTACTTCTACTGTACTAGAGTATTTTCATTTTATACTACCTTCTACTTCTACTGTACTAGAGTATTTTCATTTTATACTACGGTCTACTTCTACTTTACAAGAGTATTTTCATTTTATACTACCTTCTACTTCTACTGTACTAGAGTATTTTCATTTTATACTACGGTCTACTTCTACTGTACAAGAGTATTTTCATTTTATACTACCTTCTACTTCTACTTTACAAGAGTATTTTCATTTTATACTACGGTCTACTTCTACTGTACAAGAGTATTTTCATTTTATACTACCTTCTACTTCTACTGTACAAGAGTATTTTCATTTTATACTACGGTCTACTTCTACTGTACTAGAGTATTTTCATTTTATACTACGGTCTACTTCTACTGTACAAGAGTATTTTCATTTTATACTACCTTCTACTTCTACTGTACTAGAGTATTTTCATTTTATACTACCTTCTACTTTACAAGAGTATTTTCATTTTATACTACCTTCTACTTCTACTGTACTAGAGTATTTTCATTTTATACTACGGTCTACTTCTACTGTACAAGAGTATTTTCATTTTATACTACCTTCTACTTCTACTTTACAAGAGTATTTTCATTTTATACTACATTCTACTTCTACTGTACTAGAGTATTTTCATTTTATACTACCTTCTACTTCTACTGTACAAGAGTATTTTCATTTTATACTACGGTCTACTTCTACTGTACTAGAGTATTTTCATTTTATACTACCTTCTACTTCTACTGTACAAGAGTATTTTCATTTATACTACCTTCTACTTCTTCTGTACAAGAGTATTTTCATTTTATACTACCTTCTACTTCTACTGTACAAGAGTATTTTCATTTTATACTACCTTCTACTTCTACTGTACTAGAGTATTTTCATTTTATACTACCTTCTACTTCTACTGTACAAGAGTATTTTCATTTTATACTACGGTCTACTTCTACTGTACAAGAGTATTTTCATTTTATACTACCTTCTACTTCTACTGTACTAGAGTATTTTCATTTTATACTACCTTCTACTTCTACTGTACTAGAATATTTTCATTTTATACTACGGTCTACTTCTACTTTACAAGAGTATTTTCATTTTATACTACCTTCTACTTCTACTGTACAAGAGTATTTTCATTTTATACTACGGTCTACTTCTACTGTACAAGAGTATTTTCATTTTATACTACCTTCTACTTCTACTTTACAAGAGTATTTTCATTTTATACTACGGTCTACTTCTACTTTACAAGAGTATTTTCATTTTATACTACCTTCTACTTCTACTGTACAAGAGTATTTTCATTTTATACTACCTTCTACTTCTACTGTACTAGAGTATTTTCATTTTATACTACGGTCTACTTCTACTGTACTAGAGTATTTTCATTTTATACTACGGTCTACTTCTACTGTACTAGAGTATTTTCATTTTATACTACCTTCTACTTCTACTGTACAAGAGTATTTTCATTTTATACTACCTTCTACTTCTACTTTACAAGAGTATTTTCATTTTATACTACCTTCTACTTCTACTGTACTAGAGTATTTTCATTTTATACTACGGTCTACTTCTACTGTACAAGAGTATTTTCATTTTATACTACCTTCTACTTCTACTGTACTAGAGTATTTTCATTTTATACTACCTTCTACTTTACAAGAGTATTTTCATTTTATACTACCTTCTACTTCTACTGTACTAGAGTATTTTCATTTTATACTACGGTCTACTTCTACTGTACAAGAGTATTTTCATTTTATACTACCTTCTACTTCTACTTTACAAGAGTATTTTCATTTTATACTACCTTCTACTTCTACTGTACTAGAGTATTTTCATTTTATACTACCTTCTACTTCTACTGTACAAGAGTATTTTCATTTTATACTACGGTCTACTTCTACTGTACAAGAGTATTTTCATTTTATACTACGGTCTACTTCTACTGTACTAGAGTATTTTCATTTTATACTACCTTCTACTTCTACTGTACAAGAGTATTTTCATTTATACTACCTTCTACTTCTACTGTACAAGAGTATTTTCATTTTATACTACCTTCTACTTCTACTGTACTAGAGTATTTTCATTTTATACTACCTTCTACTTCTACTGTACAAGAGTATTTTCATTTTATACTACGGTCTACTTCTACTGTACAAGAGTATTTTCATTTTATACTACCTTCTACTTCTACTGTACTAGAGTATTTTCATTTTATACTACCTTCTACTTCTACTGTACTAGAATATTTTCATTTTATACTACGGTCTACTTCTACTTTACAAGAGTATTTTCATTTTATACTACGGTCTACTTCTACTGTACAAGAGTATTTTCATTTTATACTACCTTCTACTTCTACTTTACAAGAGTATTTTCATTTTATACTACGGTCTACTTCTACTTTACAAGAGTATTTTCATTTTATACTACCTTCTACTTCTACTGTACAAGAGTATTTTCATTTTATACTACCTTCTACTTCTACTGTACTAGAGTATTTTCATTTTATACTACGGTCTACTTCTACTGTACTAGAGTATTTTCATTTTATACTACGGTCTACTTCTACTGTACTAGAGTATTTTCATTTTATACTACCTTCTACTTCTACTGTACAAGAGTATTTTCATTTTATACTACCTTCTACTTCTACTTTACAAGAGTATTTTCATTTTATACTACCTTCTACTTCTACTGTACTAGAGTATTTTCATTTTATACTACGGTCTACTTCTACTGTACAAGAGTATTTTCATTTTATACTACCTTCTACTTCTACTGTACTAGAGTATTTTCATTTTATACTACGGTCTACTTCTACTGTACAAGAGTATTTTCATTTTATACTACCTTCTACTTCTACTGTACTAGAGTATTTTCATTTTATACTACCTTCTACTTTACAAGAGTATTTTCATTTTATACTACCTTCTACTTCTACTGTACTAGAGTATTTTCATTTTATACTACGGTCTACTTCTACTGTACAAGAGTATTTTCATTTTATACTACCTTCTACTTCTACTTTACAAGAGTATTTTCATTTTATACTACCTTCTACTTCTACTGTACTAGAGTATTTTCATTTTATACTACCTTCTACTTCTACTGTACAAGAGTATTTTCATTTTATACTATGGTCTACTTCTACTGTACTAGAGTATTTTCATTTTATACTACGGTCTACTTCTACTGTACTAGAGTATTTTCATTTTATACTACCTTCTACTTCTACTGTACAAGAGTATTTTCATTTATACTACCTTCTACTTCTACTGTACTAGAGTATTTTCATTTTATACTACCTTCTACTTCTACTTTACAAGAGTATTTTCATTTTATACTAGCTTCTACTTCTACTGTACAAGAGTATTTTCATTTTATACTACCTTCTACTTCTACTGTACTAGAGTATTTTCATTTTATACTACCTTCTACTTCTACTTTACAAGAGTATTTTCATTTTATACTAGCTTCTACTTCTACTGTACAAGAGTATTTTCATTTTATACTACGGTCTACTTCTACTTTACAAGAGTATTTTCATTTTATACTACCTTCTACTTCTACTGTACAAGAGTATTTTCATTTTATACTACCTTCTACTTCTACTGTACTAGAGTATTTTCATTTTATACTACGGTCTACTTCTACTGTACTAGAGTATTTTCATTTTATACTACCTTCTACTTCTACTGTACAAGAGTATTTTCATTTTATACTACCTTCTACTTCTACTGTACTAGAGTATTTTCATTTTATACTACCTTCTACTTCTACTGTACAAGAGTATTTTCATTTTATACTACCTTCTACTTCTACTGTACAAGAGTATTTTCATTTTATACTACCTTCTACTTCTACTGTACTAGAGTATTTTCATTTTATACTACCTTCTACTTCTACTGTACTACATCTCAGAGGTAAACATTTTACTGTTTTTATCTGACAGCTTTTCAAATTAAGATTTTACATGAAAACATGACAGACTAATAAAACAAGATGTTTTCTTACAGATTAATTTGTGTATAAAGATTTTAACATCAGAACATTAAAGTTCTGTTTACATGTTAATGCATTAAATATTATGCGTATAACTGACGTACACAGGTGTGAGTTCTCCTCTAATGGCACATGTACACGTTCCCACCTTCCTCAGATGCTAACCCTTTTAGCTTAGCGGCTACAGTGCACAGCTTCACATTTAAAAACGGAGCATAAACTCTTCAAATCAATTTGTGGAGACTTGGATTAGAAACTTCACCTCACTTTGTATCCATAATGACTGAAAAGTCATTTTTGGGTGAACGATTCCTTCAAATAAAGGTTTAAAGGATTTTTGTAGTGTTATATTCCTACTGGACACAGTTAAGAAAAAAAACAAACACCCTCCAACGATTGTAGATTTTTACGTTTGGTCCGATTTTATGGTGTTTTTTCCTATTAAAAAATGAAACCTTTAATTAAAAATTAATCTAAAGTACCTCCACAGTCTTTTTGTTTTGGTCTCCTCTCATGCATTTGTACCAGTTCCTCTGGGAGTCGCAGACAATGATTTCTTATTATGTTGATACATTTATTCAGTCGTATTTCTGTTCGCTTTACATCCTCGGTCTGTCGGTGGATTCTTCAGGCATTTAAAAAGTAGACAAAATCAGTGTTAACATGCAGTCAGTGGTTGTTGGCAGACGTACCGTGTTGTCAGTGAGACCTCTGATGATCACCGGTCTGCTGTAGGCATATCTGGAAAAATCCAGTGTGATCAGCAGATATGAGTCAGCAACTAAATTCATTGATTAGTCAACGAACAGAAAATCAGCTACAAAAACATCTGTTCCACTCTGTCTTTGGTTCGTGGTTTTATGGACAGAACATTGAGTCCAGACATGAGTCATCCTGAAATGATTTAGTTTAATTTAGTTTAGTTTGCTGGTTGGTGATCATTTGCAGCCTAAAACAATGCAAATATAAGGCTGTAATCTTTACAAATTCATTCATCTTAATTATTATCTGGTCACATGCGGCACTCTAGGGATTATAACAACCAGTCCTTATATATAACTTATGTATAACTTAATAGTTTTTACCTCATGCCTCAGAAGAGCTGATAAACTGAGAAAATGTTACTGACGGATATTTAATGGATTCATCTTCTTACTTGTACCTTTCAATGAATTGTTGATGTGAGAGTGCGGCGCTGTCCCACACGTCGACGCTACACGGACCTTCATCTTGTAACCTGAAGTCTGACTTTAACGACCTGAACACAGACAGAAGGAAACATAACGAGGCCACACAGAGAACCACTGGTATTAATTGTATCTTTTATTTTTGAGTCAACTCAGGGCGTCACTGGACCTGTTTTACTGGGGCGTGTCCCAGTATTGTTGTGCACCAGCAAAATTTCATATTCCAGTTTTAACAACCTCCTATTTTTGGCAGTGGATTCATTAGATCAAACATAGTTGGACAATAATTTTTTTTCTTAGCAGTATTGTCAAAGCAACACAACATTTTTACCAAAAATACGAGCTCTGAAGCGCACGTTCCGGTCCGGTTCGAACACCATAGTGCACACGTTCACTGCAGCGTGCACATTGTAGCTGGTGCACGTCTGCACACACTCAGCAAACCGTGCATCAGCACAAAACAGGACTCAGGAATGAGATATGATAACACAATCTGACAAAATAAAGTTGTTAAACATACAGATGATCTTATTTTGGTGATAAAAGAAGCTAGTTAGTTTAGCTTACCTATGCAGATCCGATAATTTGTGGAAGTTATTAAAAACATCCATACTGGGTTGTTTTTGACCCACCTGCTGGGTAACTATTTGACCAATCCAGTGCTGGCCTTGTGGCGTTACATCAGAATGAGAAAAAATATGTTGTTTAATAAGTATAACATTAGCTGTATTTGAAGATCACCATTATCAAATATAAATGTTACACTTCTGACTAACACTGGCATATCTTAGTTATCAATAAAATTTCCTAGCAAGTTGCAATGAAATATCATGAAATTACAAACAAATTTGCAATAGAGTAGTTTAATTACATGAGTTGTGTTTTGTTATTATTTACATATGCAGTTTTATGATGTTTACGCCACAAAAACATGTTAAAAACAGTCATAATATATGCTGAAACAAATATTTTCATAAATGTTAATATTTTACCTTTAGCAGTTGCTGTTTAAGTTTCAGCAGCACTGCTATATGACAGCAGTAGTAATAGTGGGCTAAGCTAGGCTAGTTCATATAGCACAACATAGCTGGCATTCATGAAAAAAATTGTGATTTAAGTAATGGGGGCCTGGGCCCCAGTAGAGATTTATGTCTAGCAACGCCCCTGAGATTTTTAAGAGGTTTAAACCTGCTGTCAAATCAGTGGAGCAGCCATAGTAAAGATATACTTTATTCTCATTCACGTTCATCAACCCAGATTATGTGAATATGTTCCATCCACCTTATTTTTCTTCAGATTCAGTGACGTCTCGGTGGAAAGTCGCGATCCTAAACACCTGTGACGTTAAATTCACTCCGTATCACAGCAGACTAAATTATTAGCATTTTAAATGGAGTCTGGTGTAAAATTCAGTCTGAACAAACGGTATTTGGGCAACACTTTGCATGTGACACAACTGATTTCATAGTCCACTTTAATTACAGACATATTAAGTTGTAATAACCTCACATGTCAGTGAATTGTCAGACTCACCAGCCGCCTCCGTCATCAGACCACTGCTCCGCCTTCAGGACGATCACACACAACACAACGAACTGTCTAAACGCCTTTAACACAACTTTATTATCTTCCATTCGAAATTGTACCGCAGAAATGTAACTACAGTTAAAAGAAAATTCAACTCATTGCAGGTGAATATTTTGAGCTAAGTGAGTCATTTCCTGTATCTGTGTCACGTGGGTTCCTCCACTGTCCCGCCCCTTCAGGAAGGTGGCGGCAGGTCCCGCGTGTCTTCATCCCGATTGGAGAAGTGAACGTCAGTTTAATATTGACAAACTTTTTCGTCCCGTTGTCACTAAAATAAATGTCGAACAAGTTTTTCACAAGCTACATATCTTCTCAACATTCTGACACCGAACTGTAATTTTCCAGACAGACGAAGAAGGAAAAACAGAAAAGAAATGTTTGCTGCATTTATTCCTGTTTCGTCTCGACGTCGACAGCTAACAGCCTTCCGTGATGAGATGCAGTTCAGCCCAGTGGCACAGCTGGGAATGAACTCTGATTAAACCAAATTTGATTAAAATAAAACCTTAGCTGCCTCTCGATCACTGTCAGAGAACCAATCAGAAGCCACCGCATGAACCCGTGCTGCGTTCAGGTGCAATGGGATCTATAAAAATATTGTGCGACGCCGTAAACAGTTGTAATACCAAAATATATAGTGTATTCTATCATTTATCATATATTGGATTATATTCTGTACTTGAGTCTTTTCTTTTCCTGACGCTATATACTAATTATCTGACAGGTTTAGTTTACATTTTCAAATTTTTACACATGAAACATGAAGAGTTAAAAAATAAAATCTGATGCATGGTTATAGATAAAGCTCCCCAGCAGCTTGTACATATAGCCTAGGATACATCTGACGCGATTGATCCAGACTGAGTTTGATTATCGTTGCAGTCATTTTCCATGTGAAAATATTTAATTCCAGCTTTGATCAAAATGATCAATTATTAATATAGTTTTAATAGTTTTATGTTATTTTTTATGCTTTGAGTACTTGTATTTACATTACACTCACATACTTATACTTAAATGACATTTTCATTTTAGAACTTGTAATTAAGTATTTTTAGACTCTGATTTATTTTATATTTATATACTGAACAACAGTAGAAACACATAATTTTAAAAACCCTGTCATTTCTATTCACTAGCTCTAATCTACTGAAACAAACTAACATGTGATTCACTGAATAGACTTTTTTAAGTACCCACAACCAAAACATGTTAAATCATGAATAACCATCATTTAGTCATAACATAGAAATAACAGTCATTGGTGCATTTCAGAGTAAACCATGATGTTGGTGAGATTTTTTTTCTGCATGATTGAAAAGACCTGGTCAAGGTGATAATTTACCGGGTCTAATTAATGTCCTAGAGAAACAACTGATGATGTCATGATTTCCGAAAAAAGTTGGGATGCTATGGTCTGAACTCTGCAGACACGTGCAGGACAGATGTTCCAGATGTTATGGCTAATTGCAAAGTGGACGGAGATCACATTTAGTGACAAGTCCAGATTTAACTTTAACACAGCTGGTGGTCGTTGGCGTTTGTACCATCGCCACGGAGTCAGCTATCCTGTCGAATAGATCCAGGAAGTGGATCGTTTGGTGGTGGTGTAATGAGTGGGGGGGCGCACTGCTCATGGATGTTAGTCAGAACTTGTCTAGATCCACGGTACACTGACAGCCATCCGTTACAGAGATACGGTCTTAGGTCAACACATCATTCCCAGGATACAGTAATCAGGCATCACCTTCCTGCATGACAAAGCCAGACCACATGTGGCTCAAGTCTGTCAGGAGTAGACCTGGACCAGAACAATGTCTCTGTGCTTCCTTGACCAGCATATTCATCAGATCTCAACCCAATAGAGCATCTGTGGGATGTTGAGGATCACCGGGTGAGAGAGAGAGAGATCCTGCTCCAGCAACACATGAACAACTTGTCACAGCTCTGCAGGAAGAATGACGTCATCCTACAAGTCCAGAATAACATCTGATGCATTCAGGAGGTGTAAAGTAGTGATAAATGCTGGAGGTAGACACGCACGGTAGTGACTAATGTTGTTCTCTGTCTCATCATCCACACTTTCTGACTTTTAAACACTAAGACAAAAACCACTAATCTGCAAAAAAAAATGAATTTTCTGTATGACTAAAGGGTGAATAAAGATGTGAACCATAATTTACCTTTGATATTTAATATGAACAGGATGGCATGACATTAAAAAAAATCTGCGTTTCTACTGTTGGTCGGTATATTTTTACTACAGTAAAGGATGCAAGTACTCCACCACTTCAGTTCAGTCTCTTTCACACTTGCCTCACAAAGGTGAAGAATCATTTATTTAATATAATACAGTCAAAAGGACAGATATATAGTTTGGATTTAGTGCTTTTAAAATATATCTTAAAAACAGTTTAATTACAATAACCAAATAGGAGCATCTGTACAGTGTGATCTAATTATACAAATACGGACACACTTTACATTACAAGTGTACATGTGGCAGTTTAATCTGATAATAATAAAAAAATAAATAAAACATTCCTGGATCCAGACGGTGATCCGGAACACCACCAAAATCTAATCGATTCTTCCTTGGGTCACTTCAGACATCTCCTGAAAAATTTCATCAAAATCTGTTGATTGGTTGTTGTTTTTTTTATCCCGTTAACAAACCAACAAACCAACGCCGGCAAAAACATAACCTCCTCCCATGGCGGAGGTAATTATGAATTGTACTTCATGCGTGCTATACTTTAAATGTAAATCACATTTGCAGTTGCTCAGTGCAAAGAATAGAGTGCATCAATTGTTCCAGGAAATAATTAATATCAGTCCATATTAACATACAGCTTCATATGTTCATCATCACTCCTGTCATATCACAGCACATAAACTTCTAAAATTCACCATTAGTGCAAATGTTTCTCATTTTTTCTGACAAATAATAAACAAAATCCAAGTTTCAGAAATAAATCATCAGTCTTTCATGTAAAATCAGTACAAAGTTTGACTCATTTTTATCTGTAAATTTAAACCAGTTTCAGACCAGAATCTGTTGCGTTTAGTATTAAACTTTTATAACCATATTATCAATTGTAATAAAAAATTAATTTTCTTCATTAGTTTCTGCAATGTTTTGATAAACCTGTGGAAAATATTTCACTGCCTCGGCAGATTGTTGCTTCTCTTAAAGTAAAACAGCGACACAAACTCTTGATTCTAAACTTGTTCATTAACACAGTGTTTTTTGTACACTGTGCTGCTGCAATGCTGTAAATTTCCCCACTGTGGGACTAATAAAGGGATATCTTATCTTATCTTATCTTATCTTATCTTATCTTATCTTAAACATTTTTAGCTCCTATGAAAGGATGAAGACAGAGAAGAGAACTGGTATAATGGACAGCAGAAGAGGGACTAACGAGGAGACCAGCTGAGCGGTTCCAGAGGTCGAATTGTCGACCCCGAAGGTGATGAAGCCTGGTTTGGGGCTGGCAATGAAGCTGTTGATCCAGGACTGGTACTCAGTCAGTCGGGTGTAGACCCCAGGTGAGTTGGGTTCAGCACAGTTTATTCCAAAACTCACCACTCCAATCTGGACCCATTTAGAGATGTATTTACTCACCAATGGGCCGCCTGAATCCCCCTGCACAGGTCAGACATGTTGGATATCACCAGCAAAGTAAATAAGTACATTTCTTAAGTTCTGTACTGAAGTACAATTTTCATATACCTAAGCATGCAAGAGTGCCCGTTCGGATGACTGTGTGGTAGATAAAACATGATAAAATAGTCTTTAGGGCATCCGTCATATTTTTCAGTAACAAATAAAACTAGAAAGCACTCGGAGAGCGCAGACCTCTGACAAGGCTGCTCAGTTTCCCCATGTTGGCATGTCACTCCAAAGCAAAAGTCCCATGATGTAACCCTCTGAATGAAGTCATTAGAAGGTTTGACAGGAAAAATTAAAACAAAATCTTTGCAATTTACTAAAATCTTTATTTATTGTGGCTGTTAGTTGTTCATATTGTCATCTCACATAAATAAACTGCAATGCCACAACGGAGTTGTTTCAAAGCCACACCCACAGGCAGGAGAACAGGAAGTATATTAAAATGGAGTAAAGTTTTGTTGAAATTCATAAGCTGTTATATGGACACGAATCAATTAGATACATTTGTCAGGATGGAGACACTTTACATTACAGGTGGACATGTGGCAGTTTAATCCTATAATAATAAAAAATAAATAAAAAATGCCTAGATCCAGATGGTGATCCGGACCACCACCAAAATCTAATTGATTCTTCCTTGGGCCACTTCTGATATCTCCTGAAAATTTCATCAAAATCCGTTGATTGTTTTTTTTTTTCACAAACAAACCAACAAACCAACCAATGCCGTCAAAAACATAACCTCCTCCCTTGGCAGAGGTAACTATGAAAAACCTTTGTCTATGAACTGTTTTTCCATAAGAAAGACGAGTCAATGATGAGACAAAACCGATGTTATCAAACACTAACGTGACTAAACATGAAATATTGTTGATGAAAAAGACTAAAATATAGTTTAACTGTGCCAGAAGAGGGGCATCATGGAGCATATTCTCATTTGCTGTCCAAAGACGCGGGGGGAAAGGTGGTACCGACAGCATCGGTATCAATACCGATTGTTTTTGTTGGACACACTTAGTACAATGATTCTGAGCAGCAAAAACCAGGACGCCCCCAAATGGTCCATCACCTTTTTCAGAGCTGGGGAAAAGGCACAACAGCAGCCTGGCTCCCTAGGAGGGCTTCTTTCCACCACTTGGGATTAGCAGCTCCAAGTCAACTGAGGAAGGCAGCTCAAGTTCCGGGCCAACATCACAAACACTCTACTCTGCCCAAACATGGTGCTAACATCAGAATCTTCAAAGCAAGTGGTATTGCTGGATCTTACTGTCCCTGGGAAGACATGATCAAAGAGGTCAACAAGAGAAAAAGGGCTAAATATGCAGATCTCAAGCTGGGTGTTGGAGTAAAGGCTGAACAGCTCGCTGCGAGTCAGTTGTAGTTGATTTCCAGGGCTTGTCAAAGTTCGGTTTGCTGGCCTTTCACTAGAGTGGACACTCAAACTCCTTGGAGTGAGGGGACAGAAGAGTCACCAAGCATACCCTGGAGGCTGTGGAAAAGGCCTTGGGGTGCCTGTGGATCTAAAGGGGAGGATCCGTGGATGAGAGCGACTTGGACACAGTCCTGATCACCCCCCGCTGGGTCGCCCGGGCGAGGGTTTCTGATGATTAAAGCCCAGAAACACCCTATGACCTCGGGTTCACCACTGAAGACGTGTCCAAGTTGCACCACCAGGTGTATTTCAGAACTATCACTTTTGGCCTAGGCAGTGACATCCAGGAAAGACTGATGACATCCATGAAGAGAATGGTGAAGGCTGGAGAGACAGCAGACAGCGCAAAAAGATGACAACCAGGGCAGCAAGGGTTAGCACCCCAAATCTAGCAACAAAGAACCCTTCTGAAACATACCCCCAGGGATGTCCAAGAGAGTGGGGTGAGCATCCCAAGCAATGGGGCAACCAAATATGAATGCAGTCTGCATCTGTGGCATAGTGTGCCAAAACCCGAGAGTCTGAAGAGCCACCAGGCAAAGGAGCAGTAGCCAGCACTACAATTTGTGTGGAGCTGACTACAGAACCTGGTCAGACGGAGGAGGAGCTAGGCCTGAAATCACTCCACAGTGCCTGGAACCTCCAAGCACCACAAGTCCTCCCACGAAGCAGGAAGTTGGAACAGCATTGGGTGAAGTGGTCTGTCACAAATAAGAAAGAGTGGCTCCAGTTCGATGAGGATGCAGGCAAGATCCTGGAGGCCACATTGAAGGGCAGTGCTGACCAGAAACTTCAGATCATGTGCACCTTCATAATGAGCATTTGGTCAGAGCAGTTTGACACAAAGGAACAGTGTGGGATAAGTAACACAGCAAACCAGCAAAACTGACGAGAGTTCAAAATCAGCCAGCTGAGACTTGAACTCAAATCCCTGAGGTGTTAGTTCAAATTGGCCAACGAGGGTAAGAAAGCTGCCCTGTCAGATCTCACTGACATCCATGTATCCCAATGTGACAAACATTTCCTTCAAAGTATTTCCCAGAGATCTCTAAGTAAAGAGGAGACATGTCTCACATACTGTCAGGGATAACGCAGCTCCAGTGTATCACTGGGAAAACACTTCTAGAACCAGTGACAGGTCTGTTAGATGAGGGGTGTTTGCAGACAGACTCACCTGGCAGGAGTCCTTTCCTCCCTCCTCCAGACCGGCACATATCATGTTGCTAGTGAGGTCACTGTGGATATCTCTACAGTCACTGTCGGAGGCAATGGGGACGATCACCTCCTGCAGGCTCTCAGGGAATGGAAGAGGAACTGAAACAGAAAAGAGATAATCATGTTAAGTCTGGTGATAGCCTGTCTTATTTATCTTCTTCCCCTGTGATATAATGTGCCACGTTAGCACGTCTCACCTGAGGAAACACCTGGTTATACACTAAATATATCTAAAAGAGGAAGGCTGGACGTGTTTGATATCCTGAAAGACTGCAGCTAACACTAGCACATTTGCAGCCAGCACTGCAGCTAATGTTAGCATGTATGCAGCCAGTGCTGTAGCTAACATTAGCATGTTTTCAGCCAGCACTGCAGCTAACATCAACACATTTGAAGTAGCACTGCAGCTAACATTAGCACATTTGCAGCCAGCACTGCAGCTAACATTAGCACGTTTGCAGCTAGCTATGCACTTGTTCATGGAGAGTTGAACTTTGAGTGAGGCGTCAACAACTTCATGACATCATCATGTAATTAATTAGCTAGTTGGATAAGTTGTTTGTGGAGATAACTGAGCTTTTTTCACTGTCTTGATGACATTAGTTTACCATTTTTGCTAGAATTAGCCACTGACTTCATCTGAACTTCCTTAGCAACATGCTATTTAGTAGCTAAAACAGTCTCTGAGATTTTTGATACGTCTGAAACCTGAGGATGAAACCAGTAAAAATAGGAACACCACAGTGTAAACCATTCACTGTCAACTTTTCATTCACCCCCAGTTTGGATTCGTCCCCATCCCGTGACCCAGCAGTTCAGTCCGACTTCGATGACGCTCCCTTCTGCCGCCAGACACACTGGACGGATATAGTCGGTGAAGGTCACAGGTGAAGACAGCTGCAACAAGGATATGTCGTTGTCTTGTGTCTGGTCATCATAGCCTTGGTGGATGATGATCTGGGACACTGTCCTGGACACTTCGTTTTCGTTCACCAATTGTTGGGTTTCACGTCCGAGGTAGACGATGACATTGAATGTGCTGGTGCTGAAAAAAAAAAGACAACATGTTTACATGTGACAGAAATACGTTCCGAAGATGACTGTTTAATTTAAAGACGT
Organism: Chaunax sp. Z400; assembly: GCA_037577475.1. Taxonomy (NCBI): domain Eukaryota; kingdom Metazoa; phylum Chordata; class Actinopteri; order Lophiiformes; family Chaunacidae; genus Chaunax; species Chaunax sp. Z400. Next base: position 27,829,974 of record CM075197.1, read on the forward strand.
GATGGACAAGATTTCTGATTCAAAAAGCTCTCATCAGATTAAAACATTTCTAGAGAGGTGTCCGTTGGAATGGGGATGAATCAAGGTGTGGATTCAGGATTTTTCTTTTTTTTATGCATTCTCTGTGTCCTTCTGGTTACCTTCAACAAGGAGGTCATGTTTTTATAGCGTCTGTTTGCTAGTGAATCAGCAGGGTTACGCAAAAACTGCTGGACAAATTTTCACAAGACTTGGTGGGAGGATGAGGTGTAGTCCAGGCGAGAACCAATTATCTCCCTTTAGATCTGAACAAAGGGGTGGATCCAGGCAAGAAAGGGCATTTTTCAACATTTTTACCTAATTATACAAAAACTACACAAGCAATGTCTATCAATTTCTTTGTGGAGTGGACCATGGGCCAGGAAAGAACCCTTTAAATTTAGATGCGGATTCGGATTGAAAGGCAGAATCAGGATTTTCCCCTTTTTTCAGATTGATAAATAGAGAATTTTCGCAACTTTTCTTAATTACACAAAAACCACTCAATTGATTTCTATGAAACTATGCCCAGAGGTGAGACGTGCATCAAACAAAGTAAACAGATGTGCAGGATTTTTCACCCATGTCATTCAAGTTTCACATGCGTTTGTTTGTTTGTTTGTCTGTTTGTTAGTTGTTGGAAGAGTCGGGCGGATACGGATAGAGGGGATTTTGTTTTAGATCTTTAATTAACATTGCAAAATGTTTATAGTTCATTACAACAGTTTATTTACCATTTTTGAAATTGAATTTCCTCATGTCCTTTCCTTTAAAATTCTAGCTTTTGTTTTGTTTTCCCTCCTTTGGGATCGTTGATTGTTTGCAGCTTTCAGAAAGCACAAATGGACACAACGTGTGGACAGAATGCTCCGTCTGGACGCCGATCCATCTCTAATGTTGAGTAGAAATGAGCCTTAAGGGATGAGTCAAAGCCTCATGAACAATGTCAGGATTCAGCTCAGAATTTTTAGGAAAAATAAAGCGTGAATTGTGTTTTCGTTTATTAGGGCCTGAGCACTAAGTGTGCAGAGGACCCTATTGTTCTGCAAGGAATTATTATTATGTTTTTTCCGAAATGAATCGCCTTTTTGGGGACTTTCCCATGCTCAAAAACTCATGAAAGTTGGCGGAAAAATTAGTCTGTGTGAAATTTATGTGTGATGTGGTGATTAGAAATGGGCGTGGCAAAATGGCTCGCTAGCGCCCCCTAATGCTCAGCCCCTGCCTCCAGTTTAACGTACAGGTACGAAACTCAGGACACAAATGTAACTGACCGAGACCGACAAAAAAGTCTCTTGGAACAATGCCTTCAAACAAACAGGAAGTTGGCCATTTTGCCCGATCAACTTCAAATTTGGTCAGTACTATCTAAACCCCATGAGGATGAAAAGTTGTTAAAATCCTGAGTTTTTGCTGAATGGTGTGGGCGTGGCTATGCGTCAACTTTCATTAAATTTTGATGTTTTGCCATGAAACAGAAAGTTGTCACGTGTTCAGAGTTTTTCAGTGATGAGAAAAACTCTTTCCTGATCAGTCCTCATCCCCTGATGTCTCCATCAAACATATTTAATAAAACACATGACTGTAATGTAACTTTAGATACAAAAAAACAACCAACAACAAACAGGACTTTTTTTTTAAATTTTAAATTTCTTTATTTTAAGTCCAGAAGTTAAAAACAGAAAATTTGTGTGGCTGGAGGTTTGTTCAGTCCTACAGACCCAGATCAGGACCAGGTTAGTATCAGCTCTCGTATCTTCACGAAGACCAGATTCGGGTTTACACCTGAAAAGTGAGACCACTTTGTTTGGCCTGACTTTTCTGGTGTCTCCAAATCTTGACGCTCAAACAGGTTTTTTTCCCGGTTTAGGCTGTCCATCCGGACGAAGATACAAAAACCAATGACTCTCTGTTCCTTACTGCAGGTCTGGGCTCTAGAAAAATCTCCTGTACCACTTCTTCTTCTTTTTCTTCTTCTGGATCTGGGCCTCGAGCTCTACCAGCTGTGACGTCATGACCCTCTCCTTCTCCTCCCACTCCTGCTGATTCTTCAGAAGATCCTTTTTAAGGTTCTCTGTCTTCTGAAGATGTGACGACCTGTCCTCCTCCCAGTGGACCCGGTTGGTCTCCACCTGTTGTTCAGCCTCCTTCAGAGCAGCTGTAAGGGTGTTGAGCTGTTTCTGCTCCTCGAGCTGAGCCACAGATCTGGACTTCTCCATGTCGTCAAGCTGGGCTGTCAAGGCGGTCTCCTTCTCCTCCCACTCCTGCTCCTTCTTCAGCAGAGTCTTCTTCAGAGCCTCTGTCTCCTGAAGGAGGGACGCTTTCTCCTCCTGCCATCGGATCCGATTGGTGTCCGACTGACGCTCAGCCTGCTGCAGGGAAGCCTTAATGGTGTTCATCTCCTCCTTCTGCACCTCAAGCTGAGCCTCACATCTACCAATCTTCTCCGTCAGGGACGTCATGGTGCTCTCCTTCTTCTTCCACTCCTCCTCCTTTTCCAGCAGACCCTTTTTCAGGGCTTCTGTCTCCTGAAGGAGAGACGAGCTGTAGGAGGTCTGCTGCCCAAGGTTGGTCTGAACGTTGCACAGCCTCTCACTGAGGGTTTCCAGCTGTGACTTCAGATCCTTGACGTTCCCTGAGGAGTTCTCCTGATTGGTCTGAGCCAGCTGGGCTTTGAGACCAGAGATCTCCTTCTCCATCAAGTCCTTCTCTGGTAGCCACAAGGTGCCGTCTGTCTGTCGTTGAACCTTGTTTAGGAAAGCCGACAGCATCTCCACCTCGATCTCGACGACGACTCTCCCCACAAGTCTACCTTCGGACAGCCTCACTGAACCGTCCGTCAGCTCCCTCCTCAGTTGTTGCTCCATGTCACTGAGGTTGTTCTCTGCTTTCTGATTGGTCGTCTGTTGTATGTTAGAGTTTCTCCTCTGTCCTCGTTGGTTCATCTTTGTAGTTGTATCACAGTTTAACAGTGAAAATTGTGTCTGAATCGAACCTGATTGTTTTATAGCATCTCGACATTCTAGGAAGGACATTATGACATCATGACCTCTATTCCATCTTGTTGTTGCTATGATACCGGTTTGTACCTGTTGTGCAAAACACACACTGATTATTATTCCTCATACTAATTGATTTTACTACTTGATTCCAGTACTACTACTAATAGTAGTGGTACTACTACAATTAATACTACTAAATAACTATCTAGTTATTAGGACCCTATTGTTCTGCAAGGAGTTTTTATTATTTTCCTTTGCTGCCAAATGAATCGCCTTTTTGGGGACTTGCCCATACTCAAAAACTCATGAAAAAGTCGTGGTGAAATTTAAGTGTGATATGGTGATTGGAAATGGACATGGCAAAATGGCTCGCTAGCGCCCCCTAAAGTGCAGCCCCTGCCTCCAGTTCAACGTACATGTACGAAACTCGGTACATATATGTAACTGACAGAGATCGACAAAAAAGTCTCTTGGAGCAATACCTTCAAACGAACAGGAAGTCGGCCATTTTGATTTTTGAGGCCATTTTTTGCCATTTTTTGAAAATCATACACTTTGTATTTGAACGAACTCCTCCTAGAGATTTTACCTGATTGATTTCAAACTTGTCAGTCCTACCTAAACCCCATGAGGATGAAAAGTTGCTCAAATCCTGAGTTTTTGTTGAACAGTGTGGGCGTGGCCAGGTCTCACATTTCATCAAATTTTGATGTTTCTCCATGAAACTGAAAATTTTCATAACTTTATTGTCTAAGGTCCAATCAGTACAAAACTTCATAGGCTGGTTAAGAGTCCCGCCCTGAAGACATCGACATGACAAAATTTAGCTATAATCATAGCGCCACCTAGTGGCAACAGGAGATGACATATTTTACGTTTTGATACACTACTACTGGGCCGTTGAACATATTGGCTTCAAATTCAGTGAGAACAGCAATAACAAGTTGGTAATGCAGGATTCTGAAGCTTGTGCATTTTCGTGCAAAGTTGTAGGCGTGGCTGTGCGGCGAAGGTTGATGCTTTGACGTAAAGCAGGAAGTTGTTATAACTCTGCTGTCAATGGTCCAATCTGCCCCAAACTTCACATGTTTGATAATTGAACACATCTATATAGACACATTTGATAATAGTCACAGCGCCACCTAGTGACAACAGGAAGTTATATACTTCAGAATTTCACCACAATGACCTCAAATTTGCTCAGTAAAGCCATAAGACCTCGTTGAAGCATTATCGTAAATATTGTGACTTTGGGTCACATGGCAGCATCGTGACGTGATGTTTGATGTTCGCCATCAAAAAGGAAGTTGGTGTTGAGAGGCCAGGGAAGCTCAGATGCTCACCAAAATTGACACACTCATCAAAGGTGGTACTACTTACGATCTTACATGGTTTACAGGATCGGTTGTGGTAAAATGGCTCCACAGCGCCCCCTGGAAAACTTCAAATAAGCATCCCCGAGTCTTTGTTCACATCTACATAACAATATTGAGTAACAGTGATAGCGCCACCTGCTGGCAAATGCAAAAATGTCTTGTGTGACAATTCTTCTTTGATTTTGATTACATTTTCATGGTGTGGTCTTCATATGATATAATCAAAGATGAGTCAAATTTATGAGGTGGTGTCTAGCGCCACATAGTGGACAAAATAAGGTAAATCACAATCCCTCCATCAGTGTCCATAATGCATGCAAATACAGAGCCTTGCATTTATCCAGGTGTGCAGTCATGAGGAGCGCTGGGGTGCGAGGGCCCGACAACGCTGCTTGCAGCTTTTATTATTATTTATTGTTATTGTTGTGTTCTGTACTGCATTTAAAGCAGCAGCGGTTTCCGTGTCTTCGATTTTCTTATTCAGTTTTTATTGTGCTTATGGTTTTGTTTTTGTTTTTATGCTGCTCTTCACAAATAATTTCCTCTTGAGGATCAGGAAAGGTCTTAATTGGTCTGAAAGAGCCACACTGGTATTCAACCATCTCTAACAGCACAAAGGAAACCATGATGACTGGTTGGGACCTGGTTTTCTACCATACCCATTTAATGTTTGTTGCTATACAAGCTTTGCAGACAGGTGAAGTGCTGAGTCATGTGACAGACAGGGTCAGAGCTCACCTGCTGACACAGTGAGCAGCACTGAGGATCCACTGCTCAGTGATCAGGGTGCCTCCACAGAAATGTACACCGCCACTGTGCAGGCTGACCTGCCAGGGCCAGGCTCCTGCAGGGGCATCCGTACCTCCTACGATCCTGGTGTTGAGCGGCGCTTCACCACAATCTGGAGGGAAACGGTCACTTTAAATCCTGTGTCATCCTGTCAAGTAGAGATAAGATGTCCCTCCCCTTCTGGTGGACCCCATGGGACCTTATTTCATTTAAAGTATTTCAGGTTGCCAATGGTGAGAGACAAAATAATTTCTTGATCCCATTTGAATTGTCCCATGAATTACACACACACACACACACTCACATATATATATATATATGAATGTATATATATATATATATATATATATGAATGTATGTATATATATATATATATGAATGTATATATCAATCAGTGAGTCTGACGTGTTGATAAATATATTTTTATATTTTTGATCCTTTCATTTAACAGCAGCCGCAGTTATCAAAGTATGCATGCTAACATTTAGCATGTTTGTGTTACTGCTAGTGTTAAAATTGCTGCTTGAAGCAGGTGTGAGGTCCGTTTTAGAATGAGTCTGTCATTAGGTTTTGGAAATTGGAAGCTACATGAAAAGTCAAAGGATCTTCAGAGTTAATAAGACTAAGGGGTCGTTAGCGTCTTATCCAGATAAGAAACATTTCATTTCATTCGTGTCACTAAAAGCTGCTAACAATTCAAACCTGGAAGGGATTAATGATGCGAGTTTAACAGCTCTTTGAAACATAATAAACAGCAACATAAACAACATTATGAGACATAACTCACCCTCTAGCTGCGCCTTGAGTCCTGTGGGAGACAAAAGAAACACCTTTTGTTACATGTTTTAAAAGCTGAACCTACTGGTTGCTCAGAAATTTAAGGATGGAATCAGTGGAATGATGTGACTAGAATAGAAATGAACAGATGAGAACAAGAACAAATATTTGATGACGCAGGTATCATATGACCTTCTAAATGTTCCCATATTGTATCTCAGTATGAACACATTTACTCAGATTAAACTTTTGAATTATTAAATGTCACATTTTTATGATGGACTAGACTTTGGACTGCAATAATTACCAAAACAATTCTTATATTTAGTCCAAAAACATAAAATTATTAAATGATTAACAAAAAAATCAATCAATCACTGGTTACTTTTCAGATGGTTTTAAGTGTTTAAATCACAGATTTGTGTTTTAGAACTTTGCTAAAACTTTGTTGTAAAATACTACATGAACCTGATAATACTGAACTTTTACTGCTGATGCTTTAAGCACATCTTACTGTTAATACTTCTGTTCTTGTACTGGAGTCTCTTTCATGCAGGACTTTTATTCATAGCTAGCCATAGCTGGCTAAAATAGCTTAGCATAAAGACTGAAAACTGCTAGCATTAGGCCAAAGTTAGCACCTCTCCTTTTATGTTATGTTTTATGTGTTACTGTGATATAAAAATACTCCATTATAAGTAAAGGTCCTGCATTGAACACTATAGGTGTGCAGGTATTATGAGAAAAGATATTTTAAGAACAAAAAAGTACAATTAATTTTCAAACATTGTATAGTTTGACCCAAGTGTCAAGGAGGGTGATAGGAAGGCAGATTCAGCAGACATGTTGGCTTCCAAAAGGTGAATTTTTATTTACAGTGGTCACCATTTTACATGCATTTAGTTTATTATTAATAATGTATTTGGTTGAGGTGGAGATAATTTTGACTAGAATGTTAGGTTAATTGTCACAGTACCTCATATTTTTACCTCATGTACTTCATATAAGTACCTCAACTTTACTTACTTTACATATTTGAGTTTCCACTTTCACTTCATTACAGATCATCTTTTTAAAGTGTATTAATTCATTTAATGCTAATATTTCCACTTTGTCCTGTTATTATTATTTTAGAAACTCAACAGAATTTTGTTCACAACACAGAAACCAACAGAGACTCATTTGTTCCCCTGATAAAAACCATCTGAGCTCATCCTTATGCTCAACCTGTCAAACTGGATGGTCTGGATTCTCATGTTGAAGGTAAATATTTTTAGATGTGACAACTGATCCTGACGTTTCCCTCAGTTTCTCTCTCTTTATGTCACCTGTTGGTGCAGGTAAGGTGGGTCTAATGATAGATTAAAAGCTTTAATGACCAGGTAGTTAAAAAGAACAACATAAATATTCGAGTAAACACACATTCTGATATGTACATGAGTTTAAATGAAGCATCTGGATAATTACACAGAAATAAAAGTCTATTTATTCAGATTTTTTTTACCTATTAAGATGACCAGTACTGGTACTGTATGTAAATATAACAGCACTGACCTGTAACTGTTACCACGACGATAATACCACAGACTAACAGTTTGACGTCCATTGTGTCTTCGCTGTCCTGCGATGAATGAATGAACACAACAAAGGTGTGACTCTGCAGTAAACCTGCCCTCCTGTTAGGTGTTTCTGATCTGCTGCATATTATGCAGCAGATCAGAAACAGCTAAAAAAGCACTTATTAAAGGTGCAAACCTGACATGACATCATTTTTACAGCTTCTACGACACAGCAAACATCCTTCTGGAGGACTGGCCACAATATTTAATATGCAAATCATTCAGCAGATTTATCCACAGCAGATAAATAAGCCCTAAACCTGATAAAGATCTTGACTGGAGCTGTAGAGATGTGCTGCCATCCACAGTTTTACTCTGAGGCTAAAAAGCTCCTGTTGGTTCAGTGTCTTCAGTGGTGACAGTTTTAGTATTTAAATGATACATATGAGAAGAAATTTTCCTCAAAACCAGTCGTAAGTTTTTTCACTGAGCAGCGTGAGCCTTCACTAAAGAGACAGATATAAAATATGTTTATTTAGTCTTTAAATAGGAGATTTAAAAATTTTAAAAACTCCTGTCTGTCACTTCTGAACCCACAGGTAGATTTAATAGGAATAAACTCCTGCTGACACTTTAAAAACTGTGAAAAAAAAACCTTCATGTATCTGAACTCATCTGCTTCCTTACAGAAATGTCTGTTCTCAGTTTGGTCTGTGGGCCAGTGGTGGGCCAGTGGTGGGCCAGTGGTGGGCCAGTGGTGGGCCAGTGGTGGGCCAGTGGTGGGCCAGTGGTGGGCCAGTGTTGGTGGGCCGCTGTGAGGCTCCCAAACAGCCAAATGGTGAGATCTTTTAGATACCACAGCTACACATATGTGTCCACCTCCAACTAAACAGTGACAATTAAGAAGCAAAAGAAGGAAGGAAAAAACAGCATAATTGATAACCCATTAGCTCAGAGGACACTTCATTCAGACAGACGACTGTTTCGGCGCTGTTACTACCTCCCGGGGCGTCACAGAGGGGGAACAAACTGACACCCCGTTACGCCTTCATTGTGTTCAGACAGATGGCGGCGGAATAAAGGAGCAACAGACCCGGAATGACAACGCTGTTTGAATGGGGCCATTAATTACTGCTGTAGAAGATGAGGGGAGGAAGTCAAACAATAAAACCTGACTCATGGAGTGATTTAATTTAAAGCTGATTTGATTAAATCAGGCTGCCATGATGAAAACGGAGTCATGTTTTGTCTTCTTTTGTTCATTGTTGATCATTCCATCATTTAAGGAAGTGGCCTAAATGGTGGAAGTAACAAAACTGATAAATTTACAGGTTTTGTGAAACTTGATTGACATTTAATCTGAAAGCTCAGCTGTTTCTGTCTACCATCCATCATTAACAAGATCACGTCATCTACAGTCAGCAGTTCCTGTTACCTCTGCCAAAAACTCAATCAAAAACCACGCCCCCTGGGTTTTTCCTGACAGTGGGCCAATGAGGGCGAGGCTCTGGCAGTGAGCCGACGAACTGATGACTCATTCTTCCCCGTTTGACTAAAATCAGGTCTTATGTGTTTCATAAACCAGATTCTAAATCATTGGTCAAGAATTTTGTCACAAATTCACTGAAGATTCTTGTTCATACTAAACATCCATAATAGATGTCTGATCAGCCTCAGAACCACAGACCACGTGTAACCAGGACCAGCTGGTCTGAGACCAGCTGGTCTGAGACCAGCCAATCGGACAGCTGATAAAATAGTTGCTTTTCATAACCAAAACATTTCTGTAAACTGTCAGAAACCGTCTCATCTTCATCAGTGAAGTTCATCTTCATCCTTGTTGGGTCCTAACCTGACTGCGGTTCATCGTCCTAAACGTCGTGAGGGGCCAAATGTTGGCCTACGATGGCGTCTGGTGTTCTTTTCAGGGATGAATCCCAGTTTCCGCCGTACTGGGCGAGGACATCCTGACACCGACGAGACTCTGAGGCCCACCATTGTACTTTTCATCCGCCGCCATCACCTCATGTTGCAGCGTGATAAGGATGTGTAGACAACCTGGAAACATCCCAGTTCATGCATGACCTTCATTCTCATCAGGCATAACATCCACTGAGCATGATGGGACGCTCTGGTTCAACGTCTTCCAGTTCCTGCCAACACCCACATCTTCACTCAGCTGCTGAGGAGACGTGGACCAACATTCAACAACCTGATCGCAACCTGGAGCGCATTCCTCCGCCAACATCAAACAGTCAAGACATGGGTCATGGTTCTCAAAGCCTTAAAGAAACCAATCAACCCCTTAACCAGATCCAACAAGTAGTTTATGATTAATTGACAAAGTCATTCCAAAAAGCCCTGTTTTGTTGAGAAAAGTGGTTAAAAAAAACTTTCTGAATCCCTTTATCCGGATCCACTCCAGGATTTAAGAGTGTTTTCACACATAGTCCTCTTTAAGAGACCCAACCTCAGTCCTCCTAAAGTGGAGAAACAGAAAAGGGACTCAGTTCTTTTTGTGTTCACATCGTCAGCTCATTTGGAAGAGGACTCGGTTCTGATTCTGGTCCACCTCAGCTCTGATAGGGCCTCAGTCCTCTTCCTGGTCACACTATGCCACTACGTCAGCGGATTCTCCTCTTCTTCTCTATTTACGGTCCTGATGAAGCCCCTCCCCTTTCATTTATGTGGAACATGGGAGGAGAACCTCAGCGTTTCTGTGCGTTGTGGACAGTCTTCGTTTGATGTGTTCTTCACTCCAGATCTGAAGCGGTTTCTTCCTCGGACCAAACTTCTCCTCGACGACTCGCAGCCATCATGGTTCTTTACATGCGTGTTTGATTTTTTTTTAGAGCTGAGCGTCCCAGTGGATGTGATCTGTCTACGGAAAGCCTAGAGGGCTACAATACAATGGCAGAGGGCGAAGTGAACCTGGAGAGCTTCGTGTTCACGTTGCACAGGTTAAGTGAACCAAACTAAGGTGGTCTGAGTTCGTTTGGAGTGTTCACATATGTGCAAAAAAATGCTGAGTCATTGATCGGAGTTTGGTTTGAGGGCTGAAATAGACCAAGTGTGAAAGCACCCTGATAGGTCAGTCCGTGCCACATGTCCAACTCTCCAACCATTTGGATAGCACCAAACAAATCAAAACAAAAGTTATCAAGGCTTTTTCCAATCCTCCATGAGAAGAACATGGAGAGGAAAAACTGCCCTAACAGACCTGCCTCTGGAGCAGATCCAAGCATCACCTAACAGACAAACCAAAGTTAACCTCCTTTGTGGAGGTAATAAAACAGATATTCTCGTTCTGACTCCACTGAGCTCCAGAATCTGGTTAAATTAATTAACCACAAATTGGACAAACTGACCTAATGATGTGAAATGTCAAAATAAATGTGAAGAATCTTAGATTTTTTTTTACCTGAACTCAGTGTGATACAAGTCTTTCTTTGTTAATGAGGGGTGGATGTACCAGGATACTTTTTGTTCACTTCCTGTAACAGAACCCTGAAGGTTTTTTGTTTATATGGTGCACATGTCTTGTTGGAATTTGTTGTTGGGCCTTGGCAGAGGAATGCACCAGTAAAAAGCTGCAGCTGTTAAAGAGTGGAGTCATAAAGTGATGTTGCTGCCATCCACAGACTGATTCCCATGATAACATCTTATAAACAAAGGTCCCGTAGATTAAGGGCGTGGTCGGCTGGGTTGGTCTTTAACAGGAATGTTGTTTGTCATTCAAACCTGTCTGAGAACAGGCCGACGTGAAACAGTTTAACAGGCAGGACCGTCCCGATCGCCTTCTCTGGAGCAGTCAAAGACAAACACAGCAGGGTTCAGAGTCTGGTCAGTGCAGATCTGGGGCCCCAGGCGAAGACGGCCACCACCCCCCCCCCCCCCCCCCCCCCCCCCCCCCCACTGCTTCTTCCAGACTTGACTGCCTCTGTTGTTGAGTCTGTGGCTCTCTGTACTTACTGTAGTATTTCTCTAACAATATCCAGCTGTCATAGCTAGAAGGGGCCCACTAAGGGGGGGTTTGGGGGTGTTGCTGTGTTGAATACTGTTACTGGTTCAGAAATGTGTCGATCTTTTCTCTTAGCTGCCCTTAGATGCCGTTTTATTTGTCTTCATTTGTGACCTCTAATACATTATTGGTCGGTTGGTTTGTAGTTTGCACACGATACTTAAATCTGCTGCCTTTATATGGGTTTATTGGGGCGTGTCCATATGCTAATTAACATGACCTAAATACTCAAGTGGGTAAGAACAGACGTTTTTGGGCCCGAGCACCAAGGATCAAACACATTTTTAGCCACTTAGGACTTTTCAAAACTCACTAAAATTGGCAGACTGTCGTACAAATTGTGATCTGATGTGTTTGAGGATTGTATGTGGCAAAATGGCTCAACAATCCCCCCTAAAATTTCAGCTAAGCAGCCTCCATCATGCGTTTCACCTTGAAGTACAAAATCTGGTCCACGTTTATCAAACGGGGCAACTGTGGCTCAGGCGGTAATAGCGGTCTTCCACTTATCAGAAGGTCGGTGGTTTGATCCCCCAGTTCCCTCAGTCTACACGTCGAAGTATCCTTGAGCAAGATACTGAACCCCAAACTGCTCCCCGGGCACCGTAAGGACCGCCCACTGCTCCTCAGGGATTGGTCAAATGCAGAGAACCAGTTTGTGACAAATGAAGCGTCTTCTTTATATGAAGATCTACAAAAAAGCCACTTAAAGCCACAACCTAGACTTTTATTCCATTTTGAATTTAGTCTTCTTTTCTTTCTATTATTGATGTTTTATATTAACCAGGTGCAAACTAAAGAATAACAATCTAAAGTCATCAAACTGCTTTTTTATTTCATCCCACGGCGTTCCAGTCATGGTGCGACCAGTTTAGTTGTTGTTGGGATTCAAACATACATGGTCCAATCTGCTCCATCCTGACCTTAAGATATCCACCAATTACAAATCAGCATCACTGCACCACCTGCTGGCAACAGGAGTAAGTCTTATGTGGCAATCATGATTTAATTTACATTAAAGTTTCAAAATTTGTGAACTTTGCACACGTTTGAGTATAACATTAAATTACTGGCTGTTCTCCAGCGCCACCTACTGAACACAGGAAGAGACATTCATCCAATGTCCAAAGCAGAAAACTCAGATGTGTTGCAGAAGACTGAGGGCCTCTTCAGCGTTGCTTCAGCACAAGTCGTCTTCCTGCTGTGTGCAAGAACAAAGAGAAAAATAAAACATTCATACATGAGGACTAATGATAAAATCACTACAAGCAAATCTATTTTTAGCAGCTAAAAAAGTATTTTCTTTACAATCTCACACACTGTGAATGAGGGGCGTTTTCCACATGGGCTCCAGATGCTGGTGGTGGTGGTGGTGGCTGGTCACGTGATGGAGCAGGAGGTGGAGGCAAGTGAAACAGCGACTTGAACCAGTAAAGGAGAGGCTCCTGTTTAAAAAGATGTGTGGGTGTGTCGCTGTGCTGGAGGGGGGATTAAATGAAAGGACGAGACGTTCATACAAGCCTGAGCCTGTTGAGCTTCAGAAGTCTTCAAACAAAGAGCACTTAGAAGGACTGACTAAAACTAAACCACATTAAACTAAACTGACTCCTTCCTCAGACCAGATGTGGTTTCGTTGACGGTCCATGATTGCGGTGACCTGTATCTGGATCTTATATGAACACATCTGTCCTCCAGTCAGCAGACAGGCTCACATTATCTGATCAACAACAATAACAAACGACTCATGGTGGATGCTGGTATGAACGTGTGCTGACTTTTAGCTCTCACTCTCAACCGACGACAAAACCAAATCTGATCTGAGCAGAACGTCAGAAATGAAAAGCCAGGCTGTTAATGTGAGCGTAGCTTTAAATCTGATGTTTGTAAATCAAATTTGAGTCACATTAAGGAAAACACTGTGAACTGAGTCACTTGTGAATCTGTGAATGTGAACGTAGCCTAAATGTTCATCGTTTCTGCTGGTGAACATCAGTGAAAACATTGTTTTAATACATTTCATAACATCATGTTAAACATATGTGTGTTTGATGACCTTCTGACTAAGCTGAGCTGGTGGGACGGGGGGTCAAAGCTCCCTGTTGGCCCCATGAGTCCTGCCCTGATTCCACCTCCAGCTGCTGACCTCAGAGCTGTTTCATGAGCTCAAACAGAATCTGCAGGATTTCTGTGAAAAGCACAAAGTCTGTCTTTATCTGAATGTTGCATTAAATATTGGATAAAATTACGTTTTCTCATTGATTTAAAACAACTTCTCACCAAAACTCCTCTTTAAAACGGCTAATTTTAGGCTGTTGGTCTGAAATATGAATTAACGTCTCCATAAAAATCCTTAAAACAAGCTCAGATTCTACATTGAAGTGGAAAATGATTTTCAAACGATGAGTTGTCAGTTTGTTCTTTATGAACCCGGATCTAACTGGGTTCTAGGATGTTCTCTGAGGAACCGGTCCGACCACTGCGTGATCACCTGGAGCGCCCGCGCTGAGCTCTGTGATTGGACAAACCCACAGAAAGCTCTGGAAGCAGCCTGAGGGAAGGGAGGGAACTATAAAAGGATGGGAGAAGTTTTAGTGAGGAAGACGACTGACGTGAGGAAGAACAGAACCGAACCGGAGCCGCTTCTCCTTCTCTTTTCCCTGAATTCTTCTAACGAGGGTAAAAAAAAATCTGCTTCAGTTCAAGTTATTAAAGATTCCTCCTTCCGGGAGGTGATGATGTTTGTTTGTTTGTTTGTTTCACGAACTTTCATAGAAACTGTTACATTTGGGTCCTTGATTTTGTTGTTGTTGTCATGATCTCGAACATTGCGGTGTTTTTCCCAGTTTTTCAAAAACAACTGAACCGATTTCCATTGAACTCGGTGAAGGAGCGGATCAAGGATCTATTTCATCATTTCAATCCGTACATTTTCTCTAATTTCTCATGGAATAATCCATAAACCACGATGTGAAACATCACATATGTCTGTGGTGCAGATTCAGATCATCTTTATGTAACAAATATGGTGAGAAACACGCAGCCAGCTGAGTCCAGGTTTAGAGTCTCTGCCACAGTTTCAGGGTCCAGATTTGGTGGATGTAAGACTGGAGGTGTTTGTGGCTGAATATAATAGTTTGGATTAGTTTGAACTGACATGACGTGAAAATGATGAAATAACTGTTGACGGGTCTTATGCTATGGGATCTTTTTTTTTCACACCAAACTCCTGAAGGAAAGTAACATCAATCAGGTTTAGAGATTTAGAGTTAAACTTTCCTCCGGGGTTTGAACGTAACGTGAAATTCTTAGTTTTAAACAACGAGTATTTGTTGTTTTGAACCTCCATCAAGTTTTTGTGCTGTTCTGTGTGCCTGTGCAAAGGTCATACTTATTCCGCCTTATATTAGGGTTAGGGTTATATGTATATTATATATTATTATTGTTTTTATTATTATTATTGTTATTACTCTTTTTCGCCGCGTAACTAGTCTCGGAGCGTTGCCAGCAGACATCCATCAAACCGTGCGGCTGATCAGGAATAGTCTATGACTTTAGTAATTTAGTACATATAGATATGTGTGTGTGTGTGTATATATATATGTATATATATACACATATATATATATATATATATATATATATATATATATATATATATATATATATATATATATATACACACATATATATACATACACATATATATATACATATATATATATACACATATATATATATACATATATATATATATACACATATATATATTATGTTCTTCACTGTTGGCACTATGTATGAAGGTACAGAGAATTGTTTCCCTCACACAAGAGCAGAACATACATGTTAAATGGACAATGGCTTTAATCTTGTCAGTGTCTTCAAGTGCAACTTGTTGGCCCGTCACAGGTGACATGTGGCAAGAAGAGTCGGTCTTGGTCAGCAGTAGTTTTTTCCGCTAAGTTTAGTGTGTCTGGAGTTTTGCATAAGTCAAGGTTCTTGTGTTAGGAGAGTACCAGCTCTTTTTGCTCCACACTAATGACTTTGGATTCCAGGACTGTGACAAAATTCTTTCATATTTTTTTAGAAAATGTATACTCTTGCAAACGGACTACAAGTGTTGATGTTACTTTTCTAATTTTCCTGTCTAATTGTTTTCTGTGCATCTGTAGGACACAAATTCAAACAACAAAAATGTCTTCAGCTAAAGGTGTAGGGATCGGCATTGACCTGGGCACCACCTACTCCTGTGTGGGAGTTTACCAGCACGGAAAAGTAGAGATCATCGCCAACGACCAGGGCAACAGGACAACCCCCAGCTATGTGGCCTTCACAGACACTGAGAGGCTCATCGGGGACGCAGCCAAGAACCAGGTGGCTCTGAACCCCAGCAACACTGTGTTTGATGCCAAGAGACTGATTGGAAGAAGAATAGATGATTCAACGGTGCAGAACGACATGAAGCACTGGCCCTTCAAGGTGATTGGAGATGGAGGGAAACCCAAAATTCAGGTGGAATACAAAGGGGAGGAAAAATCCTTCTACCCTGAGGAGATCTCCTCCATGGTGCTGGTGAAGATGAAGGAGATTGCTGAGGCCTACCTCGGCAAAAAGGTGTCCAACGCTGTCATCACAGTCCCAGCGTACTTCAACGACTCCCAGCGGCAGGCGACTAAAGACGCAGGCATCATCGCAGGACTGAATGTCATGAGGATCATCAACGAGCCGACAGCAGCCGCCATCGCGTACGGTCTGGACAAAGTCCAGTCAGGAGAACGTAACGTCCTGATCTTTGACCTGGGTGGAGGCACCTTCGACGTGTCCATCCTGGCCATTGAAGACGGTATCTTTGAGGTCAAATCCACAGCTGGAGACACTCACCTGGGTGGAGAAGACTTTGACAGCATCATGGTGAACCACTTTGTGGAGGAATTCAAGAGGAAACAGAAGAAGGACATCAGTCAGAACAAGAGAGCTGTGAGGAGGCTGCGAACCGCTTGTGAGAGGGCCAAGAGAACCCTGTCCTCCAGCACCCAGGCCAACATCGAGATTGATTCTCTGTTTGAAGGCATAGACTTCTACACCTCCATCACCAGGGCTCGCTTTGAGGAGCTGTGCTCTGATCCGTTCAGAAAAACATTGGAACCAGTGACAAAAGCCCTGAAGGATGCCAGAAAGGAAAAAGCAGATATCCAAGACGTTGTGCTAGTCGGAGGCTCCACCCGAATCCCCAAAATCCAGAAACTCCTGAAAGATTTCTTCAACGGCAAGGAGCTGAACAAGAGCATCAACCCAGATGAGGCGGTGGCTTACGGTGCTGCTGTCCAAGCCGCCATTCTCTCAGGTGATACGTCAGGTAATGTTCAGGACCTGCTGCTGCTGGACGTGGCTCCTCTGTCGCTGGGTATCGAGACAGCTGGAGGAGTTATGACATCCCTGATTAAACGCAACACCACCATCCCCACAAAACAAACCCAGATCTTTACCACCTACTCTGACAACCAGCCTGGGGTCCTCATCCAGGTCTACGAAGGAGAGAGAGCCATGACCAAGGACAACAACCTTCTGGGCAAGTTTGAGCTGACGGGAATCCCACCTGCACCACGAGGGGTCCCACAGATCGACGTCACCTTCGATGTGGACGCCAACGGCATCTTGAACGTGTCTGCAGTGGACAAAAGCACCGGCAAAGAGAACAAGATCACCATCACCAACGATAAGGGCCGCCTGAGCAAAGAAGACATAGAGAGGATGGTGAATGAGGCCGACCAATACAAAGCGGAAGACGACCTTCAGAGGGAGAAAATCGCTGCCAAGAACTCCCTGGAGTCCTACGCCTTCAACATGAAAAGCACTATGCAGGATGAGAAACTGAAGGACAAAGTTAGTGAGGAGGACAAGAAGAAGGTGATGGAGAAGTGTGAAGCCACCATCAACTGGCTGGAGGCCAACCAGCTGGCTGAAAAAGACGAGTACCAACACCAGCAGAAAGAGCTGGAGAAGGTGTGTAACCCCATCATCAGCAAGCTGTATCAGGGAGGAATGCCTGCAGGCAGCCCTGGAGGGCCAGCACAAACCAGCTCCCAGGGGCCCACCATTGAGGAAGTGGACTAAAGTGGCCCTTCATAAGGACTTTATGATCACTGGGACAGTCAAATATTCTAACTGCCACATTTTCATAAATTTGGTCCTTTCTTTAAAATTTGTTTAATAAAAGATGAAAATCTTTTCAAGATGTCCCATTTAAATATTTTTCATCTCTATGTTCTGTTCACTGCTGCGGTGGAAAGTTAATTGTCTTTTCATACCACATGTTCAAATGTTTTTTATCATCCAATTTGTTATAAAAATTTATAAGACATAAACTTAACAATAATTGCCATCCTAATGTATTTTATACCTCTGCTTGTTCGACTTTGCTATAAAGATGAAAAATATATACAATTGTTATGGGCATTTTGGTTTTATTGTTGTGTTTTTCATTTTCATAGCTTTAGTGTTGAATTATAAAATAGTTAAAACATTAAATTACAAATGCTTCTGAAGGTACAGTTTCAGCCTCCCAAGACGTTTTTAGTGCAGGTCTTTAAAACAAATAATCTGTCTCAGCCCATAAAGCCCCAAATAAATAGTAAAGTCTGTTTTTCTTTATGTATTTGTGAAATATTACTTATGTACTAATGCAGGCACTGTATCACACCACTGAGGTGAGGTAGTGGAGCCTAAAGGCAAAGCTCTACTACCCTCACCTGTGGCCATGAGCTCTGGGTAGGGACCAAAAAAAAGAGATCAAGGATTCAAGTGGCTGAAATAAGCTTCCTCTGTGGGGTAGCTGAGGATCTCACATCGAATCTTGTCTTTCAAAATAAAGATTTAGTCCCTCAAAATAATGGTTTAGCTTCTCCATAATGACGTTATGCCTTAGACAATCCAAAATTTTCTCAAAATAATGACTGTACGTCCAAAAAATTATTTAGTTCCTCAAGACAATGATTTAACATCTCCATAATGACTAAGTATCCTAAATAATGCAAATCAATTTCAATTTAATCATTTAATATCTCAAAGAGAATTATTTAGTATTTCAAAATAATGACTTAGTGTCTCAAAACATTGACTTAGTATCTTAAAAAATGCAAAATGTCCAAAAAATAATGACTTTGTACCTCAAAGTAATGACTTGATACCCTTCTACCCTGAGGAGATCTCCTCCATGGTGCTGGTGAAGATGAAGGAGATTGCTGAGGCCTACCTCGGCAAAAAGGTGTCCAACGCTGTCATCACAGTCCCAGCGTACTTCAACGACTCCCAGCGGCAGGCGACTAAAGACGCAGGCATCATCGCAGGACTGAATGTCATGAGGATCATCAACGAGCCGACAGCAGCCGCCATCGCGTACGGTCTGGACAAAGTCCAGTCAGGAGAACGTAACGTCCTGATCTTTGACCTGGGTGGAGGCACCTTCGACGTGTCCATCCTGGCCATTGAAGACGGTATCTTTGAGGTCAAATCCACAGCTGGAGACACTCACCTGGGTGGAGAAGACTTTGACAGCATCATGGTGAACCACTTTGTGGAGGAATTCAAGAGGAAACAGAAGAAGGACATCAGTCAGAACAAGAGAGCTGTGATTTTATGACTTTATGATCACTTAGACAGTTAAATCTGTAAAGATGAAGCTCTTTGAGAGACGTTCCACGTAAATATGAAAAGGGAGGCTCTTAATAAAGACTCTCACTGTTTGATCCGTAACTTTATACATCAGATTTGTTGTTATTTATTATTCTATCTATGTATCAGATTAACAATGAAGACTTTTTGAGAATTGGCTCGTTCATGTGTTTTTCTATCGTTGCACTGCTGGACTTTGCAATAAAGATGATTGTTCAGTAATTCTAATATGTTTTCCCCCATTCATGAACATTAGTGAAGTAATTAATTTTTAAAACATTTAATCATCAGACCTTAACATGAAATCAAACCAAACATTTTTACCAATAGTGGTGCTACAGGTTTAGTACTGAATACACAATCTTTTTATATTCTATAATCATGTGTGGCATGTTTTAAGAATGTTATTTGAACATGCCTTCCTTGTACACATTAGAAATAAGACATATTATGAACAGGAGATGAAAATCATGAACATGAACATCTTGACTTTTAATGTGTGGGAACTTTAAAATTAAATCCATTTAGTATGCAGAAACACCACTAGATATCACCATTTTACCCATTAACCCTAATACTGTGTATTTAAGTGGAGAATGTAAACCGTGTACCACATAAGAAAGGTTTTCCATCAGAATACTTATATAATTTCTTACAGAGCCATGCAGCGGTTTTAATTTTGATGTGGGAAAAGACAACACATATTTGTTCTTATGTTGAGACATTAGACAGCCATACAAAGTGTACAATATTCTTTTCCTGTGATCAAGCAAGACTTGGCATGCAGAGTAAGCTGTAGTGTTTGGGGATGTGAAAGGGAATAAACTCACATTTTGGAGTGGATCTGGATTGGAGTGGCAAATTCAGATTTTTTCCTCCTTTTTTTATGTCAATTACACATAAACAGATTTTGTTTTTATTAAACTTGGTGGAAGAGTAGAGCATTGCCAAAGAATGAACCATTGAATTTTGGAGTAGATCCAAACTAAGGGATGGATTCATGATTTTTTCTCCCTCTCCTTTAACGTGAGAAGTCTCACTGTGGACAACCAGTTATGATATGGATAGCTTCATTAGATTAATAGTTGGAGTCTAAATTAGGGTTAAATTCTCTCAAAAGGGACTGTAAAGTATGCGCTCGACTGAGTGTCCTTAGAGCTCCAACTTTAACAGTGAAAATGTTCATCCAACATAAACATCTATTCAGTGCTGAGCTTCAACTTTGTAAAATGTGGTCAATATAAATTGAGTCTTGTAAAAGTAATCATTCAACCAAACCCTCAAGCCTTTGTGCTAGATAATTAAAAACTAGGCCGATTTATTTATATCATTTTATTTGTGAAACCTCACAGGAAATAGAAGAAATCCTGTTCCGGTCACCGCTCCAGTCCCGCCCCAACAAGCTGTGCCATCTTGTATTTAGCAAGAACAAAAACGGTGCAAGAAACAAGTCCAACCTCAGGATGGGGCGCAAATATTTATACGTATTTTAGTTTATTTCACAAAGGTTAGGAGTGACGGTACAATATGCTTGGAAGTGGGTCAACGCGGAGAAACATCAGCCACACCCCGCACAATAGCTAACGTTAACATTAGCTTGTAAGCTATCGAAGCTAAGCTAGCCAATTAGCTAAGGCTAGTAACCCAGTAACGTAAGAGAGACAAGTTTCTTTTCGAGCCTTATACCATTTTTGTAACTGCTGCTCGAACACTAGGAGGAACCTCAGTGGAAATGGGCCAAATGTCCTGCTGATTATCTGATGAGAGAGAAGACTCGGGCTATGAGGATAGAGGCTCGCTAGCTTGGCTGCTAACCGTTATTTTTCGTTCCAGAGCGGAACCACAATAAGCCGCGGTAAGTGATGCTAACTTACATTTGGATAGCTGCAGTGCTAGTTAACGTTAGCTATTCCGGGGACTTTTAAACTTTTATCAACCAGCGGTTTTTGTTTTCGCATGCCTTGATTTAAATGTGAATCAACGTTTCTGTGCATTACCTTACGCTTACGTATTACCTGCATTTATTCAATAAGCTGAAATTAATACTATCACACTTATAAGAAACACAGTTCGGTGAGAATTCGGGAACAAAAATCGGTTTCCTTGAAGTTTTTAGGACTCGATTAATCAGACAGTGTCTCGTGATTTCACTGTTTCCAGCTGGGGGTCTGTTGACCACCCTACACAGAAACCCAGCAAGGATAGCTAACCTTACAGCTGTCTAAGAGTTAGCTTTGTCCTCATCAACCTTTATCAGCATTTGCCTGTAAACGTTAACAAATTTATCAATTAAAACAACAGCCTGCTTTTGTATGATTTTTATATTTTAACCTGTAATTTTAACACACAACAGCTAAATTTGTATTCTCGTGCCCAACTGATGAGTTCATGTTCACATGATGTTACAGGCCGGCCAAAGCATTGAGGCTCATTATCTGTTGATGAGGTTTTTATCAGGGTGTATGGAAGCATTTTATTTATTTGTTTATATTAACTTTATGTTTATGTGCTTTTCCTTTTATTTATCCTTTTATTTCCTTTCTATATGTATTGTTCATATATGTATTATGTATTATATGTATTGGGTTAAATATTTGTATTGCTTATAATTATAGAATAAAGTCATATAAAAAAATTTGAAAATCAGGGTGTATGGAAGTTATTTATACCTGTAATGACCTAAAAAACAAAATTGATATATCAGATTTTCATATCAGGGTTGAGGTTGATGTAATGTAAACTTGCAATAAAAAATACACAAAGTAATTTCCTGCAGATGATCAATAAAGTATCTATGTTGAGTATCATTTTCTCTCATTAAAACTTAGGAGAGATTGAGTTTTGTTTAAATATCTGCCTTGTGAGATTTGGCATAGAAACATGGGAATGTACTCATGTTTTATGCTCCCATAGCCATGAGTAACTTGTAATCTGCCGTTTTACATCTATCATTTACATGTAGTTATTGTCAGTAGTGGTGTTAATATTTCGTATTAATGTGACAGTCTGATGAAAAGGTTGCACCACGCCCTGTGTAAAGACTTGAAACCTAATTGTCTTTCCAAGCTAAGTGACAATCCAACCTCTGATGTTATATTTTTTATGAGAACTCGTGCCAAGTTAGATTTTGTAGATCTTGGTTATAGATGTAAACAGATGCTTGTATACCTACTGTGTTTGATTGTTTCACACAAATTCACTTCCTCTGCTCTGCAAACTGTTTCCAAGTCAGGCCTCAGTTCAGCCATGTGATCTCAGTCATCTGGCACCACTGACACACCAAATTTCACGTCACTTGTTATGTTTAAAAACACCCGTCTAGGATTCTGTTTCCCTTTTGTCCTTCTCGTTCTTTAGCGTCTGATGCAGCATTTAAATATAACTTTTTCCACATACTAAGTTGAGGAAACTTGCCTCCCCAGTGTTGTGTGCCTGAACCTTTTGGAACAAGAATAGATGCTACAAGACAGCCTCTCATTTCAGAAATGATTTGGTGGATTTTGTGTTTCAATACAAGGAATCAGGAAATGGACGTCTGTAGTAACAAACCTCTGTGTGCTTTTTTTTAATCTCCTCTTAGTTCAGTTAACACGACCAGTTTAAAGGCCAGAATTAATCATTAGAATTATTATCTGCCAACAAGAGTTGGAGGAGGTCATGTGATCACCTGTGTTTGTTTGTCCACAAGATATCTCAAAGTTTTCAGTTGTTTTGAAGACATTTTGTGTCGGGGTGGATCTTGGGTCACCCAGGTGCGGATGTGGATTCTGGATCACTTTTTCACTTTCTTCAACATTGTGAGATTTTTTTAAAAATGTGCTAATTTTGTGAAACATAATAATAGGCTCATCAAAATAAAAAATACCCAGGCATGGACAACTCATCATGTTCCACCACTATGTGGATCCAGATCTGGGTCTGGTAGATGAAACCTCTATGTGGAGGGGGACAGTAACAGAGAGGGGTAGAGACATGACACTGCCACCAATATGTAGCTGAGGTCAGGCAGATTCAGAGTCATTCAATGGATTTATGTATCTGTGAAATGTAAGAAGTTCTATGTCGAACAAAAACAGATCCAGATCCTCCATTATGGAAAATCAGATTTATGTTGTCTCATAAACTGCTGATGGTAAACACATGATTCCAGATGTAGGAGGAGGATTTGTTTTTGCTAATTTTATGTTTGTTTGTTTCATCGGTGATACGACTAATAAACAGTTGTGATGGGTTTTGTTCTGACATAGGCTGGAAACTATTTGCGGGTTTGTTCAGGTTTTCTTGACGTGGTGTTGGAGGTTAGCGCGCTGAGCTGAGCCTGCTGTGGTTTCACTTGTGTCCGTTGTTTGTCAGCAGGATGACTCGAAAAGTTATTAAACAAATGCCAACATTGGAGCGGAGGGTTTGAGCTTGCCGGGAACAAATCCCTGAATTTTGGTTTGGATCTGGATCCAATAATATTTTCTCTCATTTTCCTCAGCATTTTCCCTAATTACACAAAAACTACTGGAAACGTTATGAGCTGTGAAAATGTAGATTGATAGGGAAAAAAAAGGGGAATAGCATGATGAAGGTCTCTGACCAGATCACAACCAGTAAGTAACGTCACAGTTACATAGGAAAGGCTTTAGGCAATGAGGATGCCCCATTTCTCCTACTGATTGAAGTTCTGTGCATCCAGTAGACAAATGCATTTCTTTATATTCTCCTGACTCTAGCTGCTGGCGTCGGCTTCTCCGCCACAGAGAGCCACATGATATACAGAATGATTGGAAATTAGTTGACTGAGATGTGAAGAAATGTTGGTTTGGGGTTTGGAAGGGTGGGAATCTGTCTCCACATCTAGCACAGATTTACTAGCTCGTTTACACAGCAGTGCTTTAAAGGAACGAGCCTCACATTACTGCTTTAAACAGGGACCTGAGGCTGTGTTTCATGCATTCAGGCAGTCACAGAGGCCTGGTTATATTTGCTCTCCTCAAGCCTCCAGCTGACACTCAAGGATGAGCAGCTACATTAACCCCATTATAAAAGGATGTAACATTTGTCAGTGAGCTAAGGCTCAACTGAGGGGGCTGATTTAGTCAGATGAATTTATTGAAGCTCAGATGGTGTCATCTCCACAGATATATTTGATTTGAGAACTGTAGTGTCGTCAGTCAGTCATTATGCTCCCCCCCGATTTTCACGTACACGACCAAGAGTGTTTACAGTCAGTCGATTATTTCATTGTGCCACAATTCTTTCACAATCTTTACACCAAAGTTGTGGTGAGCAGCATGGACTGACAGACATGAGGCAGCTTCTAGTGATGTCAACCCTTTAATGACATTAAGACAAAATGGTGTGATGTCTCCAGGTTAATGAAGGCCTATTTTTGCCCCTGGTTTGCTGGATGTCGGTCGATGTTCAGGACCACGTTGGGTTCCATCGTTTTCATAGGCGACGTCTTTAACTAAAAAACCTCCACCAACAGGACCTGCTGTTGTGAAAAGTACTTTAAAAAAAATATTTAACCTTTATTTAACCAGGACAATAAAACCCATTGAGATCAAAGATCTCTTTTACAAGGGTGACCTGACCAAGAAGGCAGAAGCACATGTCATGATTTACACATAAAACAACACTGTGTATAAACAGAATAAATATCAATACAGACAGCAATAAAAAAATACACAATGGTATAATAAAAATCTCAGGGGAAAACATCTGAAATGTGAGTTGTTTTTAGATTTTATATATTTTCTATTTTGTTATATCCGTAATTGAGGATTATTACAAAAGTTCTAAAGAAGAAATAATCAGATATGAGAAAGTCTCTTATATTTCTAGTAGAGAATTCAAAATGTTATAAGAAACAGGCAGGCGGTCATTTCATATTCACTACATGAGCAGAACATGTTCTATTTTGTGCTGTTTATGGTAATTTAGATAAAAACTTCATAAAACTAAACATAAAAACTTGATAATAATACATTACTGATCTCAAACATGTAATTATATATTTTACCACAACAAAGTATCAGATTTAAGCTGAAACGGCATTAATTAGTTGAGAAAATTAACAGACGTTATATTTTTACTGTATATTTGCTGCAGATCTGAGTCTCTATACACTGCATTTTATTTGCTTCTAAATATTTATTAAGAATAGATATAAGTTCTGTTTTTGTCTTTATGACTCAGAGAACTGCACTAAAATAAATTGGAGAAGCTGACTGACCTCAGTTTGTCTGAAAACCAGCTGCCCTTTGTCTCCACATCGGTTCTCTTTCATGTCTACTTTCTGTCTGTCACATCTTCTCTGACTGTTGAGGGTCTGCATGTCACAACTGGTCAGCTGTTTCCTGTCCCAGATAGACCAGTAACACCAGATACTGACTGTTTTCTGTCAGCGTTGATGTCCAGAGTCCAAACCTTAAAAATCAGCCACTCGTGACCTTCCTGTGACTTTGCAGAGGATTTGAGACATGAACCATAGATTGATGATGATGATGTCACTGATGTCAGTGAAGCTGATAAAGTGTCTGATTTTGATGCATATGACAACATTTTGAAAATGGGTCACAGAAGAGTACAAGAACACATTTTCCACCATGTTTACCACATGAATGAAATGTTTTCTGCTCGACTGGAGAGGAAAACAGACGCTTCACATCCTTCAGATACAAAATGGATCATCGTCAATGATCCAAGTTTAAACCAGAGGCTGGTTCCTCCAGAGAAACTCAAGCCTGCTCTGACCCCTGAAGTGATGCTGTGTCTTTCAGCTCATCTGATGTAAATGATGGATGTTTGTGATGCTTTTAAAGGATTGTTCCAAATGACTGTAAAGAGAAGTAAATCATGCTGACCTGTGCTCCCCCCCCCCCACCTCCCAGGCCCTGGCCATGCCCTCGAGTGCACGGGCGGGTAATCTGAAGGACCCGGAGGTGGCAGATCTCTTCTGCAAAGATGACCCAGAGAAGCTGTTCGCCGACCTCCGTGAGATCGGCCACGGCAGCTTCGGAGCCGTTTACTTTGTGAGTATGACGTGGAGCTGATGTCTGATCCAGTGTGTCGTCACGTTCAGCTCAGCCTCTCCTCAGCACAACAGTCTATTTACAAGATGTAGAGAATCAGACGGGGATTTTTCTCAGTAATATTCTAATCATAATAGAAAAAATCAGGCTTAGGGAATCTTCTATGGACTACAACCATGTGCAGATTGATGCAGATCCAGGTCATAATGTAAATAAGGTGAACTGAAATATATTCTCAGACATGGTTCATGTCAGAATCGGGGATGAGTGTTTCAAGCAAAAATAATCAATAATCACTTGACACTAATAGATGATGGAAGCATGTCTTTAGGAGACGACGGCTGTTTATTCTGCACAGCTAACATCAAACTCAGTCCGTCTGCTGACTGTTGAACTGTTGACGACCTGCTGCTGCTGTCTGACTGGTGATCAGATCATTTTACCTGAACTCTACTTCAATATGCTTTATTTATTGAAAGGAGTTCCACACCAGACCTTTTAACAGTCAGCATGCTTCTGCTGTCTGCCTGGTGATCAGTGTGTTCTTCTTCTTCTTTTGTTAACAGCGGTTGCAAACAGCCTGTAGGTGTATTACTGCCACCTTCTGGTGGTAGTACTGCATTACCACCAGGCTCAGGTAAAAAAAACAAGGGAAAAACATTTTTATGATTATATTTGAAAATCAAAGCCCCTCCCTAATTGTAACTAATAGACCGAGAAGAGTAAAATAAAGGATATAATAATAATAATGTAAACGTTCCTGTTAAATGTTCCTGCAACTGCTTCTCAATAAGCCTCGTCATGTCCTCTGAAACATAAGAGAGCTTTTAATTCAATGGGACAAACAGCTGTGAATCAAAACAAGGCTTCATTCTGAGGCTAATCAACTAGCTGCAAACTACACACCTAAAAAGAAATGCAGGCTCAGTGTCGTCGCATGAAAATCATCTGGTTTGATATTGTACACCAGAACGAACGGGAAAGACGGCAAACCTACACAAAGCTACACAAACCTATACAAAGTTGCAGAAACAACTGTCTACTGTCACAAATCCAAGATGTAGCTGTTGGTTCTGGATTATCTCCTGCTCTGCTTTGGGTAGTCCTGTTATGTGTGAAGTATAAAGCAGTGTGTGGGGTTCCTGCTGTAGTTTATCTGAGGTTTATTTTAAGAGATGCACACTGAGCACCAGTGGTTTTCTAGAATATAGAACCTGTGTCTTATCTGCATCATCATCATTAAGGAAACTGTGAATCAGAATCAGATTGTCTGTATGCGCTCAGCTCGTTTCACCTTTTGTTCTGGAGGCTGTGGTAGACTCACACCTCCACATGTTCTCACTGAATGTCTGCGTTTCAGAGCCGTGTGATCCAAAAATAGATGATATGCATAAGTGTAACAGGAGTGTCGCTGCTTTTTACTGCATCCCCTCAGAGCTCAGACTGGAGGAACATCAGTCACTTTAAACCACAACTCATAACATCAGTGAGCCTAATCGAATAGGAAAGAGTTTTAGATCTGTTTTCATCTGATTGTGCTTCTTGTTTGGAGTTATTCTCACTACAAACTCCATATGACTGTTAACAGTCTGGGTGGGACTGACGGTGTCATCACTGTGCAACATGTCTGTTAGCAGCCTCTTCATTTCACTTCAAGCCTGTAGAGGATGAAGCTCTTACAGCAGACTTGATTGTTATGCCAAAAACAAATGATGTCGTTTTGTTCATTAATCGCTGCTTAGGTTTTTGTTCTTGTCTTGCTGAACTTGGCCTCTTCTCAGTTTCCCATTTTTCACCTCCTTATCTCCTCCATCCTCATGTCCTCCATCCTCATCTCCTCCATCCTCCTGCCTGTGACGCAAAAATCAGTCTGATGAAGGATCTCTTACTTCCTAAAATGCACCTTGAAGAGAGAGTAAATAGTTTTGAAGATGTTTGAGAACCTGTGATTTATAAAAGAGGTGTGACAGGAGATCAGATGGAAGCAGAGCCAGATCAGCCTTGTAAATAAGAATATCCCACCACAATCAAACAGCCAAGCTACTTTAGAGGCTGTAACTTTTTATTTTTATTTGATTATATTGAGGAGCTGCAGATGTTCCTGTCTTAAACAGCTGATGAGAGGACCAGGAGAGGCGTGTCACATTGAAGACTACGCCTCTGCAGTTTCAGGCAGCATCCAGACCCTGAGGAGGTTCTATCGTAGTGGAAAAGAACCTGATAACAGAGTCCAGTAGAGCCGGGGCTACAGAGGACATGTCGCTTTTGACTGGCTGGATAAATGTAGAGGGGGAAGTGAAAGACCTCTGAGGTCAGACTGTGGTCTGAACCTGTTTTCTGACTATGTTGGTTTATTGGTTTCTGTCGTCCAACAGGCCAGAGATGTGCGTAACAATGAGGTGGTGGCCATTAAGAAGATGTCGTACAGTGGGAAGCAGACAAATGAGGTAACAAACCAGAAACGACACACTTCCTTTTGCTTTTCCTTCACTCGCTCTCTAAAAATCATCTTGATTTTCTAAGCTCATGAATTTGTAATAAACTTCCAGGTAACTTTTCCAGTCAATTTAAGAATGTTTGTCTAAAATCTGTTTTCCCTTTTTTTCTTCTAAAATGATTCACCCAGAACTGGAAAAATGAGTCCATGAGACGTCTTTTGTCTTTGTGACATCATCCTTCTACTTATTTCTTCCTGCTGTTTTTAACGGAGATGTTTGAGGAATGTTAGCGGTCACGTCACGTTAGCGTTCACGTCACGTTAGCTGTCACGTCACGTTAGCGTTCACGTCACGTTAGCGTTCACGTCACGTTAGCTGTCACGTCACGTTAGCGTTCACGTCACGTTAGCTGTCACGTCACGTTAGCGTTCACGTCACGTTAGCGTTCACGTCACGTTAGCTGTCACGTTATCAGCGGTCTGATACTGATTACATTACTTCTCCTGATGGACTGTTGGTTTTCTCTTCATGTGCAGAAATGGCAGGACATCATCAAAGAGGTGAAGTTCCTGCAGAAACTTCGCCACCCGAACACCATTGAGTATCGGGGGTGTTACCTGAAGGAGCACACAGCATGGGTACGTCTGAGACGCTGTGTAGAACAAACCAATGAGTATTTTGACTGTAAATACAATAATTTTATGGTAACGCAGTTGTACTTTTACTACTGTACTTTGATTACAGTAAAAGCTCTGAGTACTTCTGTCTATGTGTTGATAATGTCTGTGCTTTAAATGTGAGTGAAGAGCATCATGTTGTTTGTTGTTGTTTGTTGTTTGTCCTCAGCTGGTGATGGAGTACTGCCTCGGCTCAGCCTCAGACCTCCTCGAAGGTTCGACACGTTTCCACTCACGATGACAGGATTGTTTTTTCAGTCTCTTGTTGTTTGTGACTCTTCCTCTTCTCTCTTCCTAACAGTTCATAAAAAACCACTCCAGGAAATTGAAATAGCTGCTATTACCCATGGTGCACTGCAGGGATTAGCATATCTTCACTCTCACAATATGATTCACAGGTAAAAAACCTTTTAGCTCCGCCGTCGGTGAGTTAGCAGCGTGAACATTAGCGTTAGCGTCAACTCGCAGCCCCCAGACATCCTGTCTCTGCTCAACAGTGTTTTTATTGTTAAACTGGTTTGTTCAGTGGTTTTACTGGTTTTCATGAGAGGAGACTTCTGTGGATAGTTCAGCTGTAAATATCTGTAAACATGTCAGAGACTTCCTGTTTGTACTCCAGAAGCTAACCATGACCGCAGTGTGATCTGATCTGTTTGGAATCCAGACTTGAACTTTGGCCTCTTTTTGGAGATTTAAAATAAATCCAGGATTATGAATCTGACACTGAATGTCTTCTTTGATTATTGATCCATTATTCTGTGGTCAAAGTTTGAGATCAGTTAAACCCCCCTCCCCCCATAACCCCCAGTCATACCTTCAAATGAAGGTGTTATGATTCATTTGTTACTCTGTTGTCCAACCAGCACCATGGTTTGTTTGGGCAGACATCTATAGTTTCTAAATACACATTATAAATGATTCCTCTGTGGTCTGTAAACCTTCATTAGTTTACTGACATCAGTATATGATGTTTAAAGTGTGTGTTTAACAGTCGCTAACGTCTGCTGATCTCCTGCAGAGATGTGAAAGCAGGAAACATCCTGCTGACGGAACCCGGCCAGGTCAAACTGGGCGACTTTGGTTCTGCTTCCATCGTGGCTCCGGCCAACTCCTTTGTGGGGACTCCATACTGGTGAGACCAAACCAGCCGTCTTCTTCTACACCAGAGTTTAAAATGTCCTTCACAAGACTTAAACTTGTACCTGAGCAAAGTACAAATCCATTGGTATTAGTCAACGGTTAAATTTAGCATCAAATGAATGGTTAAACTGTTTATTTGAATCGACATCATCAGTTAAGACATAATACATATGTGGAAATAAAGTTTTTTGTTTTCTTACACGTCTCAACAGTTGTTTTTCCACCTGGAACATAAAAATCTCTGTGGGGCTTTTCCTGCAATGACTAAATATAGCTGTTCATTAATGGAGCAGTGAGATATTTAGGTCATCACCCCTCGTCTGAGGAAACGTCCTCTGGACTGATCAGTAGGCATCTGTCTGTGATGAGTTGATGTTAAAAGTTTGTAATAATAATCAGGACTGCAGCTGTCCACCATAGAAACTGGACTAGGAACTATTTGATCTGAATCGTCCCCACAGATCCGAGTTTATAGGCCACTGCTCTGTGAGATTCTTAAATGTAACGTCTGCTGTGTCCTCGTTAGGATGGCCCCAGAGGTGATCCTCGCCATGGATGAGGGCCAGTATGACGGCAAAGTGGACGTCTGGTCACTGGGCATCACCTGCATAGAACTGGGTATGACCTGCAGTCTGTGTGTGTTAGTGTGAGAACACATGGAACTAAAGGTGTTTGATGTTGTGCTCTTTCCACAGCGGAGAGGAAGCCCCCACTGTTCAACATGAATGCTATGAGTGCCTTATATCACATCGCTCAGAACGAAAGCCCCGTCCTTCAATCCAACCACTGGTGAGAATGTCCCTTAGTCTCCTCTGTTACGGCCGGGCCATGAACCCAAAATGTATGGAAGCAGACATTTAGAACATTTAAACACTTCATTCTGTTGTACTCTCCTCAATGTGTGTTTGCTCATGAACTGTCCTTAAAAAATGCTCTGTCATAATCAGTCATCTGCCTCCACCCTGTCCAACTAACCAGTGTTCACCCAAAACGAATGTGCAAAAAGCGTTAGACGTGCTAACGTTAGCTGCAGGAGACTTCTCTTTTTCGCTCTCAAACATGGTTGGAGGTTTGGGATCTGCTCTTTGCCTCTTATTTCCTCTCGTCATCACATGAACTAACTTTCTCTCATTCCTCTGCAGGTCTGATTCCTTCCGTAACTTTGTCGACTCCTGCCTACAGAAGATTCCCCAGGACCGGCCTACCTCTGATGTGCTGCTCAATGTAAGAACACAGCTGCACCCAGAGTCATTCTGTAGCATCTCATTAAACACACACTTATTCATAACATCTCACTAAACACACATACTGTCACTCACCTGTTGCAGCACCGCTTCCTGTGCCGGGAGCGTCCGCTGACAGTGATCATGGACCTGATCGCACGAACCAAGGATGCAGTGCGGGAGCTGGACAACCTGCAGTACCGCAAAATGAAGAAGATCCTCTTCCAGGAGACCCAGCAGAACGGCCCCGTGTCTGAAGGAGGGGAGGACGAGGAGGTGAGAACGAGAGGAGGGGAAGACAATCGTCTATGAGCAGAGGGAGTATGTAGTAGTATACAGTACTGAGGATGTAGTAGTAGTATGCAGTACTGAGGATGTAGTAGTAGTATGCAGTACCTGTTAGTCTGTACTGATGGTTGTTGGTTCTTTCTGACCACCCTGGGCTGTGTTGGTTCCAGGAGGTGGAGCAGTACCTGTTGAGGACTGGAACAGTGAACAGCATGGAGAGCTCCCAGTCGGTGCCCAGTATGTCCATCTCAGCCAGTTCTCAGAGCAGCTCGGTCAACAGTCTGGCCGACGCCTCTGACGACAGCAGCAGCGAGATGGCCATGATGCAGGAGGGCGAGCACACCGTTACCTCCAACAGCTCCATCATTCACCGGCCCACGGTAAGGACCCCTCCTGCTAGGACAGGGTCTCTGAAGTCCAGCTCATGCTCCTCATCTGTACTGAGTTATTTAATGGGGGTAGGATCAGATATAAAATGATTAAAGATGGGTACACCTGAGTTTAGATGTGTCTCCCCCTCCCCCTCAGGGTCAGGATAACATCTATGACGACCCGTACCAGCCAGAGATGGACCAACCCCAGGCTCCCTCAGCTGGACGCCGTCGAGCATACTATCGCAACCGTGACCACTTTGCTACCATCCGAACCGCCTCCCTGGTGAGTCGACCTGAAGGGGTCAGGAAGTTTACAGATGTTTGACTTTAGTTTGTTTAAGGCTGCAAAGCTAACGCTAATGATAAATCTGCTCACAACTCGTCCTGTGTTCGCTGAAATCCATCAGTGTTTTTACTTGTTTATTAGAGGAGGGACCTCTATGGATAATTCAGCTGTCAGTAAAAACCTAATGAACATTAACAGAAACCTAACCTAGAAACAAGCTAAGCTAACATTAGCAGCAGCAACAATCTGACATACTGTTCACTGTAGAAGTTAACTCTGGGGTCAACGATGTCGTCTATGACGTAACATTCCTGACATTAAATATCTGAATGCTGCATACAGAGACTTCCTGTTTGTTGTCCAGAAGCTAACCATGATGTCGTTTGATTGGCTGCAGTGACATCAGATCTGTTTGTGTCTTATTGGAGACAGTAAAATAAATCCAGGATTATAGATCTGACACTGAATGTCTTCTGGGATTATTGATCCATTATTCCGTGGTGAGACCTTGAGAACGATTGTTGTTAGAAGTCCTCTGCCATCTCAGTATTAGGATGGTCAGTGTTTGCAGACTGTCGGCCATCTGTGATGCAGCCGACCCTAATGACATCATCCGTCTGAACTGAACTCCTGCTGCTTCTTCCCTGTCCTCCAGGTAACCCGTCAGATCCAGGAACATGAGCAGGGCTCGGCACTGCGAGAGCAGATGTCCGGCTACAAACGGATGAGGCGGCAGCACCAGAAGCAGCTGATGGGGCTGGAGAACAAGCTGAAGGCGGAGATGGATGAGCACCAGCTGAAACTGGACAAAGAGCTGGAGAACCAGAGGAACAGTTTCTCCACCGAAGCCGACAAGCTGGTCAAGAAGCACCAGGCCATCCTGGAGAAAGAGGCGAGACTCCAGACGCTGGTAAATAATCTGTTGTCTGTTAGATGAGCATCAGCACTGATGTGGTTTGTGTCCTCCTGCAGACCAAAGCAGCTCTAGCAGAGGAGAAGAAGTTCCAGCAGCACATACTGGGCCAGCAGAAGAAGGAACTGACCAGTTTACTGGACTCGCAGAAGCGCCAGTATCGCCAGCGTAAGGAGCAGCTGAAGGAGGTAATGGCTGGATGTGGTTCTGGTGATGATGAAACTGATGAGAGCAGTTTGATTTGGACCATCCACAACCCACGCTCTATGTTTCCTCCCTCACCAAACAGGAGCTGAACGAGAACCAGTCGACTCCGAAGAGGGAGAAGCAGGAGTGGCTGATCCGTCAGAAGGAGTGTCTGCAACAGATGCAGGCGGAGGAGGAGGCCAGCCTGCTCCGGAGGCAGAGGCAGTACTACGAGCTGCAGTGTCGGCAGTACAAGAGAAAGATGCTGCTGGCTCGCCACAACCTGGAGCAGGACCTGCTCAGAGAGGTACAGCAGGGCCACGGAGCCCAGTTCAGCTCAGATCTACCAATCACACGAAGGAGGGGTTTTCATTGATTATAGATGATTGGTTTTATGATTCACAGCCGTTCACACCTGCTGTTAACATCCGTCCTGAGTGATCCGGTCTCAGGTGGACCGCTCCGAGTCCGTCACACATCACAACACGTCTACGTCTGATCTCATGTGTCTGTATGTCATAAACATGTTGTGTTGTATTTAACTGGTGGACAAACATGAGCTGGTTCAGGGATGACGCCTCAAAATGACACGTTTTACTAGAAACAGCTGAATGTGTTGATTCAATATTCATTTTTTATTTGCGTTTTATCTCAGTTTGTGTTGAGCCCTAATAAAAAGTAGCTGAGATGCTCATATGGCTATAGTGGGAACGATAAGTAGATTTATTAATATAAATGTGTATAAAGTTTGTCCATATAAGTCAGAATAATGTCAGTTTGTAAGAACATCCTTCAGAGACAGTTTGATGTCTGTGATGTAACGCCTCCTCTGGTTTCTCTCCTCCGTCTCCTCAACCAGGACCTGAACAAGAAGCAGACCCAGAAGGATCTGGAGTGCGCCATGCTGCTGCGACACCACGAGTCCACCCAGGAGCTGGAGTTCAGGCAGCTGAGCTCAGTGCAGCGGACGCGGGCCGAACTGATCCGAACGCAGCATCAGACCGAACTGACCAACCAGATGGAGTACAACAAGAGACGCGAACAAGAGCTGCGACAGAAACACACCATGGAGGTCCGGCAGCAGCCCAAGAGCCTCAAGGTACGTAGAAGGTCACCAATCAGACAGCTGGTATGAGCCAACCAATCAGCTCTCAGACAGCTGGTATGAGCCAACATTGACTGTAAAATGGTTTCAATGGATCGTTGTTTTCAGTCCAAAGAGCTGCAGATCAAGCGTCAGTTCCAGGAGACCTGTAAGATCCAGACGCGTCAGTACAAAGCCCTGAGAAACCATCTGCTGGAGAGCACTCCTAAATCCGACCACAAGGCCGTCCTCAAACGCCTCAAAGAGGAGCAAACACGTAAGCTGGCCATCCTGGCCGAGCAGTACGACCACTCCATCAACGACATGCTGTCCACACAGGCTGTGAGTAAGGCAAGGAAACCTCCGCGCACCTCCTCACACACACACACACATCAGCACCTCCTCACACACACCACACACACATCAGCACCTCCTCACACACACCACACACACATCAGCACCTCCTCACACACACACACACACACACATCAGCACCTCCTCACACACACACACACACACACATCAGCACCTCCTCACACACACCACACACACATCAGCACCTCCTCACACACACCACACACACATCAGCACCTCCTCACACACACCACACACACATCAGCACCTCCTCACACACACACACACACACACATCAGCACCTCCTCACACACACACACACACACACACATCAGCACCTCCTCACACACACTCACACACACACCACACACACATCAGCACCTCCTCACACACACACCACACACACATCAGCACCTCCTCACACACACACACACACACACCACACACACATCAGCACCTCCTCACACACACACACACACACACACACCACACACACATCAGCACCTCCTCACACACACCACACACACATCAGCACCTCCTCACACACACCACACACACATCAGCACCTCCTCACACACACACACACACACACACACACACATCAGCACCTCCTCACACACACACACACACCACACACACATCAGCACCTCCTCACACACACACACACACCACACACACATCAGCACCTCCTCACACACACCACACACACATCAGCACCTCCTCACACACACCACACACACATCAGCACCTCCTCACACACACACACACACACACATCAGCACCTCCTCACACACACACACACACATCAGCACCTCCTCACACACACTCACACACACACCACACACACATCAGCACCTCCTCACACACACACCACACACACATCAGCACCTCCTCACACACACACACACACACACCACACACACATCAGCACCTCCTCACACACACCACACACACATCAGCACCTCCTCACACACACACACACACACACACACACCACACACACATCAGCACCTCCTCACACACACACACACACACACCACACACACATCAGCACCTCCTCACACACACCACACACACATCAGCACCTCCTCACACACACACACACACACACACACACATCAGCACCTCCTCACACACACTCACACACACACCACACACACATCAGCACCTCCTCACACACACTCACACACACACCACACACACATCAGCACCTCCTCACACACACTCACACACACACCACACACACATCAGCACCTCCTCACACGCACACACACACCACACACACATCAGCACCTCCTCACACGCACACACACACCACACACACATCAGCACCTCCTCACACACACACACACACACACACACATCAGCACCTCCTCACACGCACACACACACCACACACACATCAGCACCTCCTCACACGCACACACACACCACACACACATCAGCACCTCCTCACACGCACACACACCACACACACATCAGCACCTCCTCACACGCACACACACACCACACACACATCAGCACCTCCTCATCAGCAGCAGCTGACAGAACAACAAACATTCTGTAGGCAACATGCAGGTAGAAGCTCAGAAGGTTTCTACTTCTTCATTTCTCTGGCTTAAATGAACAGAATCTGAGAGTCCACCAGAATCTGGATCATCAGTTAAACAGCTGAAGAAGATGAAGACTAGTTTAAAAACACCTGAAGAAGATGAAGACTAGTTTAAAAACACCTGAAGAAGATGAAGACTAGTTTAAAACCACCTGAAGAAGATGAAGACTAGTTTAAAAACACCTGAAGAAGATGAAGACTAGTTTAAAACCACCTGAAGAAGATGAAGACTAGTTTAAAACAGCTGAAGAAGATGAAGACTAGTTTAAAAACACCCTAAGAAGAAAGAGACGAGTTTAAAACAGCTGAAGAAGATGAAGACTAGTTTAAAAACACCTGAAGAAGATGAAGACTAGTTTAAAACAGCTGAAGAAGATGAAGACTAGTTTAAAGGCTACAGTGAAGACTTCTGTCGGCATGGATGACATCATATGGAGTCATTTAGTGTTTGTTTTTTAAACTAGTCTCCATCTTCTTCAGGTGTTTTAAACTAGTCTCGTCTTCAGGTGTTTTAAACTAGTCTCGTCTTCTTCAGGTGTTTTAAACCAGTCTCTTCTTCAGGTGTTTTAAACCAGTCTCTTCTTCAGGTGTTTTAAACCAGTCTCGTCTTCTTCAGGTGTTTTAAACCAGTCTCTTCTTCAGGTGTTTTAAACCAGTCTCTTCTTCAGGTGTTTTAAACCAGTCTCTTCTTCAGGTGTTTTAAACCAGTCTCTTCTTCAGGTGTTTTAAACCAGTCTCTTCTTCAGGTGTTTTAAACCAGTCTCTTCTTCAGGTGTTTTAAACCAGTCTCTTCTTCAGGTGTTTTAAACCAGTCTCTTCTTCAGGTGTTTTAAACCAGTCTCTTCTTCAGGTGTTACGCTGCGGTGCTTGTTTTACTGTGAAGATTCACAAATGTTTAATTCAGAAACTTCACCTGTTTCCATCAGAATTGTGTTGGTAAATAATGACTGACTGTATATTTTTGGCTGAACTGCTCCTTTTTATCTGTCATCAGCAGATTAATCGGCAGCAATTTAAAAAAAGTTCATGCTGAGAATTTTCTTCTTTTCTTCTTTGTTTGTTTTGTTCTGAATATCTTCCTCTGGTGACATATGGAGATAAATCAAAGAGAGAAGTAATCATTAGATATCAGACAGTAAACCGTTGTAGTTGAGTTAATAATTAATTAATATTTGTTTCTGTGTCCTCAGTGAAACACTTTGTTTGGTGAAGAAGGAAATAAAACAGATAAGATCTGTTGTCGGTGTGCTGTTGAACCTCCTGCTGATACTGACCCTCGTCCCCGTTTGTTCCCACAGCTGCGGCTCGATGAGACCCAGGAGGCCGAGTACCAGGTGCTGCGGATGCAGCTGCAGCAGGAGCTGGAGCTGCTGAACGCCTACCAGAGCAAGATCAAGATCCACACCGACACTCAGCATGAACGGGAGGTGAAGGACCTGGAGCAGAGGGTGTCCATCCGCCGGGCGCTGCTGGAGCAACGGGTACGGGCGGCATTTTAGATCTGGTTAGCTAGTCGGGGAGTGAAGCTTCAGGACCTGAGCTTAGTGAAACGACCGACAGCAGTCCTGTTTCTGACTGTCAACCTGGTTCACCAGTAAGGTGTCACACTCGGTACATCACAGCTGCTTGTCCAATCAGACGACAGCACTGCTACCAACGTCTGAGAGTCTCCACACTTAGATCCAGATCCTTTAGAGCCAAGCCCACGGTGGTCACAGTTCAGTTAGGTCTGTGTAGTCGTGTCTGAGTCTGGACCACAATCACCCAGAGGTGGTCTGGACCACATCATCCAGCCTAAACATCCCAACAGTATCAGTTTATGTCACATCAGAGAAATAATCCTGAAGGTAAGGAGTCAGTCGGTTAATGATTGTTGTTGAATCCTGTCCACAGATCGAGGAGGAGATGCTCTCTCTGCAGAACGAGCGCTCGGACCGGATCCGGACCCTCCTCGAGCGTCAGGCTCACGAGATCGAGGCCTTTGACTCGGAGAGCATGCGTCTGGGCTTCAGCAACATGGCGCTGACTGGCATCCCGGCCGAAGCCTTCAACCAGGGCTACCCGACCCCCAGCCCCTCCTCGGGCTCCAGCGGCTGGCCGTCCCGGCCCGTCCCGCGCTCCGGCAGCCACTGGAGCCACAGCGTCCAGAACTCGGTGGCGACTCCTTCCTGGCGCAGCCAGAACCAGAGTGGAGGAGGCTTCAGCCGCACCGAGTCCATCTCCTCCTCCCACGGCCTTGGCAGGGACAGCGAGCTGCACAAGAGCAACAGGGGCCACTCATCCTCCTCCACCTCCTCCCACCACCACCAGCAGCACTACCTCCCCCAGCACTACCAACACCACCAGAGCACGCCGCAGCTGTACCGCGACAGCCACGACCGCGACGGCAGGGAGCGCGAGCGGGCCAGGGAGTGGGTGGGAGGAGGTGGAGGCCACTACCCCCATCACTCCCAGGGCCACCACCACCACCACCATCACCACCACCACCTCTCCTCCCACGCCTCATCCCAGTCCTTGGCTCTGCTGCCTCCCCCACCACCACCTCCCCCCATCTCCCTCTCCTCCTCCTCTCCTCCTTCATCCGCTTCCTCCTCCTCCTCGTCACAGGGAGGCTACGGAGGCGGGGGCCTGAGCGTACGGGGCCCCAGCATGATGGCGCTCAGGAACAGCCCCCAGCCTCTGAGGAGGACGGCCTCTGGAGGGCCGGGCAGCGGTGGGAGCGAGGGAGGGCTGAGCAGGAGCACATCGGTCACGTCTCACATCTCCAACGGCTCCCACCTCTCCTACTCCTGAAAGCACGTCAAATCCAGAGCAGGTGAGAGGGAGGGCAAACGTCTCTACAATATTTCAAGAGCAAAATAAGTCTAAGAATCAAAACCCCCGTTTTAAAATGTTAGCATCTCCTTTCCTGAGGCGGGTCGGGACGTTAAACTGCTCCGATACACGAGGAGGGAAAGAGAGGAAGCTGCAGCTCCAACCTCCGAGTTTAAGGATCCACATTTAAAGAGTTGCACAGAATGAACAATAAGATGGTTTAGAACCCATTGCACAGTATTGACTTCCTCTTTAACTGCCTGTGGGGGGGGGGGGGGGGGGGGGCTGTGAGACCTTCAGGTGTTTAAAGTTGACGGTTTAAATAGTTTTTTTGTATCGAGCGTCGTCATGGAGCCTCCACTCGGCTAGCGGTGCTTTAAAAACCACTGTAACTATGTAAATAACGCTAAACTCTTCTTCTTTTTTATCTCGTCATTTCATACGTTCGGCGGGGCGTCGACCCACCAGGGAAAACATTTGTTTATTAGTAGTGATAAGATTCTGTACAAACACTGCCATCTGTTTGTGAGGCTCACCCCAAAACAGCTGCACACCGGCCCTGAAGGAGCAGTCCCACATTTTGAGCTTGACTTTAGATTTTAAAACCGATTGAACCAACAGATACAGGAGACAACGTAACCTCCTCAGTGGAGGCATCGAAGTAAACAGATACAAAAATAAACAGTAATGAAATATCTAGACTGGTTTTAAAATAAGAGCAGTAAAAAGTCTCTACATCACTATGTTTGTAATTTACAAACAGCCCTTGAATGCACCATGTAGACAGCTGTTTAGAGTAACAGCTGGGCTCTGATGGTTTAATCCAGATTCATCGAGGAGAAGTGAGAGTCGTTGGACTCCTGCTGACTGAAACTCCCTGAGATGAGGAGAAAAGACTGCAGAAATAAGAAGCTCATGTCGAGTTTTCTACACGACACAAGCGTCTCTTTTTTTCCACATGCTTCCAGTTTTTGTGACATCATCTGACTCCACTTTAAACAGCATTTCCCAAAATGATGGACTGCTCCTTTAAAGGGATGTGCACGCACACACACACACACAAACACACACACCAGTCTGGCCTCATCTGTAGATAAGATGTGACATTACAAATATTCAGTGCATGGGACTTGTATACATTTGTATGGATTACATGCACACTACCTATTTATAGAAATGTGCAGAAATGTTTGATACCTGTCGCAGGTAAACTGAAGATTGTTCACTGTCCAAACACTTTGACTGGCGTTGTACTTACAGTGTACATAGAAGCACTAACTCTGCGGCTCTGTTAGAGTAATAATAATGATTATTTTGTCACGTGAGTTAAACCCATTTGTAATCGATTACAAATAGATGCTATCATTATTATTACCTCTACTGCAGTGGGAATATTTATGTTTTTTGCTTATTTTTTAAATGTAATTGCCAATTTTGACCACTAGGTGGGGAGTAAATGTTACTGTGAGAGCTATAAAAAGTAAAAACTATTTTTAAAGAGAACAAAAGGACTTCCTTTCCCAGAATTCCTGTCGAGTTCTAAGAGGGAGGAGTCTACAGCCATAGATGGGGCTGCGTTCTACTTTTTGTTTTTTTATTTCGAGCCAGTATTATAAAGCGCAGCGTCCAGTCGAGCTGAATAATAAGACAAATTATCTTTCACTACTCTTGGTGCCATGTTTTAATTTTATTTTATGGTTTGTACTCTAGCAAAGAACGTCCCCAAAACACACTGTAACCTGTAAGATACGGAGCCCCAAAGCTGCCAATACTAAATATTTTAAGATGGAATAAATAGTCATATGAATAAATTGTATATTAAAAAAATAGATAAATGTTCCAGCAATTGCTAAAATTACTAAAACTAATGAAAGTACATTTCAATTCTTTTTCTTTCTTCAATTCTTGTTTTATTGACTAATTTGATATCATTTTTATTACAGATGTGAGTTTTCAAAAGTCTTACAAATGTTTTAAAACTCACATGAAATCAAAACAAAAGTTTTAGGACACTTTCAATTTAAAATAATCTAAATCAAACCAAATTTTATCAAAATGTCAAGAATTTCTTTACTTTAATTTACATTTTGTTAAAATTTATATTCTTATTCATGTGACTATTTATCCTGTAATTATTTATGTGATGTCAAACTACGCTCTCTTTCGTTGCAATGAAACACCTCATCATTTTATTTTTGCACAGTCCGAATGGGTAGAAAAAAAATCACGCGGTCACTTCCTGCAGACGGAAA
Organism: Chaunax sp. Z400; assembly: GCA_037577475.1. Taxonomy (NCBI): domain Eukaryota; kingdom Metazoa; phylum Chordata; class Actinopteri; order Lophiiformes; family Chaunacidae; genus Chaunax; species Chaunax sp. Z400. Next base: position 27,871,847 of record CM075197.1, read on the forward strand.
ATCAGTCGTCTGATTTGTCTGAAATCTGTCACATGACCATCGCCGCTGCAGGACGCTGACCTCGGTGTGATCTGATGCCGTCTGTCATGTCTACCTCATTTGCACTGATAGTAAAAGAATGTTTGGGTGGGAAAAAAGACTTTAGCTAAATTTTCAGTTTCGTTTCCCGTATTTGTGCAAACGCAACGCTGAATTAAAGCAGGAGGAAAAATCAGTGTGGAAGCTGGAAACTTTATTTCCCTCGGCTGACTCGTCTTTCCAGGACGAGCTGGACTGAAATCTGACTCGGAGACACTAAAGACGTTTCAGGTGAAAACGAGTCGCTCTGTGGATGGAAACATTGGGGAATCTGCTGACAGCAGGTGGGTGAGCTTGTCCTCAAAAAACCTCAAGAAAACGTTCAATTTGTGAGATTTCATTTTGCCAACGCTGTTTGTTTTTTTAAATCCGTGATTGTCATGAGTTTCAGTGCTGATCATTCCTGTTATTTCTGCCAATGAAAGCTGCAATGAAGATGAAAACCTCCAACAGACGAGTGGACTGAGATTCATCCTGTTTCTAATATTCAAAGACGTGAGGTGTTCACAGACATCAGGATGTCTGTTTTCATGTCAAAATTAAATGAACGTTTTGGGAAATTTTCATGTTTGCCGCCTTTTCCAGACAAGAATTGAAAATCATCTAAAGGTTCATCTGCAGAATTTGTTTGGTTTTTAAAATGTCTGATAAATATTAAAATATGTTTTTAATTTATTCCTTTAATTTTACCAAATCTCATAAAAACATTCAGTTCAGAGCTGAAACAGTAGATTGATTGACAAAATATTAGTCAGCAGTTATAATAATTGCAGCTTCTCAAAACTGAATATTTTAAATTTGGGACCAAATAATGTTTTTGAAGACGTCTGGATTGTTGGGAGCATTTTTAAACACATTTTGTGACATTTTATGGAACAAAAATTCCATTAATTGATTAAAAAAATCTGCAGGTTGATCAATAATTAAAATAACTGGTTGCTTTCCTTCATTGCTAACTAGGGATTTGTTTTTAATTGATTGAATGTCCTATAAATTGGTCTTCAAACGTTTTTTTAATCCAGTCAAATTATTTTATTCATCACATTAAACAAAACATGTTTTTAAAAAGCTGTAAAAATGACGATGTTTTTTATGATTAGATAGTTGCTGATTAATTTCCAGTTATTAATGAATTCATCTTTAATGCTGCAGTTTGAAGCCGAAAATGAGTCTCTTGTGTGGTGTGTTCAGGGGCAGTCTGACATTTCAATACTGAAGCAAATTTTATCTTGTATAAGACGACATTCAAGCAAACGTGAACGCTGTGAAAAATGTGAAAGATTCCGGTTAAAAATGTAAAAGCTCTGCTTGTTTCGGGCCACGACTCAAAGACAAACATGCAAATTTCCCAGAGAGCAATTCTGTTATTCCTTTTTAAATATGGGTCCATATGTTTCCTTGTGCCGTTTGAAATGTTTCTGTTGCGACCTCTGGAGGCAGGAAGCACTGTCCCTCCCCTGGCTGTTTGTGGCCGTGTACTGATGATGATGATGATGGTAGTTGTTGTGAAGATGGATGCTTAGCAGGAGTTGAAAATGTTCAGGTTCAATGTAAAATGTTTGGAGGAGTTAAAGATGTACAGAAACGTAACAGAATAATTTTTGAGAAATAAAAGCTCAAAAAGAGAATTAGTTTGTTTTCATTGAGATGTAATCAGTGGTAGAAAGTAACTAATTACATTTACTCAAGTACAAAAGCACACTTCACTGACTTACATGTATTAATTTTTCCAAAGTTAGTGAAATCAACAATGTGAAACAGATTTGATCTGAAAAATTAACAAATCTGCAACACAACATTTGAACAACATCATATAAGGAAGTTTGGCTCAAACTATTAGAATTAAAGGTATGGTGGAAAATATACAATAAATACCAAAACTAGATTTAAATTAAACTGCTCCTGAACACAACACTGCCACAACTGTTTGTTTTAATTTTCTAACTATCTGCATTTGAAGGACTTAAACTTATTTCCAAAGAAAATGAAATTAGAGGCCTTTAGTTTTTTATTTCAATGTTGAATTTTACCTTTATTTTTGACAAAATGTTTTTATGGATTCTTACATTTTCTTTCGACAATCTGACATAATTGAAATTCAAACACGTTACACAAACAACCAATCTGTTTCTTTCATGCAGTGATATACAGTGAAGCACATAAAAATTATTTGGCAATTCAATTTTAATTTTTCTGGCCTTTTTTAAACAGATTCTGAAACAACTTGATTTAGAGTTAATTTTAATGTTGGCAGCCACAAGCTTCCACATCGGGATCAATAACTCCAATCATTACATTCTATGATCCTGGATAAAATCTTTAGTAATTTAGATAATGAAGCCAATGACACTATTAATATCATTTCTTCTGCATCCACAACATTCATGGAGCTCAGTCATAAGAATGAAGAAAATAATAATAATAAACACCTAAATTATTACATCTTAAAACCAACATCTATGATAAATGTAACATCACGACTGATTTTTTAATTTTCACCGTCACCTGCTTAAAATCTATTTTCTCAAATTTTTCCTCTTTTGACATCTTTGGACAAACTGAGCTCAGAGTGTATGAAAGCCAATTTCTGTCTTTTTCTGTGATAAACAGAGTCACAATTTAAGACACTTTCTTGAAATAATAATTGTTTAGAGAAAATGACTCATTTCAGAAAGTTTCCCATTAGTTTCAGTTATTCAATCATTATTTTGATTACAAAAATAATGACGGCTCTTTATTTCCATTATATTGGCAGAAACATGCTTCCATACCCGGAGCTGTTACCACTGCCTGTAACGATGTATTCATGAAAACGAGGCAGGAAGGTAAAACACCTCCGAGGCCACCGTTTGAGGTCGTCACGGGGTTTTAGAAGTCAAAACATTTCATGATGGCGTCTCTGTCAAATCTGAAGTTGAGGAACGTGTTGGAGGAGAGCTCGAAGGCTCTGCTGTGGACCGTCCCGTACGGAGACGCGTCTTTCTCAAAACTGTCCTGCAGCCTTCTTTGAATCCTTTTGTCGTCTTTGGTTTTCGCCTGCTGGCTCATGTCGCTGGAACCTTTCTTCACATGAGGAGAGTCCTGACTTCTCCTCTGCTGCTTGTATTTGTCTCCATCAGTAGCGGCGAGGCGCCGGGACTTTGACTTAACATTGTCTGAGTTTTTACACGGAGTGTTCCCCAAATCTTCATCGCTGTCCGTCGACTCGCCCTTCAGCCTGCTGATCCAGTCTCGCAGCGGTCTGATGAATGGGATAGCCATGAAAAACCTGTTGGGGGCGAGTCCCAGTTTAGATTTTGGGGTCATGTCGTTCCTGTGACAGGGCAGCTTCTCAATGGGAAACCATTCAATGTTCCTGATCTCCTTCCTGGTTTTGGGGTTGAACTTGGTCTCCTTTGACACCCCCGGTATGATGTAGAGCCTCACCAGCTGGTCGGTGATCTTCTGCTCTATGTACATGTCTTTACAGATGCGGTTCTTGATGTCGAAGCCCGTCTCCTCCAGCACTTCTCGGACTGCGCAGTCGTGAGGAGCTTCATCCTCGTTAACCTTCCCCTTCGGGAAACCCCAGCCTGACTTGGCGAGGTAGCCCTGAACCAGCAGCACGTTTTCCAGTGATTCATCCAGGATGATGGCTCCATACGTCGGGACACCCATCTTATACTCCTTCCACTGTTCAAGGACTTTCTGAACGTCCTCTCCGTCAGGCAGCAGAAACGGACAGTGATGGAAGACCGCCTTGGCGAAGTCTCTGATCCCGCAGTGAGGAGCTCCGGGGGTGTTCTGCATGCAGAAGTCCAGGTAGAACCAGTGGGCTAGCTCGATCTGGAAGCACACCCGGATGGCGTTGTCCCGTTCTTCGCTGGGGATGTGCAGGATGAAGCGGCTGCAGAGGTCGTCCAGTACGGCAGAGGGGATCTCCACCCGCTTTGTGTCCATGTTGGTTGAAAACATTCCGACGATGGGAGAAGAGAGCGAGCTACATCCGCATTTCAAACTCAGCGGCGCTTTACGTTAGCTACGGAAAACAAGCTAACGGCCAGCAGCAATAGCAACTCTTCCCTTTTTCCGGGTGACGCATGGCACGCTGAGACATGCGTCACATGACGTCAATAGTCAAACGGTTTGCGCCTGCGCAGTAGTAGCCGTAATCAGACGACCGGAACGAGAAACCGAAAATATATGTTATTTTTCAAAATAAAAGAATTCCGATCCTTTCCTTTAC
>CM075197.1:27881149-27893649 GCA_037577475.1 Chaunax sp. Z400
TTGCTGGGCGCAGCTGTGTCAGTGCTCAGGGCAGGGCTAGCTTCTGAGTAGCTATTAGCATCCTCATCACTTGTACCAGGTTCAGGTTGAGTGGTGGCAGGTGGTGTCGTGATGCGTTTGAGAAACACAGATATTTTGGCCTGGTTTGCAAGTTGGGGTCAACGTTCGTCCGTCTTTTCTTTTTGGGGAAGTTTTTATTACAGTTAATGTACCGACTTTGTCCTCAACTCAGGTTACTGTCACTCAGCCTGTCGTCTCTACTTCGCTCTGTTTGTGAAGCATGGATAAGCCACGCCCTCAGTAGGAACACCAGACCAGAGCAGAGGAGAGTCAAATCATTGATCAGGACAGTGAAACCCATAAAAGATGCTCATGCTCTGCTGAAATGAAACGAGTGCACATATAAATGATATAATTCCATAAATAATATACTTTATGCCTTTCTTTTGGGGGGTGGGAGGTCGCGTTGGGGGGTGCCCCCCCCTCATATGAATGGGAGGGGAAACACTGACTTGAAAAGAATGAATGACTGTTTGTCTCCTGCAGCCAGTGCTGTTTGTGATGTGTGCCGGGAACGAGCTCTTCTTCTGTCTGCTCTACGTCCTCCATCACCTCCAGGAACCTGCTGGTAAGAGGTTTTTGTCCTCAGCCTCTGATGAACAGGAGTCTCCCTAAAAACAGTTGGAGTAATAAGGTGTGTTTAAGGTCCTGTTTAGACCCCACAGAGAGAAAACAACACGGGTCGTCTGTTCTGCAGAACTGGAGCTGATGTTCTGTAAACAGTAGTATGCTAGCTAACGTTAGCCTCAAGGGCTAGAATGTTTACCGTTGCTTAGCAGCACCTTTGGGGTGTCTCTCTCATTGGCTTATAAAGTACTGATGTCAGAACTATGATTTTAAATCCTTAAAATCAAGCATGTTTGATATTATCGGGGCGATGAGTCTGCAAGCAGATCAAAAGTTATAAGACTGGATCTGAAAACACCTCACGTCACCAGATAATGTGGACTGAACATTTGTTCCACAGTCCAGATTCCTCCTCCGATAGTCAGGAGGAGTTGATCAGGATTAAGTCGTCCTGACGCTCCTGTAGTCAGAGCCTGACATAATCTTCCATCAGAGGTTTCTGAACAGGTTTCTGAGTCCAGAGAAGATTAATAATAATTAATAATCCTCCTCGTAAATCCAGCGTGAAGTCAACACATTATGTGAGGGTGTTTCTGACCTGCTGTGTGTCTGTTGCAGCCTGGCTCTACTGGCTGCTGGGACTCTGCGGGATCATCTGCCTGCTGAAGTCCGGCATCAGCCTGGTGCACCTCGGCACCGCCTCCCAGAACATGGCGGCCCTCGATGTCGCTGAGAGACAGAAAAGTACCAAGACGCAGTGAGAGAGGAGGGAGGGGGCCTCGGCATCAAATGTTTTATTTTGAAGGTGAAGGTAGACTTTGTGCTCTTGGCTCATGTAAGATGTGAAACACAGTGGCAACACTTAATTTGACCAGAAACCAGTTTTAATGACCAGATTTAATCTTGTTAAAGTTCCAGATCCAGACAGGTGTGAGTCTGAGAGCTGGATTCAGTTTTCTGGGCTCTTACTGTCTTTCATAAAGTCACACTGTTGGCAGGCTGGTCTGATATGACAATATAAAACTACATTTACTGTGATAAGAAGACTTTTTAAAAGAAAATAATTTAAATTTTCATCAGTTCTTTATGTCGGAGCCCAAAGTGACATCATCAAATTGCTTCTTTTGTCTGACCAACAGTACAAACGAAAGACTCTTGGTTTACTCTGGTAAATGACAAAAGCAGCACCTCCTTACATTTAAAGGAACTCAAAAAGATTCAGTCACAGAGAGGCGGATGGTGCAGCTCTGTGTTAATGTGAAGCTCCACAGATGTTTTGTAGATGAAGTAACTTCACTCGACTTGCAGCAAAGGAGTGAGTAAATAATGTCTGAATTTGTTCTCCACCGTTCCTTTAAAGGTCCAGTGTGTTGGATTTAGTGGCCTCACCTTCCCTCATGGTTGCCTCATCTCTAGAGCCAGTTTTTGGTTTGTCCCTTCTGGGCTACTGTAGAAACATGGAGGACTCATTATGAGGCAACTAAAACACTATTCTTAGTTACATTAATGAAATATAATATTATGAAGATTATATTTCTACACAATGGACCTCTAAAGTCACCAGTTTACTGACAAACACAAATAGTTGGTAACATTTTTTGGAGAAAATTGCGGCTGTTTTAGATCAAATATCTGACTCACCTTTATTCCTAACTTCTTATTTTTGTGATTTATTAACATTAAATCACATCCCTGATATTTACAACAGACCAAAAAAAATTGAAGCTTTATTTCAGTTTATGCAGACGACATCCATTTATTCTTGGTGAAACGGCTGTTTGATTAATTCCAAAGGTTTTGGTAGGGAGTGTTTAAGTATTCATTTTGACATCTGGGCCTTTGTTTTCCTGTTTTTATTGTGTCTTATTATTAGGATTTCTGCTAATATTTTGCTGTGATGATGGGATTATTTGACATTTTGATGCTGATTTTCTTTGTGGTAGAAGATGTTTCCTTTTCTTTTCTTAAAAAAAAAAATCTACATAGAAATCAACAGGAAGTCAAGCCGGTCATAAGTGATACCTCAGGTGAGGAGCAACAAACATCATCAGCTGTAGTTTTATATCACAGACATGCGCTTCTTACTGTAAGAATGTGTCAAAAATGTGTGGAAACTGTTAAATTATAAAGATTTGGCTCTTATTTTCTGTGGTTTCCTAGAATGTAGTATTATAAAATGTAAATGTACATCAAAAGGATGTATTTAAAATACATCAACTGTTTGAATTAATATATATTTGTTGGGATTTTTCTGTGAGTGTAAATGCAGCTACAAAATAAAGAAAGTGAAAAACAGATTTCTGTGTTGTTCAGTCTATAGAGTTTCTACAGGCCCTGGAGAAAAATATCTTAAAATTTAATAAAATCATAAACACGATTCTAATCTGGACCCAGTGGAGCATCATGGTGGAATATCACCAGCTGAACATACCTGGGTATTTTTATTTTGACTGACGTATTAATATACTTCACAATGTTGGTAAAATGTTGTCCCACTATGCACCATGTCCCAATATGTGTATATATGAATCTATATCAATGTACAGGATCACTATTAGGGCCACATTGAGAAATGAAATAAATCACAGATTGTGAGGTAAAAAGCTGTAATTTTATGAGAAAAAGTCGTTATTATGAGAATACTCAAAGTGGTAATATTAGTCGACATATTAGAGGGAAATAGAAGAGTCGACAGCATCAAACTGAACATGAAGTATCTTAATAAGCTATACTTTAGTACAGGTTTGACAAATGAAGAAATATTGAATGTTTTTACACATCAATACTCGTAATATAATGACTATACTCATAATATTGTGACTTCGATGTGGCCCTAATACCTAAAACATCATAAAGTCTGGTGGATCTGGATTATTATTTGGATCTGTACCACATTGCACACACAGATACCAACCTAAACGTGCCTCATTTTTCTCATCAGAATCCATTCAGTATTCCATGAGAAATTTAAAAAAATCTTACAATGAATAGGAATATACATCTGCTTACATTCAAAATCAAACTTCCATCCACAAAACTACATTGATTCCACTCTTCAAATATTATAAACAAAACATCATTATAGTACTTAGTTTACAGTATTCGTGGTCTTAAAAGACCATCCTCTTCATTCACATAATGAAAATAATTATTTTTTAAACCTAGAAAAACTTTTAGAGTATTGATGCCTGCCGAATTTATGAGTGACTCTCATTGAATGGTAAAAAGGTTGTTGTACCGCTTTTTGTGTTTCTGTGACCTCAGAACAAGCGTACATTAAGTTGTAGTTTTTCTGAATGGGGTTTGGTGTGTCTGAATGGACGTCATATAAACTGAGGTTACATCCAGCTGTTGGACGTGCGCGCATCGTTACCTTTAAGATGCTCGAGCCAGATTTAGCTAAACCCGACACCATTTTAGCTAACAGTTTGGGGTCTAGTGGGTCCGAATGAGCGGCCGTGTGTTTTTAGCACTGCTGTTTATTTTCTTTGACAGAGAAGCGGGAGGATCAACATCAGGACTGTTTCGATCAGTTTTATTATTTGTCGGCCTACCGTGAAGTGGCTGCGGCGGCGGGGGCGAGAGGGACGGACCGAGGCGAGACGGGGTCCGTGAGGAGGGTGCATACTCTAAATACTTTCCCTTTAAAGCAGAGAGGGACAGAGGGGGTGAAGAAGAGATTAAAAAAAAAGAAAAGGAAGAAAGACAGAGAGGGAGGGAGGGCGAGAATTTGAAAAAAAGAGAAAGATGTCATCCAGTCGATTGAAACACCGAGGCGGAGCTACGGGCCGCGGCCGACCAGGAGCTCTCTAGTTAGGTGACGACTTGTATGCAACGCCGAGGCTTGGGATCCGACGCTGCGGCCTTTTCGGAGATATCGCAAACGAATGACTCCTGACTATGATTAGCACGGCTACATCGTCTTCTTTATAAAATAATCTATATTTTGCATGCAATTCACCAAATTTTATTACAGTAGACATAAGCAATTTTATTAAAATGCACCATTAAAGAAAGCATGATACCAACCATTTTGTCGCATTTGCAAAATCATCTTGCCTGTATATTACCAGCCGATCTCCATATTAATTCATAACTCATATCAACTTAAACCCTTATAAGTGTATTAAGCTAAATGTCGTCCGGTGTCATCATTTATTTCCATTAATTAACCCGGGCAGGTAGAGAAGAGCTGCGATACAGGCCGCAGATTTTGTTTTCGTAGCAGGACTTGGAGCCTTTCTCCTCGGCTCCGTCGCCCTCCTCCCTCCCCGCTTTGCTCCTTAGCTGGTTAGCTGTGAGCCCCGTTCAGGATGGATACCTCTTGGAGTAATTTTCTCTTTCAGGTAAGTCTGGAGCTGCTGTTTTATTGGGGGGAGGAGGTGAAAGTGGGGTGTTTGACATGTCTGTGTGGTTGAAGAGGAAGGGGGAGAATAAAAGAAGGAGGAGGTCACTGAGGGGTCAGGGTGAAGTTGGCTGCTTCCAGATTCTATCAGCTGCTCTTCTCCATGTAAATACCTCTTTATGTCTGTTTACAGTTGGAAACAAATGTATTCCTCCCCCAATATCAATTGATGTTATTGGGAAAACTACTATTGATCAGTTGTTTGCAATAACCAATTCAATCAATAACAGTTTAAATAGATCAATAATCAGATATTAAAGTGTTTCCTGACTTCTCAGTCTCTAAATGATCCTTAATGACCAGCGTCTCTAGTTCTTTGTAGAACCTTTAGCTGCAAACCTGCTGCAGATCCAGACTCCAGCTTCTGGCAGCGTTCCTGAGGAATCTTAGCCCATTCCTCCTGGACAAAGGCCTCCAGTTCTGGAATATTCCTGGTTTACCTGCTGCAACCACCTTCTTCAGATCCCACCAGAGGTTTTCTCTGGATTCCAGTCAGGCGACTTCTTCTGAAACCAGGCCTTGGTGGACTCTGAGTGGACTCTGAGGTCTGCCTGGGATCATTGTCCTTTTGGAACGTCCAATGACGGACGGACGGCGAGATGTTTTCTTCTAGGATTTCTTGATCCATGATGGAATCCATCCATGATGAACGTACAGAGTCTGACAGCCTCATTGTTCATTCTGATGTTCAGACAGATGTGGTCCTGTTGATGGTCCATAGTCCTGTATCTACAGTAGCTCTAATATTAACACACCTGTCCTCCAAACAGCAGAGATGTGATCATTGATACGTTTTTACACGAGTCATCTGATCACCAACAACAACAAACGTCACATTAGTGAGACGATTGCTGGTGTTCAAACCCAGATGGACGCTAGTAGTGAATGTATGATGACATCATCTCTGGAGGACGACAAACACTGCTGAGAACAGCTGACCGTCAGCATCGTTGTCCTCATCTCTCCTCTCTGGTCTTTGTTTTGTTGGCTGATGAGTTTATGCAAAAAGCCACATGAATTCTGAACTGACTGTTTTCATTCATGTCGCATGAATCAGGTGTGGATCTGATCCAGGACCACTTATGAAAGGCTGTGTTCATTATCAGGCTCCAGTTTTTCTGGGCTGTGTGAACACAGACATCTGACCTTTTCAAATTAGATTTGAGTCACTTTCACGAACTAAGGCAGATACAGAACATGAAACGGTCAGATCAGAAGTCAAGAGGCTTTTTACCTCCTCGGCAGAGAAACTCCAGAATAGTTTGGTTCAAAAACAACAATTTCTGCTTGAAAATTTACTCAGTTGATGATCAAAATAGTGAAACAATGACTGGACTGAACAGATTTTTACTGAAACCTTTACTGATGTCATCCTGACCATAACAGCTCCCTGATCCAGAGCACCAAGAACTCCTCTCACCACCAGTCTTTTGATTGGCAGACTGAGTTGTGTCTCTGAGGGAGAGTAAATCTGTTCTTGTTAAATTCTGGCAGACTCCGTCGACTCAGAGCCAACCTGAGACGCCTCTTCAGTCTGAGCTGCTGCCTGAGCTGACCGGCGCCTCTCAGACCCCTCCGGCTGAGCACATAGTGACGCCGCCATCGACCGTCGACACCGCAGCCCTGAATGAGGAGCCGCTACCTGGTAAGGAGGGCAACACGTGAAGACAGACATCCAACATAGGTCTCAGACAGGAATCAACCTGGAGATGCTGATACTGGATGGGAACACGTAACAGAAACAGGTTGGGTACCAGCAGGGGTGGTGTAGCCAGACTAGGTCCAGTGAAAAAAGGGTCGTAAAAAAAAAAAATCCAGGCTCCACACCATCCTCTAACTGGATATCCACAAAATTAGTAGTTATTAAAAAATCATTAAATGGTAATTTTAATTTTACTCCTATAAAGTTTTGACACTTTCTTTCCTCCGTAGCCACAGACGTTCTGTTCTATCTATTGAAATGTCTGACAGTCAAACCGCTCGCCAAACCGAGCCGTCCGGCCCACATCTGCGCCACCTGCAACAAGGAGTTCAAGAACAGCTACAACCTGCGGCGTCACCAGTCGGTGCACACGGGCATCAAGATGAAGGACCGCGCCAGCCGAGGGAACGAGGACGCAGGGAAGGTGGGACGGGTGGAGAAGCAGATGGTCCCTCTCTCCCTCATCCACCTCACCCTGCCCACCCAGCCTCCCCCCACAGCCGCCCCGGAGACCCTCCCACAGCCCGGTCAGCTTGCCACCCAAGAGAGTCAACCAATCTCTGTGTCCATTGCCCCGGCAACCGTAACCATGGATGCAACCCCTCAGCCCATCCAGGCAGCTGTTGTGGTCGTGGGTTCCATGGAGCAGGTGGGTTTGCTGGGTGAGGAGCCAGTTCCAATGCATGCTGGGGGTTTAGTGTGTGTGTGTCTGCTGCTGTTCTCGTCTGTTATGCATCAGATATAAAACCACCTGCAGCATTTATCCTCCGTTTCCTGACTGAATTCATCACTTCTCTGCTGCTCCACAGAATCCAAACCCCATCCCCAGCACCAACCAGGTGAAGAAGAACCACGCCTGCGAGGCCTGTGGGAAAGCCTTCAGAGACGTCTATCACCTGAACCGTCACCGTCTGTCCCACTCAGACGAGAAGCCGTACTCCTGCCCCATCTGTCAGCAGCGCTTCAAGAGGAAAGACAGGATGAGCTATCATGTTCGCTCGCACCAAGGCGGCGTGGAGAAGCCTTACATCTGTCCTCACTGCGCCAAGGCCTTCTCTCGGTACGACTTAGACCCTTTAAAGATACATCCGTTTTAAAGAGGCTTCATCCAGTATGGAGATTATTTTGCAGTTACTCGTTTTGTTTTTGTCTCTTATTCGTGATACTTTTTTTTTCAGACCAGATCACCTCAACAGCCATGTGCGACAGGTGCACTCTACAGAGAGACCCTTCAAGTGCACGGTAACGTCTGACTGTGTTCATGTGTCAAATTAGCTCCTCTAATTGGTCTTTTCTCAGATTTCTGATGGTCGATTATAGAACCTGGGGAGGTGTAATAATCAGAGAACAATCTACAGATTTATGAGATTAATGTGAAAGAAATTTATGAAATAAAAATTGAAATATTCTCAGAGATCACAAAGTCATGAATTTAAATATTCTCCAAGTTTCTTTCTCATAAATTTACCACTTTAATCTCAGAAATTCTTTTTTTCCTCTTTTTTTATCATCCCCTTGCCAACAATGAATGTTTTAACAGTGAGCCTGATACACATGTAGTTTTACTTTGATACTTTGGTTAGAATTGTTTTCAGCCATATGAAGACATAAACTGTAAGATGCTAAATGTTTCTGTCAGAGGAACGTAACCGTTAACATCTCTGGTCACATTAGGTCATTGTGGGCTGTGTGGTAAAAAAATGAGCCAGTCTGATATTTGGCAATAATGTATTTATGAGATCAGCTGCACAAAGACAAAAATGTCTGAATGAAAAAAAGTTTTTTTTTAAAAAGATCGATAATAGGTTCATAAAACCAAAATAGGAGAAGAAAAAAAAAGATGTTTTGTGCCCAAACTATGGAAAACATCCTTGGGTCTCTTGAAAGGCGCTATATAAATTTAAATTATTATTATTATTATTACAAATAGAAACTATACCAATCACCTTTTAAAACGGCCACTGTCACGATGAAAAATGTCCCGTCACCATGACGATGTGATTCATGTAGCGACTACAGAGTAAATGTCTTTTTTTCCAGACGTGCACGTCTGCGTTTGCCACGCGGGATCGTCTCCGCGCCCACCTGATCCGACACGAGGAGAAGGTTCCGTGTCACATCTGTGGGAAGCTGCTGTCTGCTGCTTACATCACTGATCACATGAGGGTCCACAACCAGTCGCAGCACCACGCCTGTCACCTCTGCAACCGCAGTGAGTCACAGCAGCGTCACATGACATCACGTGTCTGTGTTTACGTCTGTGTTCCTGTTTGTTCTGCCAGACGTCGGGAACCAGCTGGAGGCTTTTATTGTGAAATCACTTTAAGATCAGCCTTTTGTTTATTGCAGAGCTTCATTAGCGGCGCTCTTCAGTAAAAACAGCTACAGACGTTTTCTGTACCATTTGGTCAGTGGATGAGTTCCAGATATGACAGTCAATATAAGAAAAAGTAACACCAATATTCTCTAGCAATAAATAAGAGTTGTGTAACAATTTAAAGACACACGAAAAAGGAAAGATAAATGAATTCCTGCATCCGCCCCTTTATCCAGATTCACACCACATTTGATGGGTTCTGTCCTTTCACACGTCCCATCCTTCCATTTAAGACTCGTGGGAATCAGTTCAGTAGTTTTTGTGTCATCCTGCTGACGGTTAAACAGACACCAGTAAAAATGTATTTGTATGCGTTATACGGTAAATATGTGCAGACTGATCCAAAGGTGTTGTTCGTTGCTCAATAATAACTCCACTACATCCCAGTAGTTCTGTAAAAACACAGGACTATGTGTTTGTGTCTGTCCCAGGCTTCACCACCCTCACCTACCTGCGAGTCCACGCCCAGAAACACCATGGCCAGGAGTGGAAGGAGAGCGGCGGGGTGCGCGGGGGCTTCGGCGGGACGGGTGCCGGTGGGGTGCTGCTCTGCCAGCTGTGTGGGGTGCAGTGCAAGACAGCCACGCAGCTCCAGGGTCACATGGGCACCCACGCCAACCAGGGCAACCCCAACCCCGACCTGAGCAGCGCGGGCCCTGTGGGCACCACCAGCGTGGCTGTCACCGTGTCCAGCCCGAGTACAGTGGGACTGCTGGTAACTGACTGCTCCAGTATCGCCCCCCAACCTCACAGCTAGCACGCTGGAAGGGACGAGGGGGGAGGTTGGGGTGGGATGGGTGGGGCGGGGGTGACGGCGGGCGAGTTGGTTGAACAGAAGCAACTGAGGATTCACTGAGGAGGACTTGAAGGACCGTATCCATTCCAGGTGTGTGTGCACAATTAAAACACGAGTTTTTTATTTAAACTGATCATCTCGCATCTTATTTTACACGTCAGGCAGTTTTCCAGGTGTTTCCAGGTGTTTGACAGAATGTGTCGGTTGAACCTGAAACAAACCTGTTGGTGTCCAGTTAGACAGAAATGAGCTGACCAGACCTCCTCCTCTCCGCTACAGGCTACAGCAGCCACTGCTAGCATACACACCTTAATCTCTGACCCAACTAGAGGTGGTCATGCTGCATTGTGGGTAATGAAGGCAGCAGGTTTTATGAAGAAGAATGTGTGGAATAAAAGATATTATTTCTGGTTCTGCTCCATCCATCTGGGTGAATCTGACTCTTTATGTTTAAATGCTCTACAGGTTTTTAAATCCTCTTTTATTATTCCGTGTTTATGTTCTGTCTGCAGCATGAAGGGGACTACAAACTTTAATTTTGGACCGATAAATAACCTTCAACCCTTGATGTGACTTAGAACTGCAGCTGGGAACTGCTTCATTTGATAGATTCCAATGATGACAAATTTTTACGGCTCACCAAAGTAAAATGTTTTCTTTCCCTGGTCCGTGTCCCGTTCTCCTACCAACCAACAGACCCATGTAAAAACCTCAGCATCAGCTGAAACACACTTTAACTTTTAACATGACATTGTCTGCTTTTATTGTCACTTTCCAGATTTTTTCAAACTGCCAAAAGAGGACACAGATGAAGAAACCGCCATGGGAGGAGTCTTCTTCACTCCTCTGCGTCGCTCCTGGTTACACAAGCTTTGTTTCCAGCTCACCTGCCATGAAACTGAGACATACAAACGTCAAAGCTCAGAAAGAGACGCTCATTCATAACAAGACAAATTCATGTGTATTTTTATCCCTATGACTTAGCAGATAGCTGTCTGTAGTTGCCATCATGTCATTGTTTTAATTTTCAACTGACTTGCACAGCCTGTCCTGAATTTGTAAAGCTGTTTTTAGATCATTTATGTTCCATGATATTAGTGTTTATTTATAAGACCTCTGACACACCCTGAAGTGACTTTCTCCCCCAATTTTAATATGAAACGGTTTAACAGACTCTTTAGAGCAGGGAAACCTCTGAGACTGATGGGTCATCATGTATATACAGTTTTCTATAGCTGATGAAGGCCAACTTATAGTTGTTTGTATATATTCTCCATGAACATTGAATGTGGATAACTCCTCTGCTTTGCTCTTTTGCTGGATACTGATTTGTAATTCTTAAAAAGGTCAATTTCCATGTAATTTGTAGCTACCCTGGTGACACATTTCTGTGGCTGATTGTACTTGCATAGTGCATATAGCACCTCGTTACTACTGTATTATAAAAAGCAGTAAAATGCATTGTTTGAATGTTTCTGTGAGCGATTCGAATTTTCGATCTGAAGCTAAGTTGACGTTAGCATTGTTTACAGCAATACGGAAAACATCAACCCTCCCCCACTCGGCTAAATTTCGAATCCTACTACGGCGAAGGCATGTCCCACCCTACTCTGCCTCTGATTGGCTAGTACTTGTTGCCTTGGTTGTTTGGTTGGTTAGGTTGAGCAATGTTGGATAATGGTTGGTTAAGGTTAGGGGAAGAATATCAGGCTAAGCCAATCAGAGGCAAAGTAGGGCGGGTTATGAAATTTCCATAGTAGGATTCCTAAATTCGCCACCCGGCTTTAACAGCTCCTCCTACTTGACAAGCTAGCCAGCTAACTGTAGCTGTCACTGTAAACGCGACCAGAAACCCGGCTGGTTTAAGATAACACCAGCTGCCTGCTGGATGTGACACAACATCCAGAAAGCACAAGAAACATCTCGTATGGGACGTTTGTTTGGTGGATATTACGACGCGATGGCGAGCTAGCGCGCAGTCCAAAGCTAGCTGTGGCTAGCTGTTCGGCTACATCACAGAGCTTGCTAACAATCTGGCTAGCTCCAGGAGCTGCTCCGCTGACGAGCGACATTTTCACCTTTTAAAAATTTGTTTTCGTGCCATACATATTTGACTGAGCATGTTTTTTTAAAATTAAGTTTATATGGAAAGGTTTCTTTCTGAAATATGTAGCTAGGTCACTGTATGCGATCAGTGATGGTTATGTGGGTCATAGTCAGTGGGTTACCGATAAGCTGGAATAGTTGGTTAGCATGATAGCTAGCTAGTTGCCTGACAGCGGATGATTTTTCTTAAAAACCCGTTATTTAAAACAGAAAAGTGGTATTGTTAAAGCAAGTGTTTGTTTTGATGAGCTTTACAGTTTGTGTGGCCGAGTTAACCATCGTGTGGGACATTAATTTGTTCTTATTTTGGAGCCGTCACTGATGATCATTATCTAGCTGTTAGCTAATGTAACCGAGAAGCTTCACTAAGCTGCTAAGTGAAGACAGCTACAGACAAAGGTTAACTTGGCTCTCTGATTAAATTATTCTCTAGCTGTTGAATCACATTCGGGATTGAGTTTCGTGATTTCATGGTTGTTTAACATAT
>CM075197.1:27898649-27976149 GCA_037577475.1 Chaunax sp. Z400
CATGAATTAAGACTAAATAACAATAATTAACATGAATTAAGACTAAATAACAATAATTAGCATGAATTAATATCTGAATCTGAAATGAGCCGTTCTTCAGTGCTAACTGGTTGCAGTATTTTTACCCTTTGGTTTTACTACTTGAGTGAATCTCCTCCTCTTGCTGTGCTGCAGCTGGATCTGATCACAGACCTCCTGGGAACTCCTCCTCTGTCCGCCCTCGCGTCGGCCTGTGAAGGAGCCAGAGCCCACATCCTGAGGGGGCCGCACAAACCAGTACGTGACTGTTTTCTCCCACTGAGTCCACCACCATCAAACGCACCACAGGAGAGGCTGATCAGGAACACGGCTGTTGTCACATCTTTACCCATCCATCGAGCCATCGTTGGTCATTAGAATCCTTCCAAGGCCTTTATGATCCAACACAGAAACTGGTCCCATCGTCTGACTACAACTACAGGAACTCTTATGTGTCACCATTTATTTATTATATACAGTAAAACATCCTCTGATGAATGAAGTTAATGGAAGCCATAGAGACACACAGTCAGAACCTGTTAGCTGTAACAGTCCAGTGAAACTACCTGCAGGCTGATGTTGGTTCTTATTTTAATCTTTAGAAAATGCCACCGTGCCGTCAACTTTTCTTTAATTGGAAATGTCCAGTTAGCTTGTAGCATGCTATCACTACAGCCTGTGATGTTCGTTCTGTAGTCGATAAAAACTGATATTGATCTCTAATCACTTAAAGCTGCTTCATCTCTTTGGCCACTAGGTAGCAGCAAACCCTGAGATACAGTCTGCTCCACATCTGCAGGGTTGTTGGCTCCATTATGGACCAGAAAATGTTGAAATTATCTACACCATGTTTATGCCCCATCAAAGGGGGCGTACGGGTCCCCCTGGTCCGTCTGTACGTAAGGGGGTCTGGTCCGTCAGCCTCTCCTCTCTGTTGTTTGTGTTCCAGCCGTCGCTGTCGGTGCTCTACATGCTGTCTGACGGCGCCACCCACGAGGCGGTGCACCTGCTCTGTCGGATGCTGGTCTTTGATCCGGTGAGTTCAGACACACCTGATGGTTGTGTTGATGCAGTGAGTCACCGGCTGACGACCCTCCTGTCTTTACCTCCAGGCTAAACGGATCTCCGGCAGCGACGCCCTGTCCCACCCTTACCTGGACGAGGGGCGTCTGCGCTACCACACCTGCATGTGTCAGTGCTGCTACTCGGTCCCCAGCGGCCGCGTTTACACCCGAGACTTCGAGCCGGTGGCCGAGCGTCCATTCAGCCACAGCTATGAGAACAGTCTGCTGTCTGTGTGGCAGGGAAAAGGTACGCCGCCGCCGCCGAGTCGCCTCCTGATGGCACGAGCAACAGTCTCTGACCTCCGTTCTGCTTTTCTGTCCCATCAGAGTTGATCCATCGCTTCATTACGGAGCACCAGCAGGGAAAACGGGTGCCGCTGTGCATCAACCCTCAGAGTGCTGCCTTCAAGACCTTCATCAGGTGAGGAAGACTCTGTACTGGAGCTGTTCCTGCCTCAGACGGACCAGTGTTCCAACTCTGAGCGCCTCAACGCGTTCAATCGTTTCTACGATGGACAATTTGAATGGTTTAAGATTTATTGATCCCAGAGGGAAAGTTAATACGGATAAATATAAACAAGATGTTTATCAACCAAACAATGGAAAATAAATGAGAGCAAAAATGATCAGGTTAAAGGAACAGTTCACCCAAAAATCAGTTCAGTCATCATGTCTGGAAAGTCTGAAGGTTTTATTCCACAAAACATTTTTATTCAGCGTCTGATAAACGACTGGTTTAGACTAGTTTAGACTGGTTTAGACTGGTTTAGACTAGTTTAGACTGGTTTAGACTAGTTTAGACTGGTTTAGACTAGTTTAGACTGGTTTAGACTAGTTTAGACTAGTTTAGACTGGTTTAGACTCGTACTCCCTCATCTGTCTGTCTGTCACTTTGTGTATCTTTGACTATAAGTTTGTGATAAACATCGTAGAAATGTGGTTTATATTGTTGTTCCACAGGAGTAAAGCTGTGTTTTCACAGGACATTTGGACAATTACCAGGTTTTGGTTTAAATGATCTTTTTCCAGTCGCTGAGATGTTTTGAGATAAAACTCTGGATGTTTTTGTCACACCTGCAAACATTTTGAAGCTCAGAAACCAAACTGTAGCTCAAGGTTTGTGTGTTTGTGTGTTTGTGTCCTCAGGTCGACTGCCTGGCACTCATCCAAGGTGTCCAGGAAGGAGGAGAGATGAACGCTCCTCCTCTCCCTCCCGAGGAGCGACAGACAGCAGCCTGAGACTTTGAATCGGCCGAGGCTTCTGAAAAGTCATCCACCCACCAGAGACCCGCCTGAACTCCTGAAAATCCTCCCTGTTTTTCCCACAATCTGAAAACTACTGCTTCTCTTTTCACGGCTGACGCTCGAGGCGTTTTCGGTGCTGAATTTAAAAATAATGCTGCTGAAGTGCTTGAAGAAAGAGAGAAACTCGGTACCAGAGAGAGTTTTTTCGTCTGTTAGCCGAGACGTTCAGAAATAATGGTTTTAATTGTTCGATTGTTGAAGTCATTCCAGCCCAGTGCAATATGGTTTAATCAGGACGACGTACCGGATCAGTGTCACGAGCAAACATCAGAACCCGCCAAACACCTCCAGGATTTTTAACCCATCATGCACTGTGTTCTCGCCGCTCGGCGTCAGCGATGATGCAACTTAGCAGATGTAGCAGGTTTGAACCGCCGTCGGTATCCGTTAGCTTTCTGTTGTTTTTATGGCAGTAACTGACCCTGGATCAGCGGTAACCTCTTCCACGCTCAGCAGGAACCAATTCATTCCCTACGTTTGTCTCAGACTGATTTTTATGGCAGGAATCATTTTTAAGTTGGACAGAAAGATGCCAAAAACTCCAAATGTTTGAGCTCTTCTTCCTCCCGTCAGGTTTATCTTCACACCATGTCGGACGTGTTTCTTCTTCTTTTGTCCCACCAGCACAGAGAACGAGGACGGCGCTGATGTTTTTTATTTCTTAATTTATTGAGTGTTTGTTGACGAGTGTGTTTTCCTCTACAGGTCTCATCGTTACCTCAAACCCTGGAAAAACAAAAAAAGAAGCGATGTGTGTGAACGCTCCCGTCTTTAACGTCATTCCTTCAGACTGGTTTTACGTCGTCGTCTCTCGGATCAGGAGAAATGCTGCTGTGTTTGTGTCGTAGTCGTAGGCTCAGGTCCCGTTAAACTATGGATTGTACAGCCACACCAGAAGCAGCAGTATTGATCTGGTTTGGATGGAATCAGTGGAGATGTTTGGTGGAAACCTGATGGTGTGACTTTGATGGTTTTACGTGTTTCACCTTCGTGTCCAGTTGATCTAAAAATCTCCCTGAAGTTTTGAGTTCAGTGGAAATGAAACGTCCTTATTAATCATCAGTTTGATCAATAACAAAGAACCGTTAACCCTTCATCAGATTTGTTTATGATTGATTTTCTGCCAATAAAGAAATCAATTGATTGATGTTTTGTTTTGAGCTCTGGACCAGCTAATGGCTACATAGCCTCCACCAGTAACGTCTGAACTGGTTTTACTGACTTTAAGGGAAAGTAAAAATCCATCTAGAGATTTAACGATCAGCTCCAGATTTATTTATTGATTACTTTGACTTGATGCAGAAAAGTCCTCTGGTCCGATGACAAGTGTCTGGTCTTGTCTGGGCTGAACCACCATGTGATCTTTACAACCTCCCACTGTAACTACTGGTTCTCCATGTTTGACCCTTTAACTGCAGATTATTTTGACTTGGTTTCAAATCATCCTGACCTTTTAAAACGTAGCCTTGAAGCAGTGATCAGCGGCGTTGTTGATTGATCGAAGGCGATGTGTTGTCTGGACAATAATCATTGAAAACAGATCATTTTTGGTCCTGATGTTTCACCACTCAAATATCTGCCGAAAGTTCTGTTTCCACAGAACTGAATCTGAATAGAAGATACTTACTTACTTACTTAGTATTTTATTGTCAGACGAGTCTGAAAATTGTGTTGCATCTCAGCCGCTCCATGTGCAACAAAGGTAAAATGATTTGAAGTTATGAAACATGTAAAACCACCAGGAAGACTCTGGTTTCCGGTTTCAGCTCCTCCAGGTTCGTCTTGTGTGAAATCGACTTCTAGAACCAGGCTCTCTTTTACCCACTTTTTGGTTCTTTTGTTTGGTTTTTTCACTGAAGGAACCGTTACCTCCTTTGGCTTCCTGGATCTTTTTTTTTTTTTTCTCGTACATGACCTGAACCTCCAGCAGACGGGACCCCCAAGCATCCTCGTCGGCCCCTTACAGTTCCCAGATCAGTTGGTCTCCGCCGTCGAGGCTGCCACGTTCCCCGACTTGTATATCTGCATGTGTATATTTATTATCCCACGGAGAGCGTTTTGGCTTTGAATGCTGTGCAATGGTTGAGTTTGTCGACAACGACGTACATTTTGTGGTAATTTTTATTTAATTCATCTTAGAAAGTGATTTTTATTAGAAGGTTTTTTTTTTGTTTGTTGTGATCTAATTAGATTTTTACAAAAACCAAGAGAACGTTTTGATGATTGTTCCCTAAAAAATAGAAAGAATTCTGAGTGTCGCACAAATACGTTTGTTTTGAAGTAGAAACGTTTCATTTTGATCACATGACTGAAACGTTTTCTGAAATAAACTTATTGGTGGAATTTGTCCTAAAATGGCTGAATTAGTTCCCTTGAATTATTCATGGTCTTTGTAGGAAGGATGTTTCAGGGACCAGGAAAGAAAACGACTACACTTTGGTGAAGATCCAGGACTTAAAGATCTTAAGTCTTTTAAGGTAGCTCCATAGGACATCTTTGAAGATTGTCCCTCTTTACACAAACCTTACAAACCAATTTGGATGAATGTTTGTGGAGGGGCGGGGGCAGACATTCTAGTTCTCATTATTGATTATTTATTTTGATTGATTGTATCGTCTGCATAAAAAAATTAAGTTTCCTAGTAAATTCATCACCCGTGTCCAGTGGTTGGATTGTTGGTTGGGCCGGCCAGGAAAAAAAAACCCCATTAAATTTAGGTGTGGATTGAGATAAAGGGGCGGGGCCAGGAATCCATTCAAATCAATTAACATGTCTACTATTTAATACTCAATATTATTTTAAGTCCAACCTCTTTCCTTCATAAGTGTTTTGAGAACCGAAAAAACTGCATCAGTTTTTAAGAGCAAACAAAACTCGTGAAATTTGTCGGGTTCATGAAGCCATTTCTTTATGTTCGATTGTTCGTTATGTTTTTTTTATAATCTGGGTGTCATTTGAAAATACATTCTGAGACGATTTCTCTGTAAAATCTCAGGAAATATAAAAAACTTTATTTTTTTTGCAATTCACACAAAAGTTGTGACGTTTTTTTCCCCCAACCAACAGTTCAGAAATTCAGTTTGGTGAAGCAGGAAATCGTCGCTTTGAGGAGCTTTAACTCAAACATTGACGTCTTAAAATGATGGTTTGACTTTTTATTTACTGACTTAATTTTTAGCTTTGAACAAAATGAATAAATACTAAACTGAAGGTAAAAAAAAACACTAAGTTGAGGGAACTTTGAGGCTCCTATTTAAGGGAACAATGAATCAAAGCTTGTGGACTTTCTTTCTTTCTGTTGTGTTCGTAGACATCCTTCAGGTGAGCTTTTCTCCCTGCACACTGTTCCCAGATCAGCCGATGGATCTGTTCCTTCTCCCGTCGGTTTTCAGCCGACAGACGAGCTGAAACAGACGGGCGGCTGCTCGTCTTTAGAGAGTAGACGCCTTTTTCTTCTATGGAAAAAAAAAAACTTGGTGTTTTTATTCTAAATTTGATGTTTTAAACTGATGTTTTGTCTTCGTTTTAGCATAAAGTTTTTTGTTCTTTTTTTGACTTGTGTTCCCAACAAATACTTGAATTTCTTAAAAAATGTTTAGACTTAAATTAGTGAATGATGAATAAATAAATGGACACTGGATAACATTCTGCCAGACGTCACTTCTTTTCTCTCCATCTTTAACTGAGTGGAAGTTGGTTGTCTCAGATAAGAATCAAACCATGTGATTGGGAATAAATCTATGATGAAAACAGTTTCAGCTGGTTGTAAAACTAGCTTCAAAACTGATTTCACTATGCAGCTTCAAATCCTATATCCTTATGAGCCCGTATGTATGATCTAAAGTCAGTGGTAGAGGTTTACTAAGGGCGTGTCCAACTGACCTATGTAGTTTCATCTGATTCGTCCTTTAAATATCACTCAAAATACTGCAGCTTTTACTTTAGAGCAGGTTTTTGTAGGTCAGTGGTTCTAATCACTTTCTGCTGCCTCAAGATCGTAATGATCCAACAATGCTGCTGACCACACCTCATACTTAAACTACATCTGGTACTTAAACTACATCTGATACTCAAACTACATCAGATACTTAAACTACATCAGATACTTAGACTTCATCTGGTACTTAAACTACATTGATACTTAAACTACATCAGATACTTAAACTACATCAGATACTTAAACTTCATCTGGTACTTAAACTACATTGATACTTAAACTACATCTGGTACTTAAACTAGATCAGATACTTAAACTACATCTGATACTTAAACTACATCTGATACTTAAACTGCATCTGATACTTAAACTGCATCTGATACTTAAACTACATCCGATACTTAAACTACATCTGGTACTTAAACTACATCTGATACTTAAACTACTTCAGATACTTAAACTTCATCTGGTACTTAGACTACATTTGATACTTAAACTAAATCTGATACTTAAACTACATCTGGTACTTAAACTATATCTGGTACTTAAATTACATCTGATACTTAGACTACATCTGGTACTTAAACTATATCTGGTACTTAAACTACATCTGGTACTTAAACTACATCTGATACTTAAACTACATCTGGTACTTAAACTACATCTGATACTCAAACTACATCAGATACTTAAACTACATCAGATACTTAGACTTCATCTGGTACTTAAACTACATTGATACTTAAACTACATCAGATACTTAAACTACATCAGATACTTAAACTTCATCTGGTACTTAAACTACATTGATACTTAAACTACATCTGGTACTTAAACTAGATCAGATACTTAAACTACATCTGATACTTAAACTACATCTGATACTTAAACTGCATCTGATACTTAAACTGCATCTGATACTTAAACTACATCCGATACTTAAACTACATCTGGTACTTAAACTACATCTGATACTTAAACTACTTCAGATACTTAAACTTCATCTGGTACTTAGACTACATTTGATACTTAAACTAAATCTGATACTTAAACTACATCTGGTACTTAAACTATATCTGGTACTTAAATTACATCTGATACTTAGACTACATCTGGTACTTAAACTATATCTGGTACTTAAACTACATCTGGTACTTAAACTACATCTGATACTTAAACTACATCTGGTACTTAGACTACATTTGATACTTAAACTACATCTGATACTTAGACTACATCTGGTACTTAGACTACATCTGGTACTTAAACTACATCTGGTACTTAGACTACATTTGATACTTAAACTACATCTGATACTTAAACTACATCTGGTACTTAAACTTCATCTGGTACTTAGACTACATTTGATACTTAAACTAAATCTGGTACTTAAACTACATCTGGTACTTAGACTATATTTGATACTTAAACTACATCTGATACTTAGACTACATCTGGTACTTAAACTACATCTGATACTTAAACTACATCTGATACTTAAACTACATCTGGTACTTAGACTACATCTGATACTTAAACTACATCTGATACTTAAACTACATCTGGTACTTAGACTACATCTGATACTTAAACTACATCTGGTACTTGGACTACTGGACAGTTTTTGTGCCAAAAATGGAAGCATTTAATTTTGGATCAGATAAAGGGTTGGAGCCATGATTTATTTATTTATGTCTTCATATAGAGGCTATAATCGTTTGGAGTCCAAGAAAGTTGGAATTGATTGATGATCAGATAAATTCATTATCAAATGATCGGTATATTAGTACAACAGTCACATTTTACTGCATTGAATTGAACATGTTCTTGATTATAGAGTATTTCTTCTGTGCGGTATTAGTACTTTTACTGCAGTAAAGGATCTGAACAGGTGGCAGCAGGAGGCTCCTCCCTCGTGATCCTCCTCTGAGCTCCTAGAAACCTGTCCTCATTCCACACTCAGACGTTAGCTCACACAGGTGAGACCAGGAGCCATGTTGGCCCTCATGGCTGCCGGCTCCGTCTTCTTCCCGGGACTCTATGTGATGTCCAAACAGACTGTGATACACATGATGGGATGGAGCGAGGGGGACGCTGCCATCATATCCACACGGTAAGAACACGCAAACACACCAATGACTTACATTCAGACCCTGAAGGCTTAAATCTGAACTCTTGATCTCATCCATTCAACATTTTAAACATCCTTTTTGTCCCAAAATGATTTTTGAGCTTCTAAATATGAAACTTAGTTTATTATCAGACTTATTCTACATGTCACAAGTAAAATAACAGACGCACAAACATTTCTACTGTTCTCATGGTGATACTGGGATCCTCTAGGTACGGTGGCCTGAAAAGGTCAACACAAAGAAAACAACCCAGACGAATAATCAACATTTGTAACAATTGTGATATTTTTCAACATTTTCATAAATATCTTGAAAAAGATTCCAATCATAATGAAAACATGCTTAGAGGACTCCGCTGGACTGTAACCATCTGTCCTGTCATTTGATCCGGATCATAAGGTCAGAATCAGTGCGTCGTAGCTGAGATGATCCAGAACGGTTCTAAGTACCAGAAGCAGAACCTCAGTGAGAGGAAACGAGATCCAGAAGATCAAAGAAAAAAGTTTAGAATTTTTTCAACTGTATCAAGTGATTTGAAATAGAATAAAGTTTCGTTCTGTTCTAGATTGTGCTGAATAAAATATTTCATTTCTAGTTGTTTTTTCCCCCAATGCTAAGCTAAATGCTAATGACCTCCTTTCATTACACTGACATGATGACATCATCTCAGATAATAACTGCTGTAACTCTGACGCTCTTGTGTTTTTCTGTATTTAGTTGTTTCCTCTTTTTTCTAATTTGTCTATTTAAAAGTGTTTTATTGAGTTGCAGTTTGTTGAGCTCTCCAGGCCACCGTACCTGAAGCTTTGTGCTTTTAACAGTGTGCAGTTTGTGTAGTTTATGTGTGGATTCAACCATCTTTGTAGATTCTACTCTTTAACCTCCTGGACTGATTTTTCTGTCCTCAGTCTTGTCTCGTCCCTCCAGGCCGTCATGGCCTCTTCAGCCGGATGCATCATCGCCTCATCCTGCAGGGACATCATGGAGGACAGGTGAGCTCCTTCTTTCTTCACCTTCTTTTTGACTGTCCTCCTCCCTTTCTTCTCCATCTGTTCTTCAGTTGTCTTGATGTCACAGTCGTTCCCAACATTTTGTCTCATGACCCCTAAAATGAAGTCGTGTCTCTTTGGGACCCGGATCTCTTCCCACATCTCATCCTTATTCTGACTCAGTCCCACAAACACTGACTGGGGACCAAATGTGGATCCATCCGCCGCTGGAAATGGTCCCTAACAAGAGCAGCATTTCCTCCTGTTACTTAGATAGAATCCCTAATGGGCCTCAGATACACTTTTGTTTTTTCGCTAATTAGCTAATGTTATTTAAAACAAAATACAAAATAAAATGTCAGTAGCTTCTGTTGAATGATATTTTTATCTGATTTAAAACAGAGATTAAAAACTCACAACCCTTTACCAGACATAGACATCAGGGACGGGAACAGGTGATTACATTTTGGGAACTTCTGTTTTCCTATGACAGATTTTCTGGATGGATCCAGATTCTAGCCGTTGTCATGCCGACAGAAGCTAAACTCAGGCGTTGATTTAAACAGGAATGTAACTTTAGGGAGAAGGAATCCTTTGGAGCGTCTGTAATCTAATTAACCGGCAGCAGTGGAGCTATTTCAGTCTCTAAGACGCTCCACAGATCCCTAATCCTCCACGCCGAGGATGATGGGAAGTGAAACGATGAAGACGGGGGGGTTGTTTCAGTAAATCCCAGGTCTCCTCTGTCAGCGCCATCATTTCCCAGTCAAAGTGGAGGAAACGTCTGTCTGAGACTCATTTGTTTACCAAATCAGTGAACATGCAGCAAAGGATTGTGGGAGCAGCAGCTGGTAATGATGCAGGAAGTCGCTGCAGCTGGAAAACTCAACTCTAATAATAATAGAAATAAGTTGAAGAGAACGAGTAGAAATATTAGATTTTTAACTGTCTAACTTCACCTGTGGACGAAGGCGGCAACCAATAGTCATTATTATTGTCTCCATTAATCGGTCAGTTCTTTGGTCTGTAATATCAGTCAGAGAGTTTTTCCAAACACGATGCTCAACATGATGACAACCAAAAGATACTTTACTGTCATAATGTTCACATTTAAGAGACTTAAATCAGAGAATTTAAATTTCTCCTAAAGATACTCAAAACAATTGGGAATGGAAGCAAAGGCCAATCCTAAACTATGATTGGCTGTCTGCTGAGTGAGAGGCGGGTCCTTGGTTTATTTTTTATGCATCCAACTTTTGGATGAATGATTTTGTTTTTGAAGAAGCTTTACATGATATTTGTTTTGTCTCGTTCTGCTGTGCTGTGATTGGTGGGATTATTTCATTTTTAAATGTTCCTGTTTCACTTTTGATAAAACTAACAGCAAAATGAAAATAATGTCAAAGAAAATAAAAAAGTAAAGTGTCAGACAGGAGCCTCGTCTCCCAGAAATAATAATAATAATAATAATGATAATAATAATAATAATAATAATAATAATAATAATGATAATACTTGAGTGTTATGTTTTATGAAAGTACTTTGAAAAGGTAAATTTAAGAAAAGATGTAAAATGTTGAGAATACCTCAGTTTCTTAAAATGAAATCATTCCCAAAAAATGGGCTGAAATATTTTTACTATTTTACTGCATCGAGTACTTTTACGTGAAATACTTAAAGTATATTACCTAATTAGACTTACCTTTAGTAACATTGTCATTACAGTGAAGTGTTCTTACAGTGTGCTAATAGTACTTTTACTTGAGTAAATTATCTGATTACTTCCTCCTCTGCTGCCTCTCTCCTGTTTCCTGGTCAGACATTGGCTGACCGACACCTACATCCTGTTTGCCACGCCTTACTTCGCCTACGACATCTACGCCATGTTCCTGTGCTACTGGCACAAGCTGCGGGTCAAAGGTCACGAGGAGGAGGAGGGTGGCTTCAGGCCAGTGGGGGCTGCTGTGGTGGGTTACCTCCGCCAAGAGACGCTCATGGTGCTGCATCACGTCTTCATGGTGGCGTTCTGCTTCCCCGCCTCTCTGGTAACTACGGCAACAGGAACGTTCTACAGAACCGATCAATCATCATGTATAGATTTCTCAGTCTGACACTTTTATATGGTGGAATTTTTGATTTCCTGTCAACTCCTGATTCAGAATCTCACTTTAAGGAAGGAACAGTTCAGACTCTCTTCACCTCCATGTTTCTTCAAACATTTCTGGAGCTTCACAGTAAAACAGCGTTGAAGCTTCTCCTGAACACCTGAAGAAGATGAAGTTAGTTTAAAAAAAACGAACATAAAACGACTCCATACGTCTCGTAGGGCGTGATCCACGTCTGCAGAAGATCCCAGGTTTGAAAAGACTTTATTTACACTGTTTTTAAGACGAAATCTTCACTTTAGCCTCTAAGCTAAAAGCGTTAGCCTGCACCCTGACACGGGGTGCAGGCTAATGCTTTTAGCTTACGCCCCGTTCAGACCTGAGAGACAGGATGAGGCGGTGCATTGTTCCCATAGCAACAACTTCCTGTACTTCTGGTCTAACTGCTGGTAATTCAGGTGTTTTTACAGAACAGCTGCATTGAATCATTCCATGTGTTTTTAAACTGGTTTCCATCTCTATCAGGTGTTCAGCAGAAGGCTGTAACGCTTCAGCTGATTTTACATCATCATGACAAGATTATGACTGAATTTTCATTTTGGGGAGAACTGTTCCTTTAAGTATTCAGTTTGTAAGTAATCTCACCAAAATGTACTTGAAGTAATACAGTAAAAATGTTGCCAGTAATCAGTATTTTACGATGTGATGTTTTTACATTCATATTACTGCTGTAGATGTTTTAGCTGATTTTAACGACTTTATAAACTATACTGAACAAAAATATAAACGCAACACTTTTGTTTTAGCTCCAATTTTTCATGTGTTGAAAGCAAAGATCTAAAACTTTTTCTATGTACACTAAAGGCCTATTTCTCTCAAATTTTGTTCACAAACTTGTTTAAATCTGTGTTAGTGAGCACTTCTCCTTTGCCGAGATAATCCATCCACCTGACAGGTGTGGCATATCAAGATGCTGATTAGACAGCATGATTATTGCACAGGTGTGCCTTAGGCTGGTCACAATAAAAGGCCACTCTAAAATGTGCAGTTTTATCTTGAAAAGAGACATTTATAGGCACTGAAGTGTCAGTATCTGGTGTGACCACCATTTGCCTCACGCAGTGCAACACATCTCCTTCGCATGGAGTTGATCAGGTTGTTGATTGTGGCCTGTGGAATGTTGGTCCACTCCTCTTCAATGGCTTTGCGAAGTTGCTGGATATTGGCAGGAACTGGAACACGTTGTCGTATACGCCGATCCAGAGCATCCCAAACATGCTCAATGGGTGACATGTCCGGGGAGTATGGAGGCCATCCAAGGACTGGGATGTTTTCAGCTTCCAGGAATTGTGTACAGATCCTTGCAACATGGGGCCGTGCATTATCATGCTGCAACATGAGGTGGTGGTGGTGGATGAATGGCACAACAATGGGCCTCAGGATCTCGTCACGGTATCTCTGTGCATCACAATGCCATCAATAAAATGCACCTGTGTTGGTTGTCCGTAGCATATGCCTGCCCATACCGTAACCCCACCGCCACCATGGGCCACTCTATTCACAACTTTGACATCAGCAAACCGCTCACCCACATGACGCCATACACGCTGTCTGCCATCTGCCCGGTAGAGTGAAAACCGGGATTCATCCGTGAAGAGAACACTTCTCCAAAGTGACAGACACCATCGAAGGTGAGCATTTGCCCACTCAAGTCGTTTACGACGACGAACTGCAGTCAGGTGAAGACCCCGGTGAGGACGACGAGCATGCAGATGAGCTTCCCTGAGATGGTTTCTGACAGTTTGTGCAGAAATTCTTTGGTTATGCAAACCAATTGTTGCATCAGCTGTCCGGGTGGCTGGTCTCAGACGATCTTGCAGGTGAAGATGCCGGATGTGGAGGTCCTGGGCTGGCGTGGTTATACGTGGTCTGCGTTTGTGAGGCCGGTTGGATGTACTGCCAAATTCTCAGAAACGACTTTGGAGACGGCTTATGGAAGAGAAATGAACATTCAATTCACGGGCAACAGCTCTGCTGGACATTCCTGCAGTCAGCATGCCAAGTGCAGCTCCCTCACAACTTGTGACATCTGTGGCATTGTGCTGTGTGATAAAACTGCACATTTTAGAGTGGCCTTTTATTGTGACCAGCCTAAGGCACACCTGTGCAATAATCATGCTGTCTAATCAGCATCTTGATATGCCACACCTGTCAGGCGGATGGATTATCTCAGCAAAGGAGAAGTGCTCACTAACACAGATTTAAACAAGTTTGTGAACAAAATTTGAGAGAAATAGGCCTTTAGTGTACATAGAAAAAGTTTTAGATCTTTGCTTTCAACACATGAAAAATTGGAGCTAAAACAAAAGTGTTGCGTTTATATTTTTGTTCAGTATATAATGATGGATCCTATCGATCATCATGTGTTTGTAGAGCAGCTGTCCTCTGACAACCTCGTGTGTGTGTTTCAGCTGTGGCGGCGGGGTAAAGGTGATTTTTTCCAGGGTGTGTTGTTTCTGGCTGAACTCAGCACGCCGTCCGTCTGTCTGGGGAAAGTCCTGATCCGGGTAAAACTCTTAGTGATTTTAGTTTCCTTTTTCAATTCTGAGATTCTGTTTTTATTCTTTAAACAACTAATATTCAGGTCTCTATCTTACGCCTGGAACAAAGTGTAGTGTCATCACTAATTTCTGACTGACACAGTTGTCATTTTCAACCTGGACTGTGTGTTGTCAGAAACTAACAATGACATTTTGGTCCAGACGTTAGACAGAGCCCTATTATTATCTTGGTTTGGATTGTTGTTTTTAAAATTTCAAGTGGTGAAGTTTCCAAAACTCCAGATAGATTAAACTGCCAAACAGAAAAATAAAATATACATATTAAACTGCTTTCTTAATGTTTTGAACTTTTTATTTCTCTTTGGTCTCTGAGTTGAGAACAAATGTGGTCGAAACAACTTTGTTTTGATTTTTGTTTTTTTATTATCTCGTGATTCACAAGGAAATGTTTTTTTTAATTTGTAAGACAACAACATCTCAAGTAAATAGGAGCACAGTATGTTGTGTTTGCTATGCTAACCATGCTAACCTCATCATTCATGTATTTTTTAAAATCTTGAAATAACAACATAATACACTTTTTATATCTTCAAACACATATCTTGAGATAACAAAAAAATATTTTACTAAACATCCTGAGAAAAACAGGATGAAATAAAACTATTGCAATAATGGCCCTTCTCAGTACTTCACTCACTCTGGACTCTCCTCTTCTTCTGTGGTTTCATGTCATCAGTACAAGAAGCAGCACACTCTACTGCACAAAATCAACGGAGGCCTAATGCTGGTCACCTTCTTCACCTGTCGGGTGTTACTCTTCCCGTACCTGTACTATGCCTACAGCAGGTAACTGAGTACTCAAGTACTGCACTTAAAGTTCTTTTAGGTCTTTTTACCTAGGCTGGATCAAACAAGTGGAACAACTGATAAATCACAGGCGAACGGTAATATATTAAGTTTAATTAAGAAGTTTTTTTCTTATTTGAATGTGTTTGTTATTAATTTTAGAAAACAATTAGTCAAAAATCTGTATGACTTTATTAGTTTGACAACAACCCTTTATGTTTCAGGTATGCCTCCATCCCGGTGTACATGGTGCCCCTTATGGCCCCGTGGCAGTGTAACCTGGGGGCAGCCCTGCTCTGGCCCCTCCAGCTCTACTGGTTCACACTGATCTGCAGAGGAGCTCTCCGCCAGTTACCGGCAGGACGTTCACCCACTTTTAAAGACAACCACGACGGCTGCCTGACGCCGAGCAACGGCAGCACGTCTCCCTGGGAGGACAGACGGACGGACGCTGAAGACGGAAGAAAGATGGACGTGAAGTGATTTTAACACGAGTCACTGCAAAGGTTCTGTTACTGCAGATGAAATCTGAGAAAAAGTTTCCCCTGATTTGATGTCAAAATCAGAAACAGTGATTTTAAGGTTTCCTCCCACTCAGTATTTTCCTTCTCAAGGCGTGTGAAGAATTTTTTAAGTAACCACAATATTTTTATTCAGTAGGGCGAATGTTATTCTACAGCCTGATATAACGGTCATATTTTTAGCACAGCAGAATACAGAGAACAATTCTGATTTTAAGCCAGTGAAGGGTGAAAAATACAAAGTAAACCCCAAACGCATGAGCAGAAGTTTCAAATCTGCGAGAACATGAAGGAGAGAAAGCATGGATGACCTAAAATAACAGAGGAAAAGGTGTCGAGTATCTGAACAAAAGAAACGGAGAATAAAACTGGTAAAAACTGGAGAGCAGAAGGATCCATGGAGCCACTGAAATCTAAATCTGGACACACGGCTGGTTTAAGAGACAGGAAGCTGCAGGAAAACAGCTGATTGGTAGGAAATCCAAAACAAACCTACCCACAGAATTCCCGTTCATTAGGCATGTTTTTATGTATTTAAACTTGATCAAATAATAAAATCATATCTATTAATTGATATGCTGCATTTTGGGTGGAATGCATTTTGTACGACTAGGCTGGTAGAATAGCTTTAAGAGAATCAAAGACATTTTCACTGAAAGCTCCAGTTTTAAGTTAGAGAAAATCTGAAATGAAAAGTTTTACCAGCTGAGAGAAATCAGCGATTAAGAAATGAATTTATTTGACATGTTGACAGAGAAAAGGCTTAAACAGGTTGATGGGTTTGACACAGGTTTTATTTATAAACATCTGGTACAGAGGATCAAATGTGGCACAAAAAGGCTAAATGGAGAAGCTAATGACTCAGCAGATTGAAAAGCTAATAAGAAAAAGAAGAACTGCTGCAAATGAGAAGATATTTCCTTTTTAAATGCCTAATTAAAATCTGACATCTTGATTAAATGTATTAATTTCTCTTTTCAAGCTACATTTTTAAATCAATTCGGCTAACGATGTTTTCACCAGAGTCCATTAGCTGGTTAGCTGGTTAGCTGGTTGGTTTGTCAGCAGGATTGAACAGAAACTACTGGATGGTTTTTCATGAAACCTGGTGGAATAAAGGGTCATTGGTCAGAATAGAGACCATTACATTTTGGAGTAGATCTGGATCAAGAGGTGGATCCAGGACTTTTTTTCCCACTGTCTTTAACATTGTGTTTTTCTACAGTTTAATTTCTCAGGGAATAAAACACGGATCTTGATGACAAAAAGCAGGTATATGTAGGGTTGATGTCTTTGAGTGTTTATTCAATAGAAATTTGGATCAATCAGATTTAAATGTGTTTTCGTTGAGTTCTCTTTTTCAGCTGCGTCACTTTAACAAATAGAGCAGAAAAGCTGTAAATGAAACAGGATTTAACATGGATTTAACATATCTCTGGGTTCACTTCATTTATTTCTCTTTTTAAACTGCATGATTTAAATTATTTATCAATTATTTAATTCATTTAAGTGGTGTGCTGTTTCATTTCGTTTTTGGAAATCCTATTTATTGATTGATGAATGTTGAATTACTTTTGCCAAAGAGGTCGTGTTTTTACCTATGTCCATTTGTTTGTTTGTTTGTTTGTTTGTTTGTTTACAGCATTACGTGAAAACCACTGAACTGATTGGATGGGTCATTAAATTTTGTTGTAGATCCAGGAGTTTTTTTTGTAATTGTTACAAACTTTTATTTATTGCTAGAAAACATTTGTTTCAAACTTAAACCTTTGTGATTTATTGATATCTGTAGTTAAAAACTATTTGTTATTATTGATGACTCTGTTTTATGACAAATCATTTATGTTATCAGACCCTTTTTTATTTTTCTATTAAAAATTTACTTGCAAACAAATTTATTGAAGCCAAATTTTGTTGTTTGATTAGTTTTTAATTAAATAAAGTAATTAATATTATGATGTGGAACTTGTGCTCCTTATTTGGGATTAATTTTAATTTCATGTTGTCAAATCAAACAACATGACCCTGCATTCCTCTGCATTTGACCCCTCCCTGGGGAGCAGTGGGCTGCCTTTACGGCGCCCGGGGAGCAGATTGGGGTTCAGTATCTTGCTCAAGAATACTTTGACTTGTAGACCTGGGGGGAGTGGGCATCGAACCACCGACCTTCTGATAAGTGGACGACCGCTCATACCGCCTAAGCCACATATAATTGGCTTAGGTTAAATATTTTGGTCATTTTAAGCATTTAATTTATTTTTTTAATTTTGAAATTTTAGATATGTAATCAACAAGACTTGCTAACAGGGAAAACTTCTCTCTGTCTTTCGTCAATGAAATACACCCTGGCAATGGATCCTGAGAGTTTTGGGATATAAAATATCCCTAGTATTCTAAATTAAGTATCCGTGAGGACTAAAGTCATGTTTATACATTAATGTCCAGGCTAACCTGGATTGCTCATTAAAGTCAGCGAATATAATTGGGATTTTATCAGCATTTTAAATCTACTTTCTCTCAACTCCGTCCGTTCTCCGTGTTTACCGTCACGGGTTATTCGAGAACACTCGGCTCTTTACGGCAGCTGTCGAGCTCGATCACCGACCTACCTACTATCGCGAGAACCAGAACGGTGCGAGAAGAACGGGTCCAGGCAAGACATAGCAATATTCACATTTAGCAACAACAACAACCTCTTCGTTCATGATTGTTCCGTTATGTAGCCTGAAACCGAGAAGAAACCTGGCCATTTCCACCAAAAGACACGGATGAAAACACGGGGCTGTAATAAACAGGTAGAGAAAACACACTACACTTTTCTAAAGCAGTATTGATAGCTAGCTAGCTGGTTTATTAATAGCTAGCTAACTGGCTAACTGTTAGCCTAGCTCTCAAATAATCTTTCGTGATAGCTGCTGTTGGATGATTCAAAATATTCTCAGCTAATGGTTACAGTTGTCACCATAAAATAATCTGTATCCAACCAACTTCGTAAAAATACAGATGCTAGTTAATATCAGGTCCGCTAGAAGCTGGACGTTAGGTGGCTATTGTTAGTTAGCGAATGATACACGTCTCTAAAGAAAGCTGAATGAGCAGGACTCACACATTGCTTGCTAGCTCATGCTAGCATGCTAACGTGTAGGACGAGCATTTATCTCACTTAATGTTTCTCTAAGACACTTTATTGGTAACTATGCTAATTTGTTTCATTAACCATTTTTACCAATTAGTTTATTTGTATGGATTGTAACGACGGAGTGTCGCTCGTGCCTCATTTGATGGCTGCAGACCATCATGTAGCTTTAATGGCTGACTCCAACAAGAGTTTGACATCAAGCTAGAATGAACTGGAAAACATCAGGTTTAATGAAGCAGCTGTGAATTTACCTGTTTTACCGCGAAATACAAAAAATTAGAAAATTTTGGTAAGAGTTCGACACTGACAAAATAAGTATCCAGATCATAAAAAGGAAGATATAAAAATCAATCAATAAGAAGTATTGCTTTAAGAATCCTGTTTAAGTTGAAGTATTTATCAAACTATACTTTCTGTATGAAAATTAAAAGTACTCACAATACCACAGAACAACCCCTCTGAGTGTTTTATTATTGCCTCCACCAAAGAGGTCATGTTTTCACTGTTTATGTCTGTCTTTTTGCAGGAGTACTCATAAAATTGAGAACAGATTTAGATGAAATGTTCTGTAGAGTTAGGGTACGGTCCCAGGAACAATCCATTAGATTCTGGTGTTGATCCGGATCATCATCTGGATCCAGAATGTTTTTAAAAGATTCATTATCATTGTGGGACAATTGCCAGATTTTATCTTCTAACTTCCTGGATAATGTCTACAATGATTGGACAAAAATGACACGATGACATCACCATACGATCTAGCACACATCAGAGTCTGATCTGGATCCAAGTCATATTCCAGGATGTTTAAATTTATAGGGCTGACAGAAAATTCACCGCTGTGAGATAACAGATAATAATAATAATGATCCAGACTGACCTGAGATCAGATTCAGTTAGGGGTCAAATTTATCTTCAACAGTTCCTGATCTAGATCCTGAAGAAAACCACCATCAGTGAAATTTAGTCTTTCTAGAATAACTATCAGACTAATAATGTTCTTAAATCTTACTTTCAGCGTGTGCCCTCTTACCAAAGTGCAAATTTACCCTTAAATATCATTATGTTGTTACATTGCAGCCGCAGGTCTGTCAGTGAACGGCCGCTACTGAAGGTTTCAGAAGAGCTCAATATAAACGGTGCCAATAAATGGCTCCTCTTCTTCTTCAGGTGTGTTTGTATTATCACAAAGTGATTAGACTGATACTATAATGGTGAGATAGAATAAACTGAGGAAGGCAATTAAATCCTTAATTGCAATTATTAGTTTGACAATGAAGTTCTGTTGAGATGCTCAAAAACACCTCTTTGTTCTGTGTTCTGTGGTCCGTCATAGAGCCTGGTATTAACGTCCGTCCTGAATGATCTGATCACAGGTGGAGTCTGTCTGTTCACACCGGGGATTATAATCCACATGAGTGACCGCTTGTGATCAGATCTGACCAGGACTGTACCAGTAGCCTTCATTCTGTGATTTTGATCAAGAAGCGTTCTAGTTTTTAACCTCCTGTTCATAATCGTGCATCTCTGATGATTATATTTTGAGCTGTAAAGTGTCCACAGACCCTTGAGAATTATTAATTAAGTGAAGTTTGTGTCTGTATTTACAGGATGTGGCCATACTTCTCTGGATGTTTGACAGACGGTGAAGAAGGAGCCGACCTCGTGAATCCCACACGTCGTACCTCTTCCATCCATCCATTTGCTGGATTTCTGCATCCCATAATTTCTTGCTGAATCGTTGAAAGTATTAAATTGCACAAAATAATGTAGCAAATTGCTCAGCCTTTAAGACATTTGACCTCTTTTCAGCCTGTTTCTCATGGGTCCGGCTCGTTGTGTCTTCATCTTAAAGGAGGCTGAGCTCAGCAGACCAGGTCTCACTCATTTGTAAATTATCCACCAATGTGCCCAGTTTGCCCCCAGTCGGTTACCCCAGCTGTGCAGCCGCAGGTTTGTGTTGTATGTTTGAAGTGATTTGATAGGCCGTCAGTCAGTCAACCCCCCGGGCCCCCCGAAGGAGAATGAACGGCTCTCTTTTAACCCCACCCAGCCCACGGGCGGCAAACTCCTCCCCTTTACCTCCCTCGCCCTCCCCATCTCCATCCCCTCCATCTCCCTCTTTGCTGCCTCTGTCCCCCCGCCCTCCTCCCCTACCACCTCTGGTGAGCCCTCCACCCCAGGCTCACCCATCCTCACTGTCAGACACCCCCACTCCGTCCCCCTCGCCCTGCCTGAGCTGGACTGAATTCTGTGAGCTCCATGCTCGCGTTGCAGCTGGTGACTTTGCACGCCACTTTCGGGCTTTTCTCCTGGAAAACCCCCACTACTCCCCCGATTCAGCAGCCGCCTTCTGCCGGCGCTTCACCGACCGTTTTGTTCGTCACTTCCAGAGTGAGCTGGAGGGGGCGCTCCCACCGAGCTGTGCTTCTGGGAGGGATGATATGGTGAGCTGGGCTCCCCAGTCGGATGCTACTTCCCTGGAAGAGGAAGCGGTCTCACCCCTGTCGGCGTCTGGGGGAGCTGTCTCCCCTTGTCCCCCAACTAACACGACACGGGCCGTATCCAAGCCTGCACCAACACGGCTGGTGTTGGAGAACCGCACTGGAGATAGGTTTCAAGATTCTTACGCCCACAGCCAGATCCTGCCTCCATCCTCATCATCATCGTGTTGCTCCTCAGTGGGAGGGAACAACGGGAGGCGTGAAGAGAGGGGGGCCGTGATTGGCCCCGGCAATGGGGAAGCACCAGTTGAGGAAGAAGAGGACAGCTGGTTAGGAGTGGCGTCTGTGGGGGAAGACGTAGAGCCAGAAGAGCAGGAAGGAGAATCCACCGAGGTGGACAGCGCAGACCCCTCCCACACTCCTCAGATTCCCCCCTCCTCTTCCTCGGTCACTCCTCCGCTCGGCTCCAAAGGTAACAGTACACCCAACTCCTCCAAAAACAAACTGAAGAAGCGCTTCTCTCTGCGGAGCGTGGGTCGTAGTGTGCGGGGGAGCGTCCGGGGCATCCTGCACTGGCGCAGCTCCTCCAGTGACTCCTCCCAAAGCCAGCTGCCCTCCAGCTACAGCTACACGATGGGCGTCCAGGACGCTACTTTGGTCCCGACCTCGAAAAGAAACTCTGGTACACAGCCTCCCACACCCACCTCCTCCATGCCTGTTTCTCTGTCCATGCCCCTCTCCCTCCCCCACTCTTCCTCCTCCTCGCTGCCGCCCTCATCTTCAAGCAGCGCCACCTCTCTGTCACTTTCGGAGGCTGCTCGTGATCGCCGGCGGAGCAACGGTGAAGGAGGCGAGAAGGAGAAGTGGAGTCATCGTCTGGAGAAACTCAGACTGTCACGATCACCTCCCCCCGTCCTCACCCCAACCACCACCGGCTCACACTCTGCCTCCTCCACGCTGCCTCCGAGCAGCGCCGCCGCCGCTGCCATTGGTCCTCCGAGGAAGGTAGGCAGGCTGGTGCGGGAGGGCGGGGTGAGCGTCAGTTCATCTAACGACGAGTTAAGTACAAGCCACGGCTTTCCCGGCTTCTCGTTCGGTCTCCTGCATCACGGTACGGACAACAACAACGCCGCCTCGGCTTCGTCCGCCGCCGCTCAGGCGGGTCAGGTGCAGCCTCTGGCCAGCGGCGGGAACGTGCCCTGGAGAGGAGGACGCTGGCATAAATGTCGTCTGGTCCTCCGAGAGAGGGACAGAGAAGGGGGAGAGAGGGGAGAGGAGTACTACCTGGAATTCTTCATTCCACCTAAAGTAAGTGTTTCCCTCCAGTGAAACATTAAAGCATGTTTACAGCTGGTGGTTTGAGGACCAATCAGGATCAACTTTATAGTTAAAGTTAAAGGAACTGGACTTTTCCATCAACATGAAGAGATAATGAGTAACTACAGTTCTGTAGATATTATCAGCATCGGCTGTATATAAAGTAGTCAAAGAAATAATAAAATATTAATTGAAAATAAAGATTAAATATTAATTAATAAAATAATATTAGAATAAAACATAATCAGGTGTGTCTTCATCTATACAAACACCAAAGAGTCTGAACATGTTGGATTGTCAGTCTCAGTATTGATCATTAAGTAAACAGGAGAAACTCCGGTTATTGATTTGGCCGTTTGTCTCCCAGTCATCGAAGCCGCGGCTGACCGTCCCCTGCTGCTCCATCGTGGACGTGAGGAGCACGACAGCGCTGGAGGTCCCCGACAAGGAGAACACCTTCCTCCTGCAGGTAGTCACTGCTTCACCAGGCTGACAGCTTCTCACCACAGACACGCAGCGATCAATAGAAACTAGAAAACGCATACCTCTGCCATCGTCATTAAAACACTTGTTTATGTTTTGAAAAAGGAAATAAATTATTAGTCATTTTTAATGATCGAAACTATGTTTTCAGGAATTTTAACTATATTTTATATTTATGTTTGAAAAGTTTAAGGATTTAAAATGCAAAATTTTAAGTAATTTAAATATTTTAAAATATTTTTTATATAACCCTCACAATACTCCCATGATAAATATTCAAAATGGCTCCTCCTAATTTTCTTTCCTACAGACGACTTAAAACACAGGAATAGAGAATCTGGTGCAAATGATCAGAACTCAAATCCATTAAAATCCATGTTTGGACATATTCCAAAGGATAACAGAAAACTAACCCAGGTTCATTCAGATGTTCTTGTCCTGTGGAGCAGACATGAACAAACGTGTAGTAAGAGGATAGAAATGTAATAATACAAACGTATAAGGAAAATAAAAAGGTAAGAAGATAAAGTAGTTTTGGGAACATCTGGACTCCTTTTTTTGTGATGATCCAAATCCACACTAAATCAATTATTTTGATCGGCCATCAATCAATTGATCAGAAACATTTATGAAAAAATACAGGGATTTCCACCAATGACATATATATCTCTTTTTGTAAATAATTGATTATTCTGCCAGACAGACTCACATGTGACAAATGATTATGATAAAACCATCAAATCAATATCAAACCAAACAAAAAGCTAAAGTAGACGAGACTCCAGAGATCAGCCTGATATTTTACTGTCAGACGGTAAAGCTGGCGGATCCCTCCTGACCAATCACCAGTGGCGGCTCGAAGAGCCAATTACAGACTTGGTGCATCTGAGAAACTTAAATTAAAGTAAATTATGTCAAACTTCTCTTATAGATCAGAGCCGTGAGTTTTTGTCTTTATTATGACAGCCTTCATACATATTCATAAATATTAGCTGGCTAACTACCAACTGTTTTTTATTGACACCTGTAGCTTGTTTATTGATATTATATATTATTATATTATATATTAATATATATTATTTTCACAAATGCCTGAACTAGCCATGCTAATGGAACCCAAAAAAAATCCGATCAGTCCTCCTCGCCCCTGGACCCATCCCTCCCTCCACAACATGTTTTAGAACTATGTCAGTAACTCTGTGCGATATCTTTTACACAGGTAAACACATGTGGATGATCACATGACCTCCGCCCACCTCCAAACTGTGGTGGTAAAGTGCTTATTTTGGCTCTTCTCTCCTTCCTCAGCCATCATGCTAGCTAACCTCACCATCTCCACCCAAGTGACACCAATTAATCTGGTGGTAGCGGACGGCTAGCTGGGGCTTAATTTGATTGGCCAAATGATGTGTACGCATGCATCTGATAGGCCAGATGTTGGCATGCTGAGTGTGAATGAAACAGTTGAATCTTAAACTCTATTTGTCCAGTGAGTGTCTGATGTTCCTCCTCCTGGCCGGGACAGTTTGTTCCTGCTCTCTTCTTCTGAGGATCCTGTAACGAAGAACTGATCACAAACTTCAGCAGCTGATTCAAACTCTGCCATTTGAACTTCAGAGGAACTGAATATTTCTAAAACCCTGAGCCTGAAAATTCAAGAAGCTGTTGGTAAAAGGAGACAAAGATCTAAATCTGTCCAATCTAAAGCTTAACCCTCCATATGTTCTCATTCCTCCTCAGCTGGAAGGGTCAGCGCAGTACGTGATCGAGACACGTGATGCCGTACAGATGAGAGCCTGGCTGAGCGACATCAGGAACGGGATCTGTCTCAGGTAGAGAACGGCTGCAGGAACCGGGAGGTAGAGTTGGAGTGGGATGAAAACATATAAAGCTGCTCTAACAGGAGCTTCTGTCTCTCCTGCAGTGAACAGGAAGATGCTGAAGGTGTGTGTGGGGGTCCGTTGGACATCAGCGGGACGCCTGAAATCGTTGACCGTCTCTCACAAGGTTTGTCTGCAGCCCTTGTTACACAGAAGAAACGGATCCGGTCATTAAAACCAGTAAAAACACGCAATAAACCATTAAAAACACGCAATAAACCAGTAAAAACACTGAATATACCAGTCTAAAGATAAAAGTTTCTCATCATCCTCACCTCTCTGCTCCTCTTCTCTTGTCTCAGTGTGTTACGGTGGTATCGGAGGCTCCTCCCCTCTGATGGATCCTCTCCCGCCGGAGCTGCCGCCTCGAGCCCCTCTCGATGAACCAGACAGCCGGATTCTCGTAGGAGGCGGGGCTAGTCTGGGTACGCCTTTCGCTGAGACGCCAGATGCCACAGGTGAGAATGATTCAAAGGCACACGTGTTCATCTTCCACATTTATATGTTTATAAAGAAGGTGGCTTGTTTTACCGTCTTTCAAAGGATCATATGTGCTGTATATGCCTGTGTAGGGTCCTTCCTGTTCTCAGAGACGACCGCCGTGGAGGCGGTGGAGCACCCGCTCAGTGAGTGTCAGTGGTTCCATGGCACCCTGTCCCGTCTCAAAGCTGCTCAGCTGGTGTTGGCTGGAGGCCCGGCGAGCCACGGCGTCTTCCTGGTCCGTCAGAGCGAGACGCGGCGCGGGGAATACGTCCTCACCTTTAACTTCCAGGGCAAGGCAAAGGTGAGGCTGGGAGTTCAGCCCTGAGTGTGGGGGATCATTTTGGGATCAGTGATTAGGGTTTGGTAGGTTTCTGTTCCGGTGTGCGAGTTTAAACCGGTTTAAGTTCATACAGACTGACTGAACTGAGGGTTGTGGTGTGGGTGGAGATGGCTAACAGCATGCGGCTACTTAGCAGGAGGATAGCGGATTAGCTCAGCGCCACAAGGTGAGAATTATTACTGCTATATATATTATATATCAGTAACCGGTTGGTTCCTTCCTGTGTCCGTATATCAGACCGGTCTATTATTTGAAAACTGGGACATGCAGAACTATGAAATGTCAGACCTGAACCTGGCCCGGGGAGACCTGGACCCGATTGGCACTGATTTCATTGTTGTTGAAGTTGTCCTAACCAGCCTCTGTGTCTTACCTGATGTGACGTCAGTTGTCTTCTCTCTGTCTGGCTGTGGTATATTTAATCCATCCTCCTTCTCAGACAGTTTGTAAAATACATCCATGTTTCTGTCGTCGTCCTTCTGCTGACTGAAACAGCTGATCGACTGTCACATTAAAAGTCCGCCTGCTGTCACAGGGATGATCCATCATTTAGAATTAGCAGAATAAAGATAACTGACTGAACTATAATAAGTTCTTACTTTTTGCCAAGGCTGCTAACATTAGCATTGGTAATTAGCTATCAACTGTGCTCTCAGAGACCAGTTTGACCTCTGACCCTTAAAGCTATTCTCCCACTCAACTAACAGTCTAGTCGTACAAAATGCATTCCACCCAAAATGCAGCATATCAATTAATAAGTGTCATTTTTTTTATTTGGTCAAGTTTCGATACATAATTCAAACCAAAAACATTTCTAATGAAAGTGAATTGTGTGGGTAGGTTTGTTCTGGATTTCCTACCTATCAGCTGTTTCCCTGCAGCTTCCTGTCTCTTAAACCAGCTGTGTGTCCAGATTTAGATTTACTCTCCGTTTCTTTTGTTCAGATACTCGACACCTTTTCCTCTGTTATTTTAGGTCGTCCCTGCTTTCTCTCCTTCATGTTTTCACAGATTAGAAACTTCTGCTCATGCGTGTGCGGCCTTGCATGGCCTGGAAATCTGGGGAAGCCCTTGAGGAAAACATACGTCACTCGTGATGTCAACGAATTTTAAAATGGCCCCTTTGTTTACTTCGTATTTTTTGCCCTTCACTGGCTTAAAATCAGAATTGTTCTCTGTATTCCTCTATGCTACAAATATGACCGTTATATCAGGCTGTAGAATAACATTCGTTCTACTGAATGAAAATATCCTGCTTACTTTCAAAATTCTTCACACGCCTTGAGAAGGAAAATACTGAGTGGGAGTAAACCTTTAAGTCAACTCTGTTAGTGATTATTTACACTTTCCAGAGGTTGAGGTCCTGAAATGTTTTGTCCAAAAAAACAGAGAAAATAAATCTCAATGACAAAAAACAGAAAATCTAGGAGAAGCTGGAACCAGATAATGATTCAAGATGTTTTCATCTTCAATTCAGTATCAAACGTTTCTTCTGTTGACCTTTGACCTTTGAGTTGAGGCCTGACTTTTTTCTCTCCAGCACCTCCGTCTGTCCCTGAACGAGGACGGTCAGTGCAGAGTGCAGCACCTTTGGTTCCAGTCCATCTTCGACATGTTGGAACACTTCCGTGTGCATCCGATCCCCCTGGAGTCTGGCGGCGCCTCAGACGTCACGCTCATCAGCTTTGTGGGCGCCACTGCTGTTCGCCAGCCAGGTATGATGGAGCGTCCGACTTAAAGAAGAGAAAGAAGTAACATGCAATGTTTACATATAAACATGCTCTGAGCGCTGTTGCAGTAAAACCAACCCACCAGAGAGGAGAGATGATGACAACAATGCAGATGGTCAGCTGATCTCCATCTGCTGCTTATCAGCTGACCAAGTGTTTGTCGTCCTCCAGAGATGATGTCATCATACATTCACTACTAGCGTCCATCTGGGTTTGAACATCAGCAGTCGTCTCACTAATGTGACGTTTGTTGTTGTTGGTGATCAGATGACTCGTGTAAAAACGTATCAGTGATCACACGTCTGCAGTCTGGAGGACAGATGTGTTAATATTAGAGCTGGATACAGGATCACTGGGATTATAGACCGTCAACAGGACCAGATCTGATCTGAGGTCAGAGGCTGCTGATGTGAACGCAGCCGTAGTGTCTATAGAAACCTGAAACACTGGTGT
Source organism: Chaunax sp. Z400 (assembly GCA_037577475.1). Lineage (NCBI taxonomy): Eukaryota > Metazoa > Chordata > Actinopteri > Lophiiformes > Chaunacidae > Chaunax > Chaunax sp. Z400. Next base: position 27,926,397 of record CM075197.1, read on the forward strand.
GTGTGTCCCTCAGTTGTGTGTGTGTGTGTGTGTGTGTGTGTGTGTGTGTGTGTGTGTGTGTGTGTGTGTGTGTGTGTGTGTGTGTGTGTGTGTGTGTGTGTGTGTGTGTGTGTGTGTGTGTGTGTGTGTGTGCTGGTCAGCTGTTTTTACATACACACTGCATGATATCTACAGCTACCAAACAATCAGCCACATCATCTTCATCTTCTTCCTCACATCACGTCATCTTTTACTCTTCATCTGTTCTCCACATCCCAAGCAGTGATCTGATTCTTTCATTATGATGTACATAGATAATAACCCCGATTCCACAAAAGTTGGGACGCTAATAAAACAGAATGTGATCATTTCCTGATCCTTTGAGACATTCAGCTCAGTTAACAACAGTACACAGATAATGTATTTAAAGTGTTTCCTCCTAGACATATTTGATTTCTGTAGATATGTTTATTCTGAATTTTATGCAGCAACATGTCTCTAAAAAAGGCATCAAAAGATGGGAAAGTTGTGATTGGACCTTTCCACAGGTAAAGAGGTTCATAGGAAACAGGTGATGGTATCATGACTGAGTATGAAAGGGGCACCATCTACAGACCATAATATCACCATCTACAGACCATAATATCACCATCTACAGACCATAATATCACCATCTACAGACCATAATATCACCATCTACAGACCATAATATCACCATCTACAGCCCATAATATCACCATCTACAGCCCATAATATCATCATCTACAGCCCATAATATCATCATCTACAGACCATAATATCACCATCTACAGACCATAATATCATCATCTACAGACCATAATATCATCATCTACAGCCCATAATATCATCATCTACAGCCCATAATATCATCATCTACAGCCCATAATATCACCATCTACAGCCCATAATATCACCATCTACAGACCATAATATCACCATCTACAGCCCATAATATCATCATCTACAGCCCATAATATCATCATCTACAGACCATAATATCATCATCTACAGCCCATAATATCATCATCTACAGACCATAATATCACCATCTACAGACCATAATATCACCATCTACAGCCCATAATATCATCATCTACAGACCATAATATCACCATCTACAGCCCATAATATCATCATCTACAGACCATAATATCATCATCTACAGCCCATAATATCATCATCTACAGACCATAATATCATCATCTACAGCCCATAATATCATCATCTACAGACCATAATATCATCATCTACAGCCCATAATATCATCATCTACAGCCCATAATATCATCATCTACAGACCATAATATCATCATCTACAGACCATAATATCACCATCTACAGACCATAATATCATCTACAGACCATAATATCATCATCTACAGCCCATAATATCATCATCTACAGACCATAATATCATCATCTACAGACCATAATATCATCATCTACAGCCCATAATATCATCATCTACAGACCATAATATCATCATCTACAGCCCATAATATCATCATCTACAGACCATAATATCACCATACAGACCATAATATCATCATCTACAGACCATAATATCATCTACAGACCATAATATCATTATCTACAGCCCATAATATTATCTACAGACCATAATATCACCATACAGACCATAATATCACCATCTACAGACCATAATATCACCATCAACCTGTAACAACTGTTTACAAACATGTTGCTGTAGTCAAATTCAGGATGAAACTATATTTATAAAAACAATAAAGTTGCTCAGTTTGAACAGTAAATATCTTTAAACTGTAATCTATTACATGTAGGTTAAAGAGGATTACAATCACTTCGTTCTGTTTGTGTTGTTTTCCATGATGTCCTTCCTGTGTAACAGCTGTGATGATGTCATAAGTCAAAGCAGCAGCAGTGATGTCGGTTGGAAGCTCCTCACCGACTCGCTGCTCCATCGCTCCTCTGACCTCTCTGTTGTTGTCTGTTGTATCCGTTGGCTCATCCCTTGCAGGCCGCGACAGGGCAGGCAGCCGGCCCACAGTCTGTGATGTCATCACCACGCGCCATCCTGACTCTCCATCAACCCCCATCTCTGACTGTGTGTAAGTGAGACCGGACTCGGCTGAGAGGCTGAATGAGCTGATTTATGTGCGCTTATTCAGGACGAGCATATCGACTGATTCCAGTCATTTGAAATGTGAATCTGATCATGTGACTCACCAACCAATCAGAGCAAGTTTTCATTCTATAATACAAATACTAGGGGCAGTTTTTCAGGGTCCTGGAGTCTTTATGAGGGTCAGACTATCATGGACTGTTGTTTTTAGATCCAGTGACATAATGGGAAACTGATCCGCCTTGTGGAGGTTTACGTTCTGCCGTCTTGTTTAAATTCAAACTATTGTTGAAAAACTTTATTATTCAGTCTGATTTCATCAATAATGTGAAATAAAGGGAACTAGTGAGACGTGTTAAATATAAAATCATCATGAAAACGTCTGGTGAGGAAACGTTGATCCATGGCCTTCAGACAGAAACGCTATGAAACCAATTATTACTATCTTGTACTTTACTGGAGTATTTATATTTTAGTACTTGGTTCCAACATGTGGTGGATTACCAGTATTATACTTCTTAGCTTCTTTACACATTAACAGTATTAATACAACACATAAATCATTTTACAGATGATTCATTAAGGGAATTGTTTTCCTGTTCCTGCTTCCTGATTGGCTGGATTTTCTTTTTTTTTGTCGCACGTGACCAAAACTGTGAGGAAATTTTTTTTTACATTTTATTGATGAAAACAGTCAACAGATAGATTGATAAATAAAATAATACTTAGTTGTGTGTCCTCTCTGATTGTTAGTCTACTGTAGGTTAAATGTGGCTGTGTTTTCCTGGAGTTGGACCGCCTCCATGACTCCCATGGACTCCATGACTACAGACTCCTCCCACCTAACCAGCCACTCACTGTCATTTTCTCCTCTTCTCTCCCGCCTCTCGCCCCTCTCTCCTCCGACTACACTGTCACTTAACCTTTTGGCCTCCTCTTCCTCTTCTTCCTCCTCCTCCTCCGCCCTCCTTTATTTACGCTTTTCTCTCATTTCCCTCCTCTCCTCTTTCTTTCTTTTTCTCTTTCTTTCATCTGTTTATCCTCCATGCAGACTTGACCAGCAGACCCCGTAGCCCTCCTCAGCCTCCTCCCCTGCCACCGGGCCGGCCGCCGCCGCCAACTCCTCCGCAGGAGAGAGGAGAGGAGATGGACGTGGGAGGAGGAGGAGCCGTAGTGACCGTGACAACAACAGGAGGAGGTGGAAGTGGGGGAGGCGGAGGCAGTAGTGGCGGAGGAGTGGAGGACTGGGAGGAGAGGGACAGGGACACTCCTCTCCGCCAACTGGACGCCGTGGAGGGGGAAGAAAGGGATGGAGCGAGGGCGCCCCGAGCCATCGATAACCAGTACTCCTTCTTCTGATGAAGGGAAGGCCTGGAGAAGTCTATCAGTGTGTGATTGGAGGAGGCGGCGTTCATCATAGCCATTCATAACCAGTATTTTAATTTTGTTAGCGAGGTGGAGGAGGAGGTGTAAAAGTACTAACACTATTGGAGAGAGAGAGAGGCAACCAATCAGACGGGGGGGAGCAGCTTTATAACACTAACTAACGGCACACGTTTCCGTCGGTACGCCTCACAGCAGGAGGCTCCATCTGGGACATCAGAGAGAGCTGGAGCCCAGTGAAACCAGCAGTCCCAATACCTCACAGCCAAACACTCTACACACACTGTACTGTGGCAGGTAGACCGATACGTCACGCTCTCATTGGTGCAGAGATGTCAGCTGACTCCATTCAAAAGATTAGACTGTCTTAAAGGAACAGTTCACCACCACCTAAGGTCTCTGGAGCTTAACCGTAAAACAGCGAAGCAGCATTCTGCTAAACACCTGAAGAACAAGGAGATAAAACACCTGAAGAAGATGGAGATGAGTTTAAAACACCTGAAGAAGATGGAGACTAGTTTAATAAAACACCTGAAGAAGATGGAGACTAGTTTAAAACACCTGAAGAAGAAGGAGACTAGTTTAAAACACCTGAAGAAGATGGAGACGATTTTAAAACACCTGAAGAAGAAGGAGACTAGTTTAAAACACATGAAGAAGATGGAGACAATTTTAAAACACCTGAAGAAGATGGAGACGATTTTAAAACACCTGAAGAAGAAGGAGACTAGTTTAAAACACCTGAAGAAGAAGGAGACTAGTTTAAAACACCTGAAGAAGGAGACGAGTTTAAAACACCTGAAGAAGATGGAGACGAGTTTAAAACACCTGAAGAAGATGGAGACTAGTTTAAACACAAACATAAAACAACTCCATTCAGCTCGTATGATTTAATCCACGTCTCCAGAAGATCCCAAACTGATTTGAAAAGACTTTATTTACACCCTTTTTAAGCTAAAATCTAGGCTGTAGCCTCTAAGTGTTAGCATGCACCTCGTCTGTAATGTGCAAAAGCTTGAATAGTAAGCAGAGGTGGTGAGTTCTTGTTGATTTGGTCACCGTCCTATCGACCTCATATTATGCCTAAAGTCATCTGTAATAAAATATCTAAAGTTGAGGTTTCTGAAAATGATTAAATGTGAAGAAACAACATCTTTTCACATCAGTCTGGGATCTTTTATGACCTGGATTACATGATATGTATGTATGTATGAGGTCATTTCATATTTCTTTTCTGAAACTAGTCTCCATCTTCTTCAGGTGTTTAGCAGAATGCTGCTACGCTGTTATGTTTAGTGGACTCTTCCTTTATCTGTTGCTTTTTAAACTTTCACCTGCAGCTCTGGAAAACTCTGATGGGCATTTTTGAAACTCTCATTGCATTTAATACACTAAAACATGTTTGACTAATTGATAGCAGATATCATCGTTGCTGCCCCTTATTGTGTGATTGTTGGTTTTAAAAAGGGATTTAAAGAGTTGTCTCAAACACACCAGGCAGCATGGAGTTTGGTCGTCATCTCAACACAACAGGGGATGTAACGTTTCTGGTCGGCAGCAAATACCTCAGACACCCAGCAGCATCACTCAGTGTATGTCTCTCTCTCTCTCTCTCGCTCTCTCTCTCTCTCTCTCTCTCGCTCGCTCTCGCTCGCTCTCTGACACAAACTGAACTGTGTTTTCATTCAGAGAGAAACTGTTGATGATACCAATAAAATAATATTGATTGATGGAAATAATGACGGTCAGAATAATAGTATTAATTTTATTTGTTGTTAAGACACCTTTTTATTTCTTTTGCTTTCTCCGTTGTTCCGACTCCATCTTGTAATTCAGTCGAAAATGTGTTTGTGCCTTTTTTATTTTTAGGATAAAAAAAGAAGGAAAAAATATATAAGATTTTGCTGAAATGCCTCGTTGTCAAGGCGACGGTGTCTTTTTCATGCTGTCCTCTCCTCCTCGACCTCACCCTCCGTTCATCCAACATTACAACTAGCAGAAATGAGGAAACTTTTTCTACGCGTGCCTTTCTGTGTCTGTCGTCATCTGCCTGCATCGCTGTCTCCACCCATCAGCCTGTTCCATAACTTACCCAGTCATTTCTACTGGTCTTTTCTTTGCTCATGTATTTGTCTATATGCACCTTCCTCCCCTCTAATCATGTTCTGTGTCCTCTCAGTTTCAAAACTCTTTGTGCCTTTCTCTGTCTCTTTTCTCTCTTTGCTGGGACCGTGTGTCGAGGGCGGGCAGAGTTCTGTCCACCATGTGTGGTTAGTTTCAGGTACTACGTTGAATTTAATGATATAATATAAATATAGTGAAACATACTGGTTGCTGTGTGGTCTTTTTTTCCCCTCCTCAGAACCACATACACTGAGGAGGTGCACATACATCTGAGTGTAGCCTTAAAGGTGTGAACCATTGGTTTTTAATAAGGTGATGTAATCATTACTCCAGAATCTGTTGATCTGCCTCAAAATGTAATCGACTCTTCTTTGGCCAAAGATTTCATCAAAACCTGATGACCTGCACACAACAATGATCAATGAACAATCACATCTTCAGCTCTGATAGGTGGAGGTTATTAAGTTGTTTGTAATCTAATTACTATGCCTGCCATCATGTGAGCTGTTGATTGTCAGAAGAATGCTTTAAGTTTTAAGTAAATGATTACATTACAGACAAGACATGAAAGAATTTACTCAGTTATAGTATTCAGAATTGATGGAAAAAGTTTTAAAAAGCTTTTTAAAATATTCCTCAATTTTCATAATACCCTTATTTATATAGTGCTTTTTAAAACAAGTTACAAAGCAGCAACAACTAACAGGACTTAATGCAACAAGAAATAAAAAAATGGTAATAATATGAAAGCAATTAAACAGTGAAAATGAGTAAAATGAATAAAGCGATGATAAAATCAATAGAGGGTGAATCTTAAATGTTTTTAAAAAAATGACAATGGATCAGCTTTTCCTGAATCTGTTCAGCGCGCCTTTGTTTTTTACGTCATTTCTTCACCAAAACAACCCCGGCGTCAGTTTCCTCACATGACCTTTAGAAAATGAAGATGAATGATGGACATCAATCTAAACCAATTAGAAACCAGGTCAAAGATGATTGACTGGCAGATTATTCAATCAGTTTTTGTATTGTAGTAGTAGGCGGGGTTTACGATAGGTCCGTTCACTTTAAAACCTTAGTTGACCCCGGTTGCTCAATATTCACACGTCATTCATGTTGAATTAAGACCCGCCCGCCGGAGTCTACCAGTGTCACGTGGTCAATAGTTCCCTTTAATAACCGAATCGAGCGCCCGCGTTAGTATGTTTTGTTGTTTTTCAGCGGCGTCGTGTTCGGCCTGTCAAACTGTGTGACTTTCCACTGGAACGACGAGACTGGATCAACAGTGATGCACATGACGAAAAAGTATGTTTGAATTCCTCTAACTCGTTCACCTGTCGGTCTCTGGTGTGATGACGACATCATTTCTAGCGACTCGTCTGTGTCTGTTGGTGAAACTCGACGTCTACGCTAAGCTAGCAACGTTAGCCGACCGAGCTAGCATATATTATTATTCTGTGCAACAACAACATGTCGCGTATTTTACCTTATCAGAAACTGTTTAGATTATATTTGTCGATTAAATGATTATTTAATGACGTCATGTCAACGTTCACATCGCTCGCTGGCTCGAGCTGTTGAGGTTTGTCTTTATTGTTCTCACTGAAACCATTAGCTTCTATCTGACGGTGATTTCTTCTTCAGGTCCAGAAACAGCATGAAGCCGCCGTCACAGACTCAGTCCTCTCCTCTCAGCAGCTCAGTAAGTCCTGATGAAATATTAAATGTTAATCACAGCCAGGTGTGCCCGGTGACACCTGAGCCACTTGTCACGCACATGTGATTTTTGTGGTCAAGCGAGAAGAATGGGCTGCATATCTTCCAGTAATTATCCAGGTCCATCCTGTTTGCTGAAGTGTCTTTAAAGCCACAGGCCGCAGACCAGGTGTAAAATAAACGGTGTCCCAGTAGAGAAAAATACTCCAGTGTGAAAATACTTTTTTACGTGTCATCGTTTTGAAACGGTTTTACCTTCCTTGAAGTAAACTACTGAAGTATTACCAGCATATCTATAATTAAAGTGTCTAAAGTAGTGTCATTTATGTATTATTGTATCACCACAAAATTATGTGGAGGGTTTGGCCCTGAGCCAAAAACACCTGATAAAAATGGGAGTTCTACAAATTTGAAGTTCTGACTTTGATTAAATCTTCATGTTGACATCCTTCCTTCCACAGTTTAACACGTTGTTTTCACTTGAATCTGTTTGTTTATCTGCAGGATTGCTTGAAACGTTAGAAACCAAATGTCAAGAGATTTTGGGTCAGAGACAAATACAGTGAATTTCAGTTGAGATCCGGGTCATGATCCAAATCCTTTTCTCCAACTTTTTGAGCATTTTTCAACATTTCCTTTTCTTATTTCTGAACTCCACCGGTGTAGAGTTTCTGCTGATAATACTTACTTTAACTACTTGTTGTGGAGTATTTTCACACCGTTTTCTGTGCTCACATGTCGTGTCTGCAGATGTTTGAAGGCGTCTACAACAACGCCAGAATGCTTCACTTCCTCACAGCCGTGGTGGTGAGTACAGCGCTCCTCTGTCGGTCTGTAGTAAAACTTAGATTCAGAGAAGAAGCTGACCCTGCTGCTGGTTACAGGGCTCCACCTGTGATGTCACAGTGAAAAATGGCGCCGTCTATGAGGGAATCTTCAAGACTTTAAGCTCACAGGTAGAAATCCTTCATTTTTCAGCTCCAGATGGTCACAAAAGCGCCGCAGGTGATTTATCTGCATGTTCTTGTCCGACTCCACCCAGTGTGAGCTGGCTGTGGATGCTGTTCATAAGCAGAGCGATGGAGATGGAGGAGGAGGAGGAGGAGGAGGAGGAGGAGGAGACGACCAGTCCTCTCCACCCAGGATTGAAGAGATCACTGACACCATGATATTCAGCCCCTCTGACCTGGTGACCATGACCTGCCGCGATGTGGACTTAAGCTTCGCCATCAGAGGTAACCAGACGTCAGACAGAAATGTAAAAGCCGGTTTTGGTTTCAGGAGGATTTACTGGAACTTCTTCTTCTAAAAAAAGAAAATAACTGTTTTCCAAAGGGTTGAACTTTTCTTTTCACGTGAAGTTTCTGAATCCATCAAACATTTCTGGAGCTTCACAATAAAACAGTGACGAAGAAGTTTTCACCATTAATGGCTGTGCAGTGATTTATTGTTTGGTATCAGACGCTGTGAACGAGCCAATAGCAGCAGCTGTTATTAGTGCTCAATGCTTAATATCAGCCATTGATAGGAAATCAGTAATCAATCACTAGTGGGAGTTTCTGCTTCATGTTCGTTCCACATGTTTGTCTCACGCTCAGACACATTCACCGACTCGGCCATCAGCTCAGCCCGGGTCAACGGAGATCACCGGGAGAAGGTTCTGCAGAGGTGGGAGGGAAACGGAAACGGAGAAAACTTCGATTTGGAGTCAGATACAGTGAGCAAAAACAGACACACAGACACACACACACACAGACACACACACAGACACACACACACACAGACAGACACACACACTCGTTGTTTTTAGTAGAGACGTCTAACGATGAACTTCATAAATCTGCAGGAGAATAAGAGCTTTAATTAATCCTTCATGTGTTCCCTTTATGATGTCATAAAGTAAATGAAGTAAACACCATCAGATAAGAAACATCCAGGACATAAAATGAGTTTTAAAAAGAAGTTTCTCCTCGTCACCTTCAGTCCAGCTTCAAAGACCATTCATGAGGCTCACTGGGAGTCATCAGGTCACAGATCCAGATCAGGGTCCAGCTGCTAAAAAACCAGCATAGAAATATCAGAGCCCTGACTCGCCGTCAGACAGTGACGGTCGTCTGTGAGCAGCTGTGGTTCTCGTTCTTGTAGCGTAGCGTTAGCACTAGTCGGTACTTTTTTGAGGCTCTTTGTTGAATCAGCGGCGGAGACCAGGAAGAAAAATACACATGCAAAACAAGAGTGAGGAAAGGAAGCAAATCTAAAAGAAGAATCTAAAACTGAGAGTAAAGAACCGAACGACTAAGTCTCGACAGTAGAGTTTTGTATCAGCTGAGTAAAGCATGATGTAATAGGAGAACTGTGACATCATGGCTTCAGTTTCATTGGCTTCACTCCTTCACGTTTCCTCCCTCCTTTCAGTCAAACGGCTGGGACGCCAACGAGATGTTCAAAGTCAACGAGGAGGCCTACGGCGTGAAGTCCACCTACGACTCCAGCCTCTCCATGTACACGTGAGTCTCTGTTTAAAGGAGGACCTCTCATCCAGAGGCACCAAACGCAATCTGACGCTTCCCCTCCTTCACAATAAGTTTGTTTGAATCTCTTTCACATTAAGTCAGTTTAAAACCTCCTACTGACGTTCCGGTCGGTCTCTCGTCTGATCTCCCAGCATGCCTCTGGAGAAGGGGAGCTCCGAGGCTTACCGACAGCGGGAGGCGCGAGCAGCTCGGTTAGCCAACGAAATCGAAGGCAGCCTGCAGTACCGCCGGCGGGTTTCTTTAGAGAACGACGAGGGCAGGAGCGAGGAGGACAGATACAGCTCCGTGGTCCGAGAGAGGGACGACAGATCGAGCCCCGGATTCACCTCCAGCAGCAGGTAAGAGGTTCAAACACCAGTGACTGAGCCTCGGTTTGAGTTTCTACGCCGACTTTGTTTCCAACCTTGTGATGTTCAGGCTGTAAAACACAGAACGTTTACATTAAAAACAGATTTCCTCTCACTGCTTCCATTTCCTCGTTTTTCCAGGGAAGGTAAATACATTCCTCTGCCCCAGCGGGCTCGAGACATCGGCTTGTCTGGCAGCGGCGCCAGGACCGGAGGCTCCACCCGAACCGGCACACCCACTTCCTCCAGACACCCGCTGCCCAGCTCGTCCTCCCCCAAACAGCTGTCTGACAGGAGCAGCCCGCTGTCCGTCAGAGCGGCCTACTCCCCTCACCAATCACAGAGCAGCTCGTCAGCAGCCAGCAGCCCTCCCTGCACCAATCACGTCCTCCCCCACTCCCTCTCCCATCCACAGGCGCTGGCCGACACGGCGCGCTCGTCTGTTAATGGAGGTATGGAGGTTTAACATTACAGTCTCCTTAGCGATGCTAGCATGCTAACAGTAGCAGCCATTAACTCCTGTTCCACTCAGCATTTTCTTAAGTGAGGTCAGCCCCGCCTCCTAAAGTAGCAGTTAATTTCCTCACCTCCATGATGTGAGGTCCAAAAAGATTTTAATACGTTGTTCACACCTAGCGATGCACCTTCATGCTAACACCTTTAGCTTAGCGGCTACAGCGAAGAAGTCATTTTATGTTTGTTTTAAAACAAGTCCCCATCTTCTTCAGTTGTGTAGGAGTTTTAATTATTAACTGTTGCTTTAAACAGGCTGACATCACAGTCTCAGTAGTGTGTTTGTCCTAAGTGTGTTTGTTCTAAGTGTGTTTGTTCTAAGTGTGTTTGTTCTAAGTGTGTTTGTTCTAAGTGTGGTTCTCTTCTCTCTCAGTTACATCTAGAACTTCTCCAAAGTCCTTGAGACTCCAGAGCAACAGGAACCAGAGAACCCTGAACTCTCAGGCCGCACCAGCAGGTAGGTCCAACATGTTACTGCTGCGAAGACGCCTTTAGTCCGGCTTTGTTTTCTGACACTGAACCATCATCAGGGCCTGGTTTTAGAGAACCTGCCGGTGGTCTGGAGGCCAAAGAGACAGAAGAGCAGACGCTGTCTCCTGTTTTAAGTCAGGCTTTAGGAGTTTCAGGCTGATTTAAACCTGATTCACTCCTCCTGACTATCGGGGGAGAAGTCATTCTGGACTTTGGTAGGTCCTGATGTTGAGTCCAGATGATCTGGTGATGAACCTCCTGATCTGCTCAGATTCATCAGGGCCGGCCTGATAACATTATACATGTATGATATTTAAAATCTGGATGATGTCATCAGTACTTTCTGAGCCAATGAGAGACATCCTGGAGCAGCTGACGGTGCTGCCTAGCAACGGTAACCATTGTAGCCCTTGAGGCTAACGTTAGCTTGAATACAACTGACAGAACGTTTTTAACTTCATCAGTTTCTCCTCTTTCACCTCCCTCCATCTCTGCTTCTGTCCACCCTCCAGTCTCCCACGCTCCAAAACCTGACGCCCCTCCCCAGGAAATCCCCCTTGTTGGCCCCGCCTTCTTGGACTCCTCCCCCTCCACTGTCACCACAGCAACCACCACCAAACCCTCCGGCCCCACCCCGCTGTTCCCTGTTGATGGTGAGATTATTTAATGTTTTAAGAACAGCTTCACAAAGATTCTTGTGAAGCGTACTTTAATTAGTTTAAATAGTCTTAACTGGGTTTAATGGATGCACCATGTTAGTGTTTTATGAAAGCTTATTTGTCATTATAATCATGTCCTGAATCCGTTTGTTTCTCCTCATTTGTTGCTTTTCTAGTTTAAATTTCTCAGACACTTTTTGTCTTTTAAAGATATTAAATTTATAATGAAATAAAACGGAAAAAAATAGAAAATATTCCTTCAGCCTACAGAGAGTTGATACTGCATGTAAAGAATAATAAAACGTCATCAGCGTCTCTCTGTCACCCACAGTCAACGAGATCCTGAACACAGCAGCTAAAGACAGAACCGAAAGTCTGTCAGGGCCACCAGAGGCCAAGAGCAGCAAAGGTACCAGAGGTTTACATCCTGTCTTTATGTAGCTGTGGTACAGAGACTGCAGTAATCAGGACTCTCTCCCTCAGGTCCTTCAGCCCAGCAGAGATCTCAGCTGGAGGAGCTCCGCAAGTTCGGCAAAGAGTTCAGGGTAAGAATGGGAGACCGTTTAATGTTTAACTATAATAATTAACTTTATTACTTTGAATGTATCAAACTTTAGAGATGATGATATCTTCAAGTTGTTTGCGTTACATTAACAGGAGCTGCTGATTGGCTGGAGATGATGATGTCATTCATGCTTTATTACCTCTGCCAATGAGAGTTGGAGAGGTCATGTGACTTTGAATGATCTGATTAGATTTTAAGGCGTGGCGAATTTCAGTGTTGCACCATGAAAGAGGAAGTTGTTACACCTCCACTGTCCCATCGCCTCGTCAAAATTCAGCCACTTAGTGACGACAGGAAGTGACATATTTGTTTATCTAATGACATCAGTCCGAGCTCGTCCACCTAAATCAGACTAGAAGAGCTTTAAGACGTTGATGAACCTTTATCTTCTCTCTGCTTCATGTTATCAGCCTCAAACACAACACAGATCATGTTCAGATGATGTTATTGTTTACTAGAGGCTCTAGGAAGTGACATCATGGTGTCGTCATCATGATTCACTCTAAAATATAGAATTATAGTCAGCAGAAGTGAAATGTTTCCAGTTTTGCTACATTACCAGGTTTATACATGTAGACACTGTAATTGCATCACTCAGTTGTTTCATTTTCTACTAATATTTCTCTCAGCTGCAGCCAAGCTCCTCCCCCTCAGCAAGTCCCGCCTCTACAGAGCCTCCCCAGAACACCTCCGCCTCACCCACAGACTCCTCCTCCTCCCCCTCATCTTCCCCCTCTCCGCCTAAACCTCTCACCTCCCTCAACTCCTCCGCCCAAGATCTGCCGCAGACCCCGGAGGCAGCCACACCCCCCACGGCTCCAGCCGGCCCCCAGCCGGCCCCCGGCGGCGAGGAGTCGTCTCCAGAGAGCAGTGAGCGTTCGGAGGCTGTGTCTGCAGCGTAAGAGTCAGAAACCGGAGATTAGCTTCATATGCTAACAATCATAAAGGCGTAGCTTTAGTTTGTGTCCTTTTATTTTATGGCTCAATCATTATTTCTGTTTTTACAGGCAGGTGAAAAACTCAACATTGAATCCAAACGCAAAAGAATTTCTTCCCGTAAAAGGAAACGTGGCTCTGGTTAGTGACGGATCACCTGTTTCTACTCGTTTCTACCTCTCTACCTGTTCCGTTTCTACCCGTTTCTTCCTTGTCTCTGAGGAACATGTCTGGTCCTCCAGGTCTTCTTCTCTGACATGTTTTCTTTGTCTGTGTTGCGACAGAAGCCTCCGCCGACCCCAACCCCTCCTCGGCCGACGCCTCCCAGCTCCTCTGTGGTCCTGCCTCCAACTGGACAGCCAGGAGGAGGAGGCGGAGGAGGAGCCATCTACAGCAACCCACCTGGACACTACCTGTCCTACGTCTCCCCGATCCACATCCAAGGACCGTCCATCCAGGTTTGAGTCCCTCATGAATGTTTTAGCTTCGTCACGGAGGAAACGTCGCTGTAACGTCTCCTGGTTTTCTCCTCAGGCTCCTCAGATGTATCAGTACGCCATGTCAACCGTCAACCAGGCCAAATACCCCAGAGCCAAAGGTAAATACAGCATTCAGATGGTTTCAGGTTCAAGTCTGTACAGGTTCATTAATGTCTCCTTATTTCATCCCATTAATGCTCAGGGTGTCCCGTAGACATGATGTGTTCTGTTTCAGGCCCGGTGGTGGGACAGCGTCCAGAGCATCACCCCTCACCGGCCTCCCCCATGATCTCAGCTGCAGCCTCGGCAGCAGGACCCCCGCTAGTGGCCTCACCTTACCCCCAGTCCTACCTGCAGTACGGTCAGGTGATCCCGGCCATGCCTCCACACTACCATGGACAGGTACGGAGGTTTCAAATGAAAACCTGTAGAGTTTCATAGAATTGAGCAGAGATGAGATCAAATAAAGAATCCATATAAGGAGGTGTGACTAATCTTAATGTTTAGTTTTATGATCAAATCTTTGACTTGTTTGTCTTTTAAAACTTTTCTTGTCTGTTTTCCTGTTTCCAGGCGGTTTACTCGATGCTGCAGGGGGGTCCGAGGATGCTGACGTCTGGGGTCCCTCCTCAGCCAATGGGTCCTCCTGGACCCCAGTACCCTGGGCCAGCTGACGGCCAGCCGGGGCCCCAACAGGCCATGTATGGTAAGAGGAATTAAAGCTGGACTAATGCTGTCCAGCATTTTTAAAATTTATAATATCTGATGAAAGTTGTTTTTTTCTAATTTTATGAATTATAGATAAGTTTGTTCCATTGTTCTGTAACCCAAACCCAGGTTCATCTCTGATGTCTGACTTCTTACCAGTAATAAATGTATCCGGATACTTTCATCGACTTTAAATGTCAGCCTGTGTCATCTTTGCAGCTAAGATGTCAGGTGTGATGTTGTGGGTGGGCCTAACAGGTCAGGGCCCGCCCACTTATACAACTGGCCCATCCTAAATGACTAGAACATTTTTTGTTAACTTTTATTTTTGATTATTGAAATTAACATTTAAATACACAATAAACTCTGAAACATCTTAAATATAATCCAACCAGTTAAATCTGCTACAGTGAATTTTCTAACTTTGAGTCAGCAGAGTAAACGTATAAAGTGATGTCATCTGCATCAAGATCAACTCTTTATCCATAATCATTCAAATGAATGGTAACAAAGTGGTCCAAGTATTGAACTGTGTGGAACTCCCTATTGAACATTTCTCACCCTGATACACGGTTGCTAACTTTAACTTTAGTGTCAACATGTGATCGTTCATGTAACATAAAGTTAAACATACGTTCAACATGCTGGTGTCGTCTGGAGGAAACTCCACCTGTGATGATGGAGGTCTTGCTAAACTCTCTGGTTACTGTCCTGCAGCTCAGTCGTTCTCTCACCACTCCGCCTCCGTCCATCACCCTCAGCCCTCCAGCACCCCCACTGGAAGTCAACCCCCACCTCAGCACACAGCTCCCAGTCCAGGACACACTCAGGTGAGGGTGCTGTTATTTCTGCTGCCTGGATGATTAGATCCTGTTGCTCCTTTATTGCTCTTCAGTTGTGACAGAATGAGATGGGGGGGGGGGGCTTCCCTTTGGAGGTTTCTGCTCAGCTGTGAGGAGACCTAGACTGGGAACGGGTTCCTCAAGGAGGAACCGGAATGTGTTACTGGATAGACGTCTGGAATACCTGATTAGTCTGCTGACACCACGCCCCGGATGGATGGATGATGTTTCATCCTTAAAATGGATAAAGAAAAATATTCTTTTTAGTTTTACTGAACATAAAATGTAAATTGAGGTGAAGTTACAGCTGCTCATCATGTGACATCATGTGTACCTCGTCTTCTCTCAGACGGGTCAGACAGGTCCTCAGCCTCAGTCCATGTTCCACTCTGGAGGTTTGTCGGCTCCCACTCCTCCCAACATGCCAACGGGTCACAGCTCCCCCCAGGCCTCCTACACCATGCAGGGGTACAGCCTCCCCACCCACCAGCCGCTGCCCCATGGCTTCACGTCCATCGGCCAGCTGTCACAGGTGAACTTGATTTGCTCCTTCAGTGTGGATCTGGTCTCGGTTTGCAGCCTCTCATGCGGGGTCTTTGTTTACAGGCTCATGTCACAGGCATGTCGGGACCTCACCACTCTGCTGGTCACGGCCTGCCGCCTGTCATGCTGCACTACGTCCCGCCTCAGCAGGGCAGCGGCTCCAACCCCCAGCAGGGGGCACCCCAACACTTCTACATTGGACCCCCGCAAGGTAAAACCTGTGACATTATAGCCAGCCAAATAATGATTTGCTTTCTTAACTAATGTATTATTATTGTTTAGTGCTACGCTTAATGCTAACATTAACACATCCACTCTTCATCTTTTAAAAATATTTAGTGTTTGACCAGGTGTTTCTCAGGTGAGACATGCTAACGTTAGCTACAGTGTTGTTGACCAGGTGTTTCCTCAGGTGAGATGTGTTTCCTGGACAGATTTGACTTTATTACAGATGTTAAAGTGACGTAGTCTCGCTCTCTCACTGTATACACTCTCTCCCTCAGTAGTGCTCTCAGCTACCACAATTTACGTCTGATTGTGTTCCTGTGTATCTCTACTCAACACCAACTTGATTTGGTTGATACCCTTAAAAGTACAGATTACTAATAAAACCATTCAAACTGAGAGCGATGCAGTGCTGTAGCGGTTAGCTACATATTCCGAATCCGCTGGCTGGCTGCACAGATGGAATTTAAAATGTGAGATTTTCAACAAACATTTTTGTGTTGTTTTCCAGCTGTTCAGGTTCAGGCTCACCCGGCCCAGCAGCTTTCCTTCCACCCCTCTGCCAACTGACAGGAGCGAGGAAGCCAATCGCTGCGGTGTGACGAAATCCCCCAAAAAGCTTGTAACATTCCCACTTCCTGACATCAAGTGAACATGTCGTTGTTTTTAGCCTCGTCTTTTAGACCGAAACTTTTAAATGTAAATACAAACTGTTTTCACTTAACGCGAAGCTGGACTGAAGACGATAAAAGGTGGAAACAGTTTGTCCCAGTTCTACTTCTGTGCTTTTACAGACAAACCAGTTCATTAATAAAACTGTTGAGAAAATCACACATGGTTCTTGATCCTTTTGTTCCTCAAAGCGTCAAAGAACGGGGCTAAAAAACTGCACTTGAACACATCACAAAGACTACAGCCTACAGCCAGCTACCACATATGTTCTGTTTCTATGTGAGAAGAAATAACCCTCCAGACCAGCAGGTGGCGACAGTTTGAACCCAGAAGACCTGGAGATATGATAAAGCAACGTTTCCCACCATTTTCACTCCACTTATTTCAAACACTGCACAGCCTTCTGCAACTAACAGAATGTCCCGGTTACATGGCGGTGGATCTCTGTCTGCTCGGAGGGTAATGATAATCTTTGAGTTAGCTGCTAACTGCTACTAGCTGAGGCGAGTCTTCCGTGTGGGACCTCCTGACCTTGTGCACCGATATTGGCTGAACAACCAACCAGTGAGTTCTCTCGCTGCGACCCGACTAACACTAACGGAGGAGAACCAGACGCTGTCGAGGCCTGAAGACTGAGCAAAATGTGGCCAAAGTTAAACATCAAGAAATGAAATCTAGTCGAGTTTTAAGTTTTGTTCAAGTTTAATTGAATTGTAGTTAAAAGTATTTCTCGTTCAATAAGTGGATTACAGACAACAGTAACTATGGCAACAACACATACACACTGTAAAAAATAATAGTGAAAGAAGACATTCTCAGGAGTCGTCAGTAAAATAAAAGTAAAGCTCAGAGAACCTGAACCGGAGGAGCGACGCCTGTCAGATTATTGTGGATTTAATTTAGTGTTCCTCGTGTTACAGGTTCAATCTGTGGGAAACTAAGTCAAAATTAAAACAAGGCAAAGTCTCAAAAACCAAACCTCAATTTCTTCTTTAAAATTTGCTTGAGGTTGACATTAGAACCTCTTTCCTGCTGTTAGATGGAAGATGAACTCATCCTCAGAGCTTCAGCGGCTGCAGACACTAAAACAAGTTTTCTCTCCTCGTCTCACTGTAAAAAGTCATATAGTCAAAGTTCAGAGTCTGAAACCCAAACAGGAGCCAGAAGAGGTTCACTTTGTTACCACCTCCATAGAGGCTTTTATATGTTCACTGGTGTCTGTTACTACCTGTTGGATTGTCATGACTTTGTGTGATGGTTTGGATTAGAACAGACGTCCTCTATATATATCTATATATATAGATATATATATTTTGTGTTTCCATGGCAACAACATACCTATTCTTCAGAAAACAGGTTCGTTTTGAAGCACAAATGTATCTTTTGTTATTTATACATTGTTAGAAGCTCTTGTTGAACCTTTTAGTCATTTAAAGATAAATATATAATAAAAACAGGTCCTAAATTTAAAAATACTGGTATTAAGAGCTTTAAGGTCACAGGGTTCAGATTGAGGCCATCAAATAATTCAATAAATGTCATTTTAATAGAAAAGTTATTACTAATAAATGGTTGGAGTGGACATCAGGCCCAACTGTACAGTTTACTAAGCAGAACTTCAGAGTCTGATGAAAACAGAGTTGACATGTTCACACTGTCTGACCTCCGGTGGATCAGAGGATCACAACCTCAGCCGAGCCTTCAGGAGCAACACCGTCGCTTCATTTCTCAGTCATTCAGCACTTTTAAATAAACACTCATGAGTTAAAGGTGGAGGAATGTAGGTGGAGGCCCACTGTGGTCAGGCAGTCAGAGGTCAGTCCGGGTCCCGTCGTGCACATTGACATAGTTCCCATCATCATCATCATCATCATCGGTGTCGCTTTGAGACGATGACTCTGGTGTTGGTCCTGATGGAAAATCAGAATGAATTCATTCAAATCAAATATCACCGTGGAGACGAGCAGCAGCCTCTGCACCATGAGTATTGATCCGCTGCTGATCCAGGTAGCAGTTAAACACAGGTATGCAGAGGTTGTGAATTCTCGCTGATCACCTTCCTCAGACGAGTTCAGGCTACAGCAAACAGTTCAGATGAATAAAAGGTGACCTAAAAAAAACCTTTAGGATGAAGATCTGAAGACAGGAACTCACTTTGAAAGTGCTTCGGGTCAACGTTCAGATATTCTCTGTCCTCTGAGGAGACAGGAACAAGAAAAGAGGAAGTAAAAAATGTGAATTCAACAACAAAGAAAAGCTGGAGTGAAGAAAAAAAAAAAAGTTTCAAGAGGAAAATACACAAAAAGTTGCCACCAGTTTCCTGCTGTGAACCCGAACAAAAAGAAGAAAAATGCATGAAAGAACGTCAGAAGATTACGTTCTGATCTGTATTCGTGATTGATTTTGAATTGACTTGAATCTGTAGCTGCTATCAACAAACACTGATCACCTTCTCCTCCAGCAGACAGTCCGGTGGGACTCTGGCGGACTGATGGTGGGTTCGATGGAGCTGCATCTGCAAGACGAGGACAAATTGATTATTGATTCAAGTATCGACCAAATTCCTGCTAAACAAATGACACGCCTGTTGTAGATGGGTAAGTGTATTGAAGCGACTGTAGCCATCTTGTGACTGGCTTCAAGTCAGGATATGATTAGCAAAATGCTAACATGGCTAAATTTCATGGGAGCTTGTCTCTCCATCAAAGGTATCCTGATGTGGACGAATACGTTTCTCGCAGTTATAACATCCTCGTCTAATTGTGATTTACTTTAGCTAATATAAATAAATACATATATATATATACAAAATCAGCTAGAAGAATGATGTCATATTTCATCACTATCTCCATGTCTCTTTCCCCCATTTGACGTTTGGTGCTTGTTAATGATGTCATCTGGTTACTCTTATTCTGCTATGATTGGAGAATTAAATTAGCCTTTAGCGCTATCAACCTTTCAGGAACATCTACTGAGGTGAACATCGTGGATCATTTAGTGTCAGAACCAAACACCGTTCCAGACTGTCCTTTAAGATACTCTTTAGAAAGACCTCACCTTTCTTGTTTGGGACGTTTTCATAATCGTGTCGAATGTCTGTGGATGACAGGCAACAGCTGATCAGTTAACATGACCTCTAATAAACAGGAAACACTGTTTATATTGATCCTCAAATCAGCAGACCCTCAGTCTCATGTTCTCTAGAAGATGGAGGCTGAAGGTCACTCAGATATTTTCCACACTTTTCAATCCCAAAAGCTGCCGAGGGGAAACTCTACAACCTGAATCTGCTTTCAAACTATACCTGAACTGGGCGTCGACGCTCGGCTCTGATTGGTCAGAGGAGCTTCATCTCCAGGCAAGACGATTCTGCAGGAAAAAGAAGAGGTGATCAGAGAGGAAGTGAAGTTACCCCATCGGTCCAAGTGAAAGGCGAAACCTACATGTATCCGGTGTCTTCTACATCGCTCTCCCCGTGGATGGAATCAGGTCCTGCAGGAAAAACACGTCAGTCCAACTCGTCAACCATCATCCAACATGCTGACATCACAGTGACATCACACAGTGGCACTTTAAGTACCAATAAGTCTCAAGTCAAGGCCAACAAGTTGTAAATCGGGAACAAATCCCAAAACAAGACCAACAAATCCCAAGTTGAGGCCAACAAGTCCTAAATTGAGGCCATCAGGTCTCAACCTAAGGCCAACAAGTTGTAAATCAAGACCAACAAGTCCGAAGTCGAGGACAAGTTCTAAATCTGGTCCAACAAGTCTCAAGTCCAAGCCAACAAGTCGTAAATTGGAACCAAATCCCAAATCAAGACCAACAAGTCTCAGCTCGAGGCCAACATGTCCCAAGTCGAAAGCTTGTCTTCCATGCAGAAAATGCTTTAGCATGAATGTTTGATTACATTGAAATATTTAGACTGGAAAACATTCAACCAGTGGAATTTTTTAACACTTTTTAATGGTCTTCATGTTTGTGGATTACAGAAGAACACAGACATTAATTCCACTTTTAGTGCGATCGTTGTTCTGTCTTTTCAGCTGCAGTTAAAATAAATCTGATCTTACCATCAGCTGGATTCTCATAACTTGGATTACTTTCTGTTGGACAGAAGGAAAACGATGTTTAGAGTTTCAGAGTAAAACCGTTTTCATATCCATAAGTAAACAAAATCAACGTCAATGATAATCGTTTATTTACATGTGAAATTAACATAAATTCCTAACATAAATAAATCATGACTTAAACGTTGATGGCAGCACCACACCAGAAAAAGACAAACCAAGTAAAAGTCACCAGTTTCTGTTTGGGTGAAGGATCGGTGTCTCCGCTGAACTCCAGGATCAGTTGATGGTGAGCTGAGTGTGAAATGAAAAAACACCATCAAAACCCTGACATGAGGTGAAACTATGAAGTCTGAGCGAGAGTCTAAAACCATCTCCAGAACCTCCGGGACTCCTGAACTCTTTTAAACAGAGCCCTGGTTTTAATCTAACCTGTTGTGTTTTATAGGCTCGTTTCAGGCATTGTTTAGTGTTGATGTGTTGTCAGCTGTGGTGCTGATGAAGGCTGTGTAGTGAAGCAGGTGTGTTTTGTTATGAAACAGTAACTCACTAAGGTGACAGCAGGTTGGAGGGGGGGTGGACGGTACTACGATCAGTGGTCGGCTGGGCTGTAATTCAACAGAGAGATGAAGTCACCATCATCATCCTCAACATCATCACCAAAACCAAGACAAATATAAGAGTCAACATCATCAGCATAGAGTTGTCATCACCATCATGAACATAGTCCTCTATGGCAAACTATAGGACGAATGAAAATCTCCAATAGTTTGAGATATAGCTGCTGGTCATACAGATTCTAGGTTATCCTCCAAATGGATCACTTTTAAATCAATGACAGTATTGATTCCTGGAATTGATTACCGATACCCAACGGTACTTTTTTTTACTACTTAACTCTGTCTCTGGCAACAAAACTTTCTTTTCAGTGGTAAAAATCAGTCCCCAAATGTGTTGTAACAGCAGCTTCACAGATCTGGGATCAGCTGGAGGAACAGTTTTACTCTGAACTCTTTAACCTGATAACTGGACTAAAATAAACTGATGAATATCAGTAAAGATCATTAATAACAACCAGTAGTGGGCAGCAGTACATCATAGTAGCATCTAGTCTGTCTTATCCAGAGAAGAAGAAGAAACAGCTCCATCAGCTGTCTGTTACGTTGTTGTCACTACCATAGTGATTGAATACTGTAGTATTTACTGTAAATAGTACACATTTCATGTACTGTTGGTTTCATCCTCAGGTTTCAGACACACTAAAAATCTCTCAGACTGTTTTAGCTACTAAATAGCATGTTGCTAAGGAAGTTCAGACGGAGTCAGTGGCTGGCTGTGTGTTCAGGCTTGTAAAAATGCTAAGCTAACACCATCAAGACTGTGAAAAATACCCAATTATCTCTTACAATAACTTAACCATCTAGCTAATTAAGGACATGATGATGTCATGAATTTGTCGATGCTTCATTTAAAGTTCAACCATTTCAGGTGTTTCAGACTTACAGTGATGGATGACTCTGAATTCGGTGGATCTGGTTTAAAGAAACAAAAACAGTTTCAATAATCGTTTTACAGAAAACGGTAACCTGAATTATTGTACTGTAAAACTCTCAGCCATGTAGACGAGCAGGAGAAAAGACTTACTCCTCTGAATTTGCTTGCCTGATGGAAACTGATGGAAGAAACAGAAAAAAATGTAATCAGACTCAAATGTTCAGAGACATCATCTCTCAGCAGCTGAAACCAAACGACTGTATCATCCCACCCAGCGGGCCTTTGGTCCTGCAGCGCAGACAGATGACAGCCAGGACAACCATGGAGACGAAGACGGCGGCCGGCGTAACCAGGAGGAGCCAGGAGACGGCCATGTTTCATCTGAGGAGGACAGGAGAGGATGAAATGAGACTGTTCTTCGTTTGTGTTCCCCTCAGGATGAACTGGAATAAGTCAAACAACGGGACACTCTTGTCAGGACGTCTTAGAAAAGAGATAAAGCCCCTCAAACTTTCCCTAATCAGATAATAAAATATGGCGTGTTGATATTTTAAAGCAGTCCAGTCGGGGCCTCTGATGTGTCACATTAACGCATATATACTTACTTACTTACACTTATTTAAATGTTTCAGATAACAACAATATAAATAGGCTATTAGTACAAGCAAAAGTTTATTTCTTTTCTTATATGTTTTAACATGATAAGTTTATATGTCGTAATCATGTGGAAAATATCTCATCATCTTTTTAGAACAATAAAACTTTTATATTATAACGTGATACTGAGACGTTTTTCTTTTTCTCTTATGGCAGCAGCAAGCTTCCGTAGTTTAAGATGTTTAAAAGAATATTTATGGAAATTTGTCCATTTTTCAGTGTAAAGGTGCAATCTAAAAGTATTCAGATTACATTACATCTGTTACGAATTAAACTGTTAGTGTTTTATAGAGTATTTTTAAACATGTCTTCCTCTTTGTTGTAGTCGAGCGATGAAGAGGAGGACGCCATGTTTTAAACATGATCCTGCCCTACTTTCTTAGATCTGGTGGTTTTCACTTTCCTAAAGCGTCAGAACACGACGCGTCACACAGGAAGGAACAGACGAGCTTCGACTGACTGCTCAGGTTCTTTCCTCTGCCAGGTCTGGAACTGCGTCTCGTGGAAACCGACCCCACATCCTTCCTCAACTCATCAGCTAATATTTCTACAGAGATCAGACTCGGCTCCTGAATAAAAACCCTGATGGTGTTTTATTGAAGGCAGCCGGCCAATAGAAATGAGTGTAAGGTGGTCAGAGAAGTGTAGAGGAAGTGTGACAGGAAAGGTCTAATAGATTTTATCAAACGGTTTAAAGTTAACAAAGCTGCTCTGCTGCATGTTAAATAAAATCAGTGAAGAAGCTTGATGAGACGTGTTCTCACCCAGAAAAAAGGACACATTTTATAACTTTTAATTCAAGTATTTAAAATGATTCTTTAACCTCTTCAGCCCCAAACATATGTCCACCAGTCGGCCCTCTCCCCCTTTCTCCCCTCGCTACGTCATTACCTCCACCAAGAAGGTTAACTTTCCACCAGACAGCAGGATTAGACAAAAAGACTTTCATGAGGGGCATTAAGGCGGGAAGAAACCGTCAGATTTAGGTGTGGATCTGGATAACAGGATGGATCCATGATTTTTTAAACTTCCCTTTATAGTAGAGATCATTTTATTAGGTTAATATCTGGAAATGTAATGAAAAGGGCCTGAGGTTACTCTGTTATAACTTTATTAGTCGACAGCAGAGAGACGAAGAGAAGGAGAAGATACCCCGGCTGTCAATGACAGAATGTTTGACTGCTGAAGTCATGGTTTTCATACAGTTTCAAGAATAAAGCATCTAAAAGGAAACAGAATCTTATATCTCTTGGGTCTGATGTGTTTTCAGGGTCCTGGATGTGAGAACACTTGGACTGAAACAGCCATCATATCAGGTTCAGATGAAGACAAGTCCGTCTTGGCGGTAGAGGTCAGAGTATCTTGAGTAAAAAGTCGAAACTTGCCGCTGGCTTTAAAAGAAGTGAAAGACTTGACAGGTCGACTTCATCTCCTCCAGGTGCATGCTGGGAACATACTGAGGTTCCTCCAGCAGGTCATAAAGTCAACAGAAAGAATCTAAGATGATGTAAAACTCACCTGAGGAGAGGCGGCGGTGACTGGAGGGACCGTTGCTTAGTGACGAGGATGATACAGGATCAGTGAAGTTTCCGGTCACACGGTATCTGGTCCACACGAGGCGACGACTGTCACCGAACAACCGCCATGTCTGAAGATGACTTCGCTCTCTCTGTCTACCTCGTGTTGTCCTTCCTCCCTGATGAACTGATCTGGTGTCAGTACCTTCAGCGACCTACTTCGCTTCTTCCTCCCTCCCTTTTTGTCATCTCTCTACCCAATCACCTTCTGAGGCGAGACGCTGGGGTTCGTTTCACCTCCGCCACAGATCCTCTGATCTTTGTCCAGAGAACTGGACTCTGAAAAATCACCTGATCAATAATCAAACCCTCAGTGTAAGATTACAGAGCGACTCACCAAGCAACCAGTGGGTTGATCAACCTGTCCTCTTTCTCTCAACTGCAGCTGTGGGTGGAAATTAGAGATGAGGCCCAGAAAAGACAGTTTCACACAAACACCTCGAACCAATCAGGAGATGGAACACCTCAGACAGTCGCCGGCTGTGAAGAACGCTGCTGCAACCGTCTCGACATCCTCCCACCTACAAACAGGAAACCACACCGAGGAGAGGAAGCCTCCTCTCCTCTTCACTCCTGTCCAAAGGAGAAGACGGCAGAGGAGAGGAAAGAGACACAAGGGGGAGGAGAGTGGAGAATCCCCCCATGAATGAGGAGGACAATCACCAGATTGAGGCTGACTTCTGTCTATCTGAGCTACTTTTGGTTTGATCGTGCAGGTAAAAATGATTCTGGGTAGTTGTGATAATTTGGGCAAAGACAGGTCAGCGTCCAAAGAACCGACCCCCATGTCTCCTCCAATCAGTGAGGTGGCAAGATGGGCCAATAATGTGCCTGACCCTGAGGGGCCAGGATCCCACCTCAGCCAGAAACCAAACTGCTGAACAAACTGATCAGAGTATTTGCATCGTAGTTTAGAAAAAAAACAGTATAATATTTTGTCTTCTGTTTTTTGTAGATGAAAATAAAGAGAATTTTGGTGAGAGGAGACGTATATGTCTGTTACATGCCTCTGTAGCTTGGTTTATTGTGTTTATTATAAATTTGCCATGTTTATGTGAACATTATCAAAACGTATTAGTATGCAATAGTTTTTTTAATTTTTAATTTTCACGTTAGTTTTTTTGAAACAAGTTAACCGTTCTAATTTTGAAGAAAAAGTGTCTCCGCTATGTATTATAGTTCCTAGATAGTCGTTGTTGCGCAGGGGCACTAATTAGTGATACACACTGGTGCTACAGTGGGCGGAAACGAAACAAACATGGCTGACCTGGTGAGTGTTTGTCAGATTTGCTGCTAATATTGAGTTAAAAGCGCTGACATGGAGAATCGTATCAAATCGTCACAAGTGTAATGATGTTGTAGTTGAACTGAACGTGAATAAATTGAGCAGGAAGTCACAGAAACAGAATAAAACTCCTCCAGCAGCGACTAAACGGGACATTAGCGTCGATCTGAAGTTAGCTCCGTTAAAACGAATGGCGGTTCTTCAAAATAAAAGCCTGGAGTTAACTGTTGGCCAACCACGAATCATTTTAGTTTCGGTTTTAGTTTTTAGTGATACGATAGTAACTTATTATTGTATACCTGCCAGTTTAACCACTTAAACGAAGCCCTGCCACTTTATATTTTGTGAATGTAAACAAATCAAGGGTAGCCATCATTTAAAAGCTAGTTAACGCTTAGTTAACTAAAGCTAACGTTAGCCTCCGTTATCACCAGCTAAAGTAACGTTAAACTAGACGTAGTTCACATCAGTCTATTACAACCATTTAATGAAAATCATTCGTAATTTTTTGTTCAAATTGTATATTATCATATTGAGTGTTGTTATTAATGTTATTAAATGTGTTAAACTGAGATGTTTCTAATTTATCTACATCATTAATATAATGACACTAAATAAAAACACTTTTATTTAATGCGATGTTAACACCATACTGAACACTACAACCTCCTTGAATGAAGAAGTTGTTGCATTCATGATGTTTTAAATCATCTTATGTAGACAGCAGCTCAGTATAACGTTTCTGATCTTCAGGGGTCCGACACTGGGGTGCGGGCCATGAACCCACCACCCAAACGCAGACGCATCCTCGATCCCGCAGCTGTCGTCCCGGTGCCGGTGTACTCCAACAAGGTAAGCAGATACTAGATAACACTACAATACTGGATCAGAGGCTCTGTCATACAAGTTCTCATAAGTCTTATGGTGCAGTGACCTAACATTGACCTGCACGCATCTCCTCCCTCCACGTGTTTCACTTCATATAAAACAACAGCATCTCTCTGCTCAAGTACCATTTTGCAAAATGGGGAATTGAACTCTGAGAAAAACAGACTTGTGTCAGAGACGATGAAGGCAGAGGGTCCACCAGGACCACATACCTGTCCCTCAGTGAAGACCAGTGACGCTGTTTAAACAACAGTGTTCTAGATGAGACGCTGGTTTAGTTCATGTTAAAACTCACCTATAAATAATTAATAGACGACATACAAACCTTTTGTATCTTACTTTGTGTCCAGATTATGCCTCGTTTAACACGACACACTTTAGACCACGAAGACCTTCAATCTTAAATGACCTTTTCATTTGAAAATCAAGTAACTAGAATGTCTTGTTTTTATCAGCTGAGCCTTCAGATCAGTTTGTTTCCTGTAGACCTGATATGGACAAGGTTTTAGCCTCTTCACTGGTCCCCAGTTTAACATTGATTTTTAGGATTTTACTTTACGCCTTTAAAGCACTTCATGGTTTAGTTTTTCAGTTATATAGTTCTGTTTGAGCCAGAGCCTCATGCTGGGCCCTGCAGGTCCTGGATCAGGACCAAAGGAGACCTCTTTTTACGGACGGGACCCCTCAGATCTGCCCTAATGATCACTGGTTTTAGAATCAGAAACATTTTTATGTCACTTCTCAAAATATATGATTTTAAAAGGTTTTTATTAAGGCTGCCAAAGTTTTATTTCCAACGTTGTTCTCTTGTTTATTACTGTTGTTAGTTTGTATTATTGTTGTTGTTTTACTTTGTTTTATTGTAATTGTCTGACATGTTTCAATCCTGGTTCAGGTCAGCAGCAGCCTGCAGCTGAAGCCACGAGCAGCGACGTTCAGTGAGAATGAAACCACAGGTAGAACCTGAGGAGCTTTTATCCACAGCAGGGTGAAAACTTCTGCTGCTGGTTTCTCAGCTTTACCCATCATTTGTCTCTCTGAACAGACGACGGTGCTGATCAGAGTCTGTGGTCACAGTTTTCATCTCGAGAACCGTCGGCGGCCATTGTTTGCCTCAGCGACTCTGAAGAGGACGAAGCAGAATACAAGAAGAAGAAAACAGAGGTGTAAGTAGTGAGTCAGAGAGCTGTTTTAATGTAAACTCATTAAACATCAGTATGTTTCATCGATTAATGTTTAATAAACATTTATTTATTTCAGAGAAGCTGTTCGCTGTCCTTCTCCTCCACCTCCACAGAGTCCGGTCCAGAAACAGTCCAGACAGGTGAAACGGACCATCAGGTCAGTCTGGATTCTTTATCAGTCTCTGTTCTCTATCAGATAAGTAGAACACAGTTCATTACAGCTGATTATTATGATGATAAGGACAATAATAATTGATGGACTGGATGAAGCTCCACAAAAAGAAATATGATCTGATAAGAATGAATATAAATCAAGGTTTGAATCAGTTTATATATAGACTGCACCTAAACTATTAATGGAGATGCAGCCCATAATAAGTGTTCCTTTATGTATCAGAATGAAGATAAATGTTTTACTTCTTTAAAGTCAACAGCACCAGAAATTCTGACGTCTGTTTAAAATATAAAACAAATCAAACTCAGATAAATAAAAATCCCATGATTAGATCAGATGAAACCTGAGCAGACGTTGAAGCGTGTTTCTCCCTCAGTGAGGTCGACAGAAGGCTCCAGGCGCTCAACTCCCTCCTGTCTCCTGAGTGTCAGCACAGGACCAGACTCCGCCCACGTCCACCCTCTCCAGACGACGATGTCATAGTCATAAACTCTAACGATGACATCGTAGTTATGACCCCTAATGATGATGGCGTCATCGCCGTGGCCCCTCGCTCTGGCGATCAGAATTCTCCGTACAGCTCACTGGTCCGAGAGATCCCGCTGAAGATCCGCTGCCGGACAGACGTCCACAAGATCCCGGTGCTGTCGGTACGTTACTGTAACAACATTCAGTAGTATGCGATGATGTCATCACCTTGTTGTCTGACACGTGGTTTTGTTTGTAGACGACACCTCTAAGTGTCGTGGTGACGCAGCTGTCAGTCCTCCTCGGCGTTCCTCCTCCTCGCCTCCTGTTGTTGAGGGAAGATGTGGAGCTTCCTACGGACTCAACCGTCAGCGAGCTCGGAATCGGCATCGCTGACATCATCGGTGAGTCATATGATCAACAAAATTATTCTTCTCTTTGTGAAAGGTCAGTTCCATCTGAGTGGTTCTCTAAGCTTTCAGTTACATCACATGGACTTCATGAGGTCACTTCTACATACATGATACTGAAGCTACATCTGATACTTAAACTACATGTGGTACTTAACTACATCTGGTACTTAAACTACATCAGATACTTAAACTACATCTGATACTTAGACTACATCTGATACTTAAACTACATGTGGTACTTAAACTACATCTGGTACTTAAACTACATCTGGTACTTAAACTACATCTGATACTTAAACTACATCTGATACTTAAACTACATCTGGTACTTAACTACATCTGGTACTTAAACTACATCAGATACTTAAACTACATCTGATACTTAGACTACATCTGATACTTAAACTACATGTGGTACTTAAACTACATGTGGTACTTAAACTACATCTGGTACTTAAACTACATCAGATACTTAAACTACATCTGGTACTTAAACTACATCTGATACTTAAACTACATCTGGTACTTAAACTACATCAGATACTTAAACTACATCAGATACTTAAACTACATCTGGTACTTAAACTACATCAGATACTTAAACTACATCTGATACTTAAACTACATCAGATACTTAAACTACATCTGGTACTTAAACTACATCTGGTACTTAAACTACATCTGGTACTTAAACTACATCTGATACTTAAACTACATCTGATACTTAAACTACCTCTGGTACTTAAACTACATCAGATACTTAAACTACATCAGGTACTTAAACTACATCTGGTACTTAAACTACATCTGGTACTTAAACTACATCAGATACTTAAACTACATCTGGTACTTAAACTACATCTGGTACTTAAACTACATCTGGTACTTAAACTACATCTGGTACTTAAACTACATCTTAAACTACATTAAGCTTCAGGCAGATGACAGCTCACAGACTCACAGCTGATCTATAAAGAACTCTGACTGCAGGATATTAAAATACTTTTCAAACTGTTTTTCTGGTGCAGAGTGTGTTGTCATGGCAGCAGAGGATAAAACGGAGGCGGGGCCCAGCAGCAGCGTCATCACTGTGAGGCTGCAGAGCAAAGACAGAGACTCGTTGCAGAAGTTCTCTCTGCCTAGAGTTCGTAGCTCCTCCCCTCTCTCTATCATCAGCTTTGTGTTTGTTTTAGCAGCTGGACGCCTGTGATGTAATCATCCCTGTGTTTCAGGACACCCCCCTGGGCCCCATTTTCTCCCAGTATCTGTCCAAGATGTCTGCCAGTGCCCAGAGAACGGCCCACTTCCACTTCGATGGGTCCAAAGTGACGAACTGTCAGACGCCGGCTGAGCTGGACATGGAGGACGGAGACATCATCGAAGTTTGGATTTAAGCTTCATTTCAGCAGAAATTAAACATTCGGCTAGTTTATTAGTAAAAGACACTTTATTTGTAAAGGATGAGAACCTCTCAGATGGACATTGATTCTATTTTTATGCACTTTTCAGAAGGACATTTCAAAAAACATTTATAAGCCATTAAATCATTGAATAATTGTAAACTGGTATTAATGATTTGTGACTGTACAATAGCTTTTTTACGTGATATTTTGTAATAATAATGATAAAAGGGGGTAGAGGTAACTCTAAGAAAACTGAGGTAATATTGATCTTTGAGGAGGAAGAATTGTTCAGATCCTACCTGAGCAGAAGTACATCACAGAAGAACATGTGATTTATTTATACTTTGAGACCTAATATGAAACCTGTTCTGACAAAAACAAATAAAATAATAACCTCCCAAAAAAAAACAACTTTGTTTTTCTACAGTTGAAATAAAGGCAAATAATCACAGAATCAAGTTTAAGAATTAAGAGCTGCTACAGACCGCTGGAAAGAATTCAAAGAACGTTAACATGTTCACTCTGTAGCAGCTTTAAAGGTGTGCATCTCATAATTGGTTTATTTTTACACTTTTAGATGAGTTCAAAATTGTCGATTAATGTCATTCTGCTCACATTAACCTATGATGGAGGTTATGGTCTGTCCACATCAGCACACATTGAGTTTTTCCAGCAGTGGGGGGGCAGCATGAAACCAAACTGGACTTTTTGGGGCCAATGGATCAGCAGGTAAACCAGGAATATTCCAGAACTGGAGGCCTTTGTCCATGAGGAATGGGCTAAGATTCCTCAGGAACGCTGCCAGAAGCTGGAGCCTGGATCTGCAGCAGGTTTGCAGCAGGTCAGAGCAGCTAAAGGGTCTACAGAGAACTAGAGACGCTGTCATTAAGGACCATTTACAGACTGAGGAGTCAGGAAACACTGAAATATAAAGAAATATAACATAGTGTAAATTAAACTGCCTTAAACTGTAGTAAATGTAGTCGTTGATTCCTATCGGTAACAGTAGACGTCGAGAGTAAATGTTTGCAGATTGATTGAATCAATGTCATGTGACTGTCTGATGAGTCACGTGATCTCCGATGCGGAAGTTTAGTCGATTCCATCATGGCGTCGCTACAGCATATTTATACCTGTAGAGTTCTGAAGTGAGGTCACAGTTCAACTCCCGGTAAACGGTGTTAACGAGAGAACTTTTAGACCATAAAACTCAGAATGGGCTCCGGACGACGTTAACAACCGAGAGTGTGTCGAAGAAAGTCGTTGGACCGGCGGCAGAAAGAAGGAAGAAGCGTCATCCTCCAGGTAAACAACAGTAAACAACGAGCTAACAGGCTGTTAGCGTCAGCTAGCTTAAATAAAGACAAAGAAGGATAGTATGTCAGTGTTTTCTCGTAGAGGCTCATTAAACTATAGCTAGCAGTAATTTAGCTAGTTGGACAACATTACGCCAAACTCCATTCAAAAACCGCGACTCCAGCGTTAATGATGCGTCACGTTAATGTTCCTGACATCCGTGTAGCGTTAGTGGAAATCAGATTTACGAGGTTTTTAGTTAATGTATGCTTCGATTGTTTACTGGTTATCTGAGAGTTATAGAATTGATTTTTTACTGCTTGCTTTTAAAGCCCTGAACGGTCAGGCTCCTGTTCATATGTGTGACCTGTTAACTCCCTGTGAGCCTGACCGCTGCCTGACATCTTCCTGTAAAGCCTCCTCATAGTCCCGAAATCCCGTCTCGTCACTAAAGGGGACCCGGCTTTTGCTGTTCCTGCCCCCCCCCCCTTTTTTTTTTTTTTTTTTTTTTTTTTTAAATTTATTTTTTTACACTGTGAAGCACTTTGTAACTTGTTTTTGAAAAGTGCTCTATAAATAAAGTTATTATTATTATTATTATCGAGCTGTGTTAGCTTTAGCTTAATTAGACGTATTTCCTTCTATTCTATCACGGCGAATAAAACGGCGTGAATAATAATGAAACTAATAATAGCTCCAATCAAAACCAAGTGCTTCACAGAAGGAATGGAGGAAATTAAATTAAAAACACAGTTAACAAAAATAAACTGTAAAGAGCAATAAAATAAACAAGTAAAAATAACAATAGAAATGAAAAATCAACTAGAATGTGCTCCACCCAGGCCCGACAGTCTCCTCTAATTCAGTCAGGCCTGAAAAAGAAAAAGAATAATAAAACAGACTCGTATCTCTGTAAACATTCATCGGTCAGTGTTTATGTCTTGATTTTTCTGGTGTGGGTTTTTCCTGTTTATACTGCACTTATTAGATGTCTGGTACTTTTCATTCTCGTGTTTAATTAGTAGTTCCTTTGAGTTGAACCCCAGGAAGACCAGTGACCACTTTGTGGAAGCTAATGGAGATCCAAATAAAGCATAATAAGAGTTACTGGATTTAACAGGATTTTACAGGGTCAACGGCACCTGACCATATATTGATCTGAACAGTGAAATGTGTTTCTAAACCGGGCAAAGGTCAAGAGAAGTGAGGTGGTCGCTCTATACATGCAGACCACCTCCACAGCGTCTGACTGAAGTAGGACAAGGTGATCATAGAATCATTATATCTACTGTAGGAGAAGGTGAAGAACTTCTTCAGTCAATACTCGTAATGACGTATTAACATGAATCAAATGACCTGTGATGATTATTACAGCATCAGGGCTGCAGTTATCGATGTGTGATTAATTCCAGGCCAGTTTATTGATTATCTGGTCATAAAGTCTGTCTGAAGGCTCCACAGAGTCAAAGGTAACGTCTTCAGGTGTCTCGTTCTGTCCAGCCCAAAAATATTCACCGTACAGTCACACAAACTAAGAAAGCAAATGTAAGACCTGGGTTTGTCTTTGTTATCTTATTGAATACATCAGACACGTATCAGTGGATTTGGATATTGATCATTTTCACTGAATTCAAATCACTGTTCCTGCAGGAGTTTTCCGTCGGGGGTCATGATCGGCTTCTTTCTCTTAAATTAATTAAGAAAATAATATCACAATATTTTAAGAC
This sequence comes from Chaunax sp. Z400, assembly GCA_037577475.1. Lineage (NCBI taxonomy): Eukaryota > Metazoa > Chordata > Actinopteri > Lophiiformes > Chaunacidae > Chaunax > Chaunax sp. Z400. The sequence continues at coordinate 27,959,855 of CM075197.1, forward strand.
TAGTTAAAATCACTTTTCAAAACATACTTTCATTTCTTTCCGATAGTTAAGATAATTTACAAACATTTTTCTTTTCTAAACTCTTTGTAAGTTGTGTTATTATATGATCTATTCGACCCTTTGTTAAAGCTACTGATAAATATTGATTAGATGTGTTGTGATTTGTTCTGGAGGCTGTTTCCTGTTTCGTTAAACCTCATTGGCAGAAAAATCAATCAACAACCATTTAGATAATGAACTAAAATGATGATTCTCTATGTTTCTCTTCTTTAGATCTTTGAATATCTTTGAATATCTTAGATTTTTTCACTGTTGGTTGAACAGATCTACACGTTTGGAGATCATTTAAATGTCTCTTTTTTTAATGATTAATGAACATAAATGTCAGAATTCAACACAATAGTTGCTGAGTCATTTCCTCCCTCAGATATTGATCTTAGATCTTGAGCAGCTTTCTGCTGCAGTGTTTCCACATTTAGAGGAACAGGTTTTCTTCTCTGTGGGGAATTTCTCACCATGTGAAGTTAAACGTTTGAGCTGTAGAGGAGGAAAAGTGATCCGTGTCGATGATGAAGCTCTCAGCAGCAGACCGAGGTCTTCATGGAGGAAGAAAGTCTGAGACACGCCGTCATCACATAATCGTAGTTTCACTGGGTCATGTGACCACAGCTTCTCCTTTCTCCTGTTCCTGAGCTCAGTTTCCACGTCTCCTGCAGACAGATGGTGTTGAGACAGCAGTCAAATGATTGAACATTAGATCTCCATAAAGTGAATGTTGACACTAAATCCTCCATCAGTCACATGACCTCACAGAAACTGGACAAACAGCATCTCAGCCACACCTTAACTTCTCTGTTACCTTCATTTATACACTGAATCAGCTTTACTCTGTAATGTAGGAGAATCCCACGAAGACCTTTTAAACACCTCCTTAAAACATGATGTAAATGATTGTAAACAGGAGTAAAAGTGCAGAGAAATGTTTAAAAAATACAGATAAGTGATGATTAAAGTGCTGAACAAACATAAATAGAATAAATGAATATAAAATAAAACTAATGAACCTTATTTTTAATAGTTTCAGTTGATTTTTAAGCTGATCATCCAAAGCTTTTCTGTCTAAATGAGACATTTGTGACATTTTTCACTCTCAGATGTTTAATGAATAAAAGAGACTGTTGACAATAAAACAAACTAAATCAACTGTTTGCGATACATAAAGATCGTTAACTTTGTGTCACTTCCTGTTGTTCTATAAACATTTAAGGAGACGTTCCGCTGCTCCTCTTCCTTGACCCCCCCCCCCATCATGTCTCTTGGAGAGCCCACGTCCGACTCGGCGCCGTTCTTCTCCGATGAGAGTGAGGCGGAGGGTTCGGAGGTGCAGGGCGGGGCGGCGGCCAATGAGTGCCCCCCCGAGGAGTCGGCCAGCGGGGTGTCCAGAATACGAGCGCTGCTCACCGTCGCCATCCTTTGCTTCATCAACCTGCTCAACTACATGGACAGGTTCACCGTGGCAGGTACCATCACAGCCAATCACAGGCTGGCACACTGATCATCTGGTTTCCAGACAGGAAGTAGACAGGAAATACGACGAAATCTCTTCATTTATTTTAAGTGTCTGAAATCTCTTCATTTATTTTAACAGTGTCTGAAATCTCTTCCTCCCATTGAGCTTTACTTCTAGTGGAATCAGCAGGATTAATGTTTTGTAACTGAACCGATCTTTTCATCACATATTAAAAGGTTTGACCTGAGTATTAACATGACATCATTCTACCAGGTGTTCTCCCCGACATAAAGCTCTATTTTGACATCGATGATGAGAAGTCTGGCTTACTCCAAACAGGTAAGAAAATCTGCTAAAAATATCAACGCATGATACAACTAATGATCCATGTAGAAAACTGATTTCTGATGGGACGTCTCTGTTCTCCTGGGAGAAGAGTAAAGATTTTATAATCCTGAGTCTCTGTAAACACAGACGCTGACTGGTTGTTCAGTTTGTTCCTGTTTGTTCCTGTTTGTAGAACATCAGCTTCCTGTTCTTCTCCTGGTCTTTGATTATCCAGACTTTGATGCTGGGATCAGGATAAAATGATCTGTTCACATCCACATCATTTGATTCTTTGAAAGCTGTCTGAGGGTTGATTTGTTCATCCTGGATTAAGTTATCTTGAGTCCTTTTTACACACAACAGCGTCACAGTGTAGACCCACAACATTTAAGCCTGTTTATCCCCACCTCATAGATTAAATACTCTCATCTTTAGTAATAGATGACATTGAATAAGTCCATTAGTCGTTTGTTTAGAGACATGCTGGTGTCAGAGGACTGAACCACCTGTGGAAGAAGGGGGGGGGATTTTTAATGACCCTAAATGATGAGAATTCTGATGAACTGTATTTGTGCTTGAATATCATTCTGCGTATGTCTGGTACTGTTTCCTGTATATTTACATATCGAACAATAAATAATCACAACGTAAGTGAAAACATGTGAAATAATACATTTTGACAGCGATAAAGTTGTTTTGTTCTTGTTGTTGTTGACATTAAATTCAGGCCGACATGTAGCAGCTGTTTGGACTGTTTTACACCAAATTAATGAACGGTTTTATTGATGGCAAACATGTCAGATTTTACAATCTAGCGCTCTAACCACTGTGCTGTCTGCACCACACAATTTATTCGAACACATCCTGGTGGAGAAACAACTACAGCATGTTTCTGCTTGTAGTCATGCTTTTATTTTCTCATTCTGAGTAATTCTCCTCCCACAACAGCAGGAGGCTGTGACTCCATTTAAAAGGCAGGTTTTGTATTTAAAAATCACACTGTGATCGTTTGTCATGCATTTGAAAAACGTTTTGCTTGTTTTGTTCTCAGACTCCAAACTTAATGAAACGTAGTTTATTACTTATTCGGGTCTTTGGTGTAAATTCTGTAAATGTTCTACATTAAATGATTTCTTTCATCATGTTCCAGTGATGTTTGTGTTTATTTACATATAAATGAGTGAACTGATCACTCAGGTCTGAACAGGCTCAGAGTAAAGAAACAGCTTTTATATGATATCTTATGATTATTAATGAACAGGAGACCCAGCTGTGTTTGTTTCCTCCCAGTTTTTATCTGCAGCTACATGTTCCTGGCTCCGGTCTTTGGTTACCTGGGCGACAGATACAACAGGAAGTTCATCATGAGTGCTGGCATCACGTTCTGGTCTATGGTGACTCTGGCCAGCTCCTACACGTCCCAAGGAGTGAGTCACGTGTTGCTTTTGTTGAGCGACGCCACGAATGGCCCACAGTGACCTGAACTCTCTTTTCTTTCTTTTTTCACCTTTAAGCAATTCTGGGTGCTGCTGTTGACTCGAGGCCTGGTTGGAGTGGGAGAGGCCAGTTACTCCACCATCGCTCCAACCATCATCGCTGACCTCTACGTCAAGGGGAAGAGGACAAACATGCTTTCCATCTTTTATTTTGCTATTCCAGTCGGCAGGTGGGTTTGATATTTTTGGCCTCTTCAGAGCCTTGGGGGTGGGGGGTGGGGTGGGTGATGTTCAGTGGAGTCACTATGAACGTTAACAATTATAGAATTTCAGTATTTCTCCATTTGGCGGTCATCTAATCCCAGCTCCAACCAGCAGGGGGATAATCCAGATTAGAAGACACAGAATCATCCATAAATTTTAATCACAAGTTTGAATATAATGAGTAAACATAATATTTATAAGTGCATTTTAAAGGAACAGTTCACCCAAAAAGGAAAATTCAGTCATTAAAGTTTATTCGTCCATAAAACATTTCTGAAGCCTCACAGATGAATCAGATGTCAGCTACTAGCCACTGACTAAGAAGAAGAAGTAAACATGATAACATGAATGAACACATCGTTCCTTCTTGTCATTCTCTTCTCAGCGGTCTCGGCTACATTGTGAGCTCACAGGTGGTGGATCTGGCTCACGACTGGCACTGGGCTCTGCGGGTAAGTCTTCCAGTTTGATTGACGCGGATCAGCGGGGCGTGTGGATGATGTCTCACAGTTTATCACCTGTCCTCAGGTGACTCCAGGGCTGGGACTCATTGCCGTGCTGCTGCTCCTCTTTGTGGTCCAGGAGCCTAAAAGAGGAGCTGTCGAAGCTCGACCGGAGCACCACATGCACCGGACCAGCTGGCTGACGGACCTGAGTGCTCTGAGCAAGAAGTAGGTCCACCATCGCTCACTGCTAACAGCGCTCATTGCTAACAGCGCTCATTGCTAACAGCGTTCACTGCTAACAGTGCTCACTGCTAACAGCGCTCATTGCTAACAGCGTTCATTGCTAACAGCGTTCATTTCTAACAGCGTTCACTGCTAACAGCGTTCACTGCTAACAGCGTTCACTGCTAACAGCGCTCATTGCTAACAGCGCTCATTGCTAACAGCGCTCATTGCTAACAGCGTTTACTGCTGGCAGCGCTCACTCCATCAAGCACAACAGCCCCTCCTTTCCATCAGACACTCCTCTGGCTCTGATTGGTGGTTTAGATTCAGGCGCAGTGGATTCTTATAAATGGCATCAGAAGCACTAGATGGCGCTACAGGAGTCTGTCCTCATAGCAGAACACGAGACAGTTTGAGAAAATATTTTCATAAAAGTTACGTACTGCAGCTTTAATGATACCTCTAATATTCCTTGTTAGTATTACTACTACCTATAATACTACTACTGAGACTTTGTATTTCAGCTCTTCATGTGTTGCAGGTCTTCACATTTTAGCATTTTCATTGTTAAGTTCTTCATTTTCTGCTGCCTCAAGATAGCAATGCTCCAACAATGCTGCTGACCACACCTCATATAACACCTGACCACACCTCATTTAAACACCTGACCTCATTTTAACACCTGACCACACCTCATTTAAACACCTGACCTCATATAACACCTGACCACACCTCATTTAAACACCTGACCTCATTTTAACACCTGACCACACCTCATTTAAACACCTGACCTCATATAACACCTGACCACACCTCATTTAAACACCTGACCTCATTTTAACACCTGACCACACCTCATTTAAACACCTGACCTCATTTTAACACCTGACCACACCTCATTTAAACACCTGACCTCATATAACACCTGACCTCATTTTAACACCTGACCACACCTCATTTTAACACCTGACCACACCTCATTTAAACACCTGACCACACCTCATTTAACACCTGACCTCATTTTAACACCTGACCACACCTCATTTAAACACCTGACCACACCTCATTTAAACATCTGACCACACCTCATTTAAACACCTGACCACACCTCATTTTAACACCTGACCACACCTCATTTTAACACCTGACCACACCTCATTTAAACACCTGACCACACCTCATTTAACACCTGACCTCATTTTAACACCTGACCACACCTCATTTAAACATCTGACCACACCTCATTTAAACATCTGACCACACCTCATTGAACCCCTGACCTCATTGAACACCTGACCACACCTCATTTAAACATCTGACCACACCTCATTTAACACCGGACCTCATTTAACTCCTGACCACCTCATTTATCACCAACACTAACATGGACACACTGATGGAGGTATCTGTCAGTGTGCCGAGGCAGAAGATGACTATTAAATCTCCATTTCCTGCAGCTACAGCTTCGTGCTGTCGACCTTTGGCTTCACAGCAGTGGCGTTTGTCACCGGTTCTCTGGCTCTTTGGGCTCCAACGTTCCTCTACAGGGCGGCTGTCTTCACTGAGACGAAGGGTCCCTGTGTGAAGGGGAACTGCGCCTCCTCAGAGAGGTAACATCCATGTTAATCTGCTCCCAGCCTTCTGGAATCAAGTTTTCACATAACACCAACAACCTCACACCGTTTCTCCTCTGACAGTCTGATTTTCGGGGCCATCACCTGCGTCTCAGGTGTGCTGGGCGTGGCTAGCGGCGTGCAGGTCAGTCGGAAGCTGAGGATGAGGACGCCCAGAGCCGACCCGCTGGTCTGCGCCGCCGGGCTGCTCCTCTCAGCACCTTTCCTCTACCTGGCCATTGTCTTTGCTCAGGGCAGCACCGTCGCCACATATGTGAGTTCTGTCTGTCGTTGTCGGGTCCAGACAGGCTCCAGCTCAGCTGTCTGATCAATAAAGTACTGAGCAGGATGATCAGAGTCTGTCAATCCATTTTTAAATGAGACGTCTCTTTAAGTGACGTGGAGGAACATCTGAGCTGTTATTGTTTGATCTGTGAGTGTTTTCTCTCCCGTCAGGTCTTCATCTTCCTGGGAGAGACGTTCCTGTCCATGAACTGGGCCATCGTGGCCGACATACTGCTGGTGAGATTCGTCTCTGTATTTCTACGCTAACACTGGTGCCATTATTTCCAGTCAATAGACTAAAAATCATTTAACTTTATTAATAATTAAATCGATTCTTCTCAAGCTCCTGTCATGAGAAATTTGGTTTTATTCTGCTGTGAGGAAATTTATTATCGTCTAAAGCCGTGAAACTTTCTACACACAACAAGCAGTAACTGAAGTGGAAATTTGTTTTTATTTTCTCTCATTTTAAAAATCTGTCTGTCTGTCTGCCAGTACGTAGTCATTCCCACCCGTCGCTCCACTGCAGAGGCTCTGCAGATCGTCATCTCACACCTGCTGGGAGATGCAGGAAGTCCTTACCTCATAGGAGTGGTATGTTTTTCTGCACCCTCATTATTATCAGACTCTTTTTAAGTATTTCCTTCTTTTTTAAGTATTTTGAGGGCAGTTTATGGGTTTATAGACATATATAGTTATAGTATAGAGTTATTATATGAAGAAATTACTTATAAGTAAGCATCGAACTGGGTTCAGGTGGTTTCCTCCAATAATCCTCCTCACTTCTGTTTTATCAAGAAACAGTTTCTGTAGCATCAAAAACGACTAGTGCTCCTCCGTCCAGTAACACCCGTCCCCTCACTGAAAGGTCCCGCCCATATTCTAAGTGACCCGAAGTAAATAGGTGATGCCTACCGGTCCGGTATGATGTCATTCATACAGGTAGAAATGGAAATGTTAATATAACAATGATTAGTTTAACAGACGACTAATGCGGTTAGAAACACCCTGGTTTGGCTCCCTGTTTCCAGTCTGAATGCTAAGCTAAGCTAACCAGCTTTAACTTCATATTTACTGTACCGACATGAGAGTGGTGACAGAATATCGGAATATTTGACTTTCAGCAAAGAAGAACAGAGCCGTGTTTACCAAATCGTCCTTTCAGTACTTTAATTAAGGCTGGTGATGTCTGCAGGAAACGTGTTGATGACGATGATCTGGACCCTCAGAGTCCAGGACCTCTTCTGTATCAGGAAGGACATCTGGTAGCGAGTAGGAGGAGACTCCTCACCAGCTCACCGATAGTTAAATCTTTAACTAACGATATATCTTTTCACCAGATGAAGGATTTTAGTCATCAGATCTAAAGTTATCAGAGAAACAAGCTAAGCTAATGTTAGCAGCAGCAGCAGGCTGACACACTGTTCTCTTTAGAAGTGAACTCTGGGCCAACGTCGTCTACGACGTAAAGTCACTAATGTTAAATATCTGAACGCTTCCTGTTTGTTGTCCCGAAAATAACCACGCTGCCGTTTGATTGGCTGCAGTGAGATCAGAACTGTTTATAGATCTGACACTGAATGTGATTATTGATCCGTTCATCTGTGGTGAAACCTTGACAACGGTTGTTTTTACTCATGCATCACATGTTGCTTTGGTTGAATCAGTCGACCAATCAGAAGTCGTGTTCCTCTGTCTATCAGCCCAAACGTAACTAGGACTAATATTTTGTATAAGTACCAATCTGTACAAATACTGTAATAAATGTGCAGTAGAGTAGAAGTATTAGTACTTGAGTTGTGTACATGTATGCAGTATTCTGTATTTTCTCTCCGTCCTCTTCAGCTCTCCGACTCTCTGAGGAGGACCGACTCCTTCCTCTGGCAGTTCCGCTCCCTGCAGCTCTCTCTCCTGCTCTGCTCCTTCGTGGCCGTGGTGGGCGGAGCTTTCTTCCTCGCCACCGCCATTTACATTGAGAGAGACCGCCACCATGCCGAGAAGTACGCCACAACAGGTGAGGCGAGCTGAAAACACACGACCTCAGCGTGTCTGACAGTAATCCGTAAAGGTTCTTCTTGTTTCTGTCGACAGACGACGAGCCCATCGTTGTGCCGAAAAGTGGGCGGTCCACCAGAGTACCGGTGTCCAGCGTCCTGATCTGAGGACAGAAACCTGACGGCCCAGAAACCTAACTTATTTTTAGGACACAGTAGTTTTAAGAGGGGTTTTCTTTTTAAATGTAACTTTTGATACTTTACCGAAAACTCAACTTTTAAACAGTATTTTTGCTGAAGCTCATCCGAAACATTTCCAGAGCAGACGTGATGATGAGGAGGAGACTCTCTGAGTTCATTTTCAGGCACTATAACTGCTTTTCTTACCTTCAGGACTGATCTGGGATCAGCCAGAGACCCAGAACATGTACCAAAAACAGGGTGCTCTAAACCCGTGGTTTAATATGCATCTGTTCTAAACGGTTCCTTCTGGTTGTAACTCTGGTTCTTCAGAGCTCACAGGTCTGGTTCAGTCTGGTTCCAGCGGACCTCAACCAGTCGACTGGTGGCAGAAACCAGTTTGTTTCAGGGCTGCAGAAAATACTGTCTCAATAAGAAAATATGATTTTAAATAAATGTTAATAATCAAAATTGTTTGTTTACTTCAAATTCTTTTACCTTTTTTGTGAACTATTAAAGGAGAATTAACTTGTCACGTTTTTGTTTGTTTGTACATGAAAGTAACAAGTGGGTAAAATTTGAATCTTAACTGATCCCAGAGGAGGAAATGAGTCTGAATCTGGAGCTACGAATATTTGATATGTAACAGAAAAACTGACTCAGATGAGACGTCATTATTGTTGATGAAAACCGACTAAAATGTAGTTAAATAAAAACTTGAGGTTCTAATCGCAGCATCTCCAGACATGAGAAAAAAAAATCCTCTTTCCACCCATAAGAAGAAACTCCAGTCAGATTGGAGCCCCTGTATGATGTCATAACGGGGTTCACCTGCTCCAGGTCCAGGACACTCCTGGACACTCGCCAACTGAAACCTCACATCCTCGTGTTGTAGGTCACGTGTGAGAGACCCAGTACAGAACAGGATCCACTTCAAAACTAAATCTAAAGGATGGGTCAGGACCGACTGTCCGTCACCCAACTTCAAACTGAGGAGCTGTAAGTTTGATCATTTCCATGTTGATTTGTTTATTTTGAATGGTAGCCTGTTGAACCTGGTGTTAGCCCCACAGCTAATGTAGCTAGTTTCTATTGTAGGCTGAAGTGTTTCAGGAAATATATAGTGATGCTAAAGAGAAACTAAGACAACTAACCAACTGTAGAGGTGAGACGGATGGTTTAACGGTTTATTGAAGGTTTGTTGACACTCATTTAAAACATGTCTTTTCATAGAAAACTTTCATCTGTAACCAGATGGTTCCTCCAGTCCATCACTTCTTCTTGTTCTCTTTGCAGGCGACCACGTATCTCTGAGCCACGTTGAGCGGCGGGGAGTAGCCGTCAGCGTACGACGTGTCCTCGAACAGAACCGAGTAGTCGTCCTGAGGCTGTGGACAAACAACGCCGAGGTTAGTCTGACACCCTGAGAACCAATCAGACGACATGTGTGGCATCACGGAGGCGCCTTCGGTCTCACCCTGTGTGGGGGTGTGTGGATGAGGGCCCGGTAGAAGCAGGTGGTCTGGGGGTAGAGGGCCAGCACCAGCTGGTCCTTGCTGAACAGAGCCTCGGGGTCGGTCTCTGGGTTTGCCTTCCACTGAGGCAGAGGGATGATCCTCCGCCGGCTCAGAGTGTGTCTCCTGGTGACACGCAAACACTTTCATGAACAAACAGATCTGGACTCTGGAGACCAGATCCTGAACCAGTTCTTAAGGTTATTTATGGGTTTTAAATGTTTTTGGTTTTTTTTACACACAATTACATGTTTGGATTTTTTCTAGTGTTTTATTTGAGTTCTCTATTAATTGGAGAATAAAATTCTTCTTTCATAATTTGCGCGACCTTTTCCTTTTTCTCTTCATTTATTAATGCGTTAAAAACCAGATTTAAAGCTTTAGCCTCTGAGCTTGTAAAGTAAACGAACCAATGATCGTATTAACATCAGTTCCCCTCCCATCCACCTCAACAGCCCGACTCACACAAACGTCACTCAGGATAAAAACATGCCTTTAATAACATTCAGCTTATTGGATGAAGGGCTTCCACTTTCATGGGTCTCCTCGTGAGAGACCTCTTCTGATTGGATCTCACTTCTCTGCTAAAATAAACATCAGAGGAACAAAAAGTTTTTACCCCAAAGAGAGAAAGAACCAGTGATTTATAATCAGCCGCTTTTCAAACATTACGTTTGTCATGAGTCAATATGGTGACATCATGGTTACTAGTTCAACTGCTTACCTGGGGTAGAAGTAAATCTGAATCTGAATGAAAGATTTATGAATCTGTTCACTCATCTGGCTTCATATTATCAGCTCTATTTATTGGCTATAATTTCACTGCCTGAGTAATAAATAATCTAAATGACCAAATACATATAAATGTGTAAATATATAAAAATATGGGACTGACAGGAACAGACGATACATCTGTTAAATAAAACTCACTCTTTGCCTTCTTCGTCGATGTCGTCCACTTCGTATCTGGAGGGAGAAGAAGAGTCAGATCTGTGATGTCACATCCTGTCGCCCGCACCCTGACACCTGGAACATGTTGCAGCGACTCACTTGTTGGTGGAGTGGTTGTAGCTGACCACCTCAGCCAGGATCCACTGCTCGTCTCCGTCCACAGCCTTCACCCTCGCCGCCACCTTGTCGCCCTGTTTGGCCACGTAATCGCTGCTGGCTGGAGTCGCCCCGCACAGAGGAGGGGGGCTGATGGCGGTCAACACAGCGCAAACGTTTCATTAGTGTTTCTGCTTCAGATAATGTGGCCTCTTTAAGATCCACATAAAAACCAACATATCTGCAGGCTGTAAAGGAACCTGAGCAGCTCCTACCTCTCCCCTGGTTTGCCGATCCACAGAGGGAGCGTCATGGCCGACTGCTGGAGGAGCGTCATCAGGACGCCTCGCCTCATCGTCTTCCTGGGCGGGTCGCTGTCGCTGTAAACTCCCGCCATCTTAGCAGCTGAAAAATATTACTCAAATATTCATCTTAAAATGTGACGAGTTTAAAAAAGTTTTTATCTCACCGTCACAGACTCACCGATTCTCCTCTCCTCCAGCAAAGACTTGATCTCTGCTATTTTATCCAGAGCGTGACGCAGAATGCTGCCAGAAATCAAAAGACATTAAGAGATTTTAAAGTTTTTACTCCAACTCTGGAAAACTGACCACCTTTAGTATCCAGAAATAAGTTCAAACCTGTGCAGACAGTCTTTTAAATCAGACACACATCTTTTTAAAGTACAGAGAACCCAGAATAATGTACCTGAGGGTTTGTTGCCCTGTAAAAACCTCAAACGGGTTAAATGAAACCAGCTGTTCTGAAACCTGGGTCTGGGCCCGTCTAACGTAGTAAGTGTCTCATTTCTCTGCTGTGAGAATGAAAATGTGTTGCTCAAACTGGGATAAAGACTTAAAGCTGTTGTCCAGTCTGTTGACAGACAGACCAGCGGTTCCTCACCTGCACTCGGCCTCAGCGTCTGCTTTGGCTGTGGTGTACAGGCCCCTCAGCTTGGTCCGGTAGTACGGGGAAGCTGAGGGAGACAGAGCAACAACAATGTGTGGTGATGTGTTGGTGTGACAACTGTTTATCTTCCTCACAGTGTTTGGAAATAAACTCAACGTGGCGACTGACTTTTGTTTTCCGTCTGCATCCTCTCATGTGTTTTCTGGATGTTGAGCAGATTATGCTCACTGCGGGACCTCTCCTCCTGTCAGCAGAGACATGACTGAGCATCTACCTGTCAGGTATCCAGGTAGCCTTCAGCACTGTGGAATGACTGTTAACCAACCCATTAGCTTACCTGTGTCTGCTTGATGAGCTGATGGAGCTCTGTGAGCAGCTCTGCAATCTTGGTATCAGCAGACATGTCTCACCTTTAGGGTTCAGACACAGTCTTGTTAGGGATGTGTTGAGACAAGACAAAACTCCCTTTGAACATGTTAAATCCACATGTTGAAGACTGATAGAAAGATGACTTAATATTGTTCTGAGCTGAATATGATATGAAAGCCGAATTAAAAACGGACCCTATTAGATTTTGTTGAATTATTATTACCTTCTTATGTCTGCTGAATAACCGGATTTAGCTGAATTGATAGATTTTCATATGGAGTTTGGTGTAATCAGTTTGTGGTGAAGTGGCTTGTATTGAGGCTAAAGCGACAGCTACGTTATTTAGGCTTTAGACGGTGGAAACGGGCATACATTGTTTTAGCGGGGCTGGCTAAAGTGCTAACGCTGCCTGTATCCATTGAAATGACTGTAATTAGCATTGCTAACGTTGAGGCTACCGACGCGGTGGTTTACTGGGTTGGTTTGTTTCGCTGTTAGTAAGGTTGCTAAACGGTGATTTTCTTGGTCAAAGAATAAGATCAATAGTTGTGCATATTTCCACTCTAATTACATGATATACACGATATTCTTTATATTTTACACAACGTCTAACACTACTTACCATGCTAGTTTTTCTTTTATATTTACAGCTAACTACAATGGTTAGCTTATTCGTCTTCTTCTTCTTCGTTAATATAGGGGAGTCAGCCGAACACTTTTACACACCACCCCCAGCTGGACAGAGGGAGGACCAGCAGATTGGGAACGCCCCCTGTAGGTACCGGCGCTGCTTTGTTCTTGTGAATTTCAGGGGGAAATTGTAAAAGAAAAGAAAATCCAATTTCTTTTAGTTGAATTTTTAAACTATTTTGCGGATCCAGATAGATAATCAGTACTTTACTAAAAATGTATCCTGATATAATTACAGATTACCTCTTTAAAAAGCATTCAGTAACCTAATCCAGTCACCACAATATTAAAGTAATGTAATTTGATTACTGTCCATTAATTTTGGATTACCTCAAGACCAGATATGCAAATAAATACATGAGAAAAGAAATATCAATAACATGGCTTTTACTTAAACATATTCTGTAAGACAGCAGAACAGGATAACATTAGAAAGGGATAAAAATATGTGTCCTTTTACTTTATTTTTTTTTATGAAAAGCCTTGTTTTTGTTAAAACAAATTCAGGCAGTAGGCCACATAGTACACAACACATGAACACACAGTACAGTTTACAAAGCAAATGATAAAAGCTGCTACTTTACAAGGCAAACAGAAAACGATCTGTTTTAGTGTAAAACAGATGAAGAGCATCAGCACTATTTAACATATCTGTTGTCCAACTACTGAATTTAAAAAAGAACATGAAAGAAAGTGAAAACTAATCCCTGCAGCTGGTGTCTAGTGTTTAGTGTCTCTACACATATTCAGTAACATGTTTCTTATAAATCACATTTACATGGTTTTGTCCTGTTCTGAGTCTAATCTTTATACAAACAGATCTTTGTTTTTTCATTTCCATAAAAAATATTTTGTGGGATAACTAACTAGTAAATCATTAAAAGTATTATTGTGGTAAATTAAACTATTATCTGTTGAAAAGTATTAATTCTTAATTGTCATCCAGTGAAATGAGTGATTTAACTGGGGAGTTGAACATTTTTACATGACATTGTATGTAGGTGACAATCTCATTAGGGGCTGAGGTCTAAAGGTCTGATCCTAGAACCGCCCCTGTCTCTGCTCCAAAACAGGAAGCAGCAGTGTCGTCTGTTGTAGAATGGATGGATGTTGGGGGTGATGTCATCTCCAGACTGGTTTAATATAATCTGGGCTCATCTTTCAAGCCGCAGAACTTTGGTCTGATTTACAAATATTAAGAAAGATTTCAAACACAAATGTCTTTTTTATTTTATTCATTCATTCAAACATTTTTTTTATCCGTCTATCCTGTTTAGGGTCATGAGGGGCTGGAGCCTATCCCAGCTGACTTTGGGCAGGAGGCGGTGTACACCCTGGACAGGTCGTCAGTTCAGGTGGATTTGAACCCAGGGCCGTCGAAAGTTTATTTATGTCTAAATTTAAAATGGGGCTGGTTGGTTGATTCACTGGTTGGTTGATTCACTGGTTGGTTGATTCACTGGTTGGGTGGTTGATTCACTGGTTGGTTGATTCACTGGTTGGTTGATTCACTGGTTGGTTGATTCACTGGTTGGGTGGTTGATTCACTGGTTGGTTGATTCACTGGTTGGTTGGTTGATTCACTGGTTGGTTGATTCACTGGTTGGGTGGTTGATTCACTGGTTGGTTGATTCACTGGTTGGTTGGTTGATTCACTGGTTGGTTGGTTGATTCAATGGTTAGTTGGTTGATTCACTGGTTGGGTGGTTGATTCATTGGTTGGTTGATTCACTGGTTGTTTAGTTGGTTGATTCATTGGTTGGTTGATTCACTGGTTGCTTGATTCACTGGTTGGTTAGTTGGTTGATTCACTGGTTGGTTGGTCGATTCACTGGTTGGTTGGTTGATTCACTGGTTGGGTGGTTGATTCACTGGTTAGTTGGTTGATTCACTGGTTGGGTGGTTGATTCACTGATTGGTTAGTTGGTTGATTCACTGATTGGTTAGTTGGTTGATTCACTGATTGGTTAGTTGGTTGATTCACTGGCTGGTTAGTTGGTTGATTCACTGGCTGGTTAGTTGATTGATTCACTGGTTGGTTGGTGATTCACTGGTTGGTTGATTTACTGGTTGGTTGGTTGATTTACTGGTTAGTTGGTTGATTCAATGGTTGGTTGGTTGATTCACTGGTTAGTTGGTTGATTCAATGGTTAGTTGGTTGATTCACTGGTTGCGTGGTTGATTCACTGGTTGGTTGATTCACTGGTTGCTTGGTTGATTCAATGGTTGGTTGGTTGATTCAATGGTTGGTTGGTTGATTCAATGGTTAGTTGCTTGATTCACTGGTTGTTTGATTCACTGGTTGTTTGATTCACTGGTTGGTTAGGTGGTTGATTAACTGTGGAGAGGCTTCCATGTGGTTTATTTTTGTTCACACGGCCATGAAAAAGTCACACATGAGCAAACACATCAAACCTGCGACACATTTTTCCTGCAGTGTGAACGAAGCCTCAGATCTTTTATGTCAACTCATGACAAATGGCAGCAAAACAAAGTGTTGCGTTGATGTTTGTGTTGTGTACTTTATCTCATCATAGTGAGATTTATTACCACACCAAGTTATTTATTTTTATTACTGAGACTTCCTGAAACATATTGTTAAAAAATGTCTGGATGTTTTTGCTAGTGAAGGATGCTTTCAGATCAAACAGCAGTGATCAGGTTTTAGTACTTCTGCCCGTTTTACTTAAAGTAATATTTTGAATACAGCTGTATTGCTTGTACGTGAGTATTTTTCTCTGTCTGCCTCAGTGAGTCGACATCCACGATGAAGTAAGCATAAGAAAACACATGATTGGTGGAGCTGGTTGGAGGCGGACCACAGCCTATGAGACTGAGCTCAGGGTGAAGGTGATCCACAGCCTCCCTCAGGGAGGATGAGGAGGATTAGAGCAGATTAGTTTGTAGCAGAAGAGGAAGAGAGCACAGACACCAGTAAAGGACTAACCAGAACCAGCTCAACTAAGTGGAACCAAACTGGATGTACTGGATGAACTGGAACAAAGAAACTGGTTATACTGGATTATCTGGACTGGGATCACTTGTCTGAGTAGAATCTAACTTCCTTATTGGTCCTTACTGGTCTGAGCTGGTCTGGGGAACAGAACGTGGTCTGGATGGATGGTTTCCAGGCGTACGGGGCAGGGAAGGCGGGCGGAGTTTTTGACCCCCTGACCTTCTTCAGACAACCTCAGACTGTTGTGAGGATCCTCTGCTGGGTGAGTCTGATGATGTAATGATGATGTCACACAGTTCTGAGGTGGTGTTGGTGTAAATAAACACACTCACCTGTGAGGTCACACAGGTGACCCTCAGGGTTATTTTACATGCTAACATGCTAGTTGGTTGTGCTAATGCTAATCAGTCAACTTGCGTAAATTTACGTTACTTTAGAGTAAGTCTTGGTTTTATGTGCAGCTTGTTGATGTTAGTTTAGTTTCGGGTTAGCATCGGGGTCAGTTACTTTACTTTACAGTTACTTTACTT
>CM075197.1:27981149-28071149 GCA_037577475.1 Chaunax sp. Z400
CTAACCTTAGCAATGATTTCTGACATTAGCTAACCTTAGCAATGATTTCTGACATTAGCTAACCTTAGCAATTTGTTTTAAATATACAGATTGTGTTTTAAAAGTTTGACCTGAACACTTTCCTGTCTGTGTCACATGTATGTTTGTGTGTCTGTTTTTGTGATATATTGTGTGATGTGTGTATTGTGTGTGTTCATATGTGTGATATGTTATGTGTGAAGGGAGGTCTCACTCTGCTGTCATTGGAGCGTCTGAAGAGAGTCTCATTTGAAGAAGAATACAACAAACTGTTCAGCCCACCACTCGCCTGAGACACACAAACACCTTAACGTCACCTCTCTCCCTCAGCCAATCACAGACGAGTCGTCCTCTGCTTCCTGTTTTCCTCATCAGCTCAGTCTGATTGGCTACTATAAGTGCCCTACACCCAAAGTGCCTTCCTGTTGTCATGGTGACAGTGACTTTTTCTTCCTTAGATGTGTCTGAGCTAATTTATAAGCTTCCTGCAATGTTATTTTGTTTCATTATTATTATTATTATTATTATTATTATTATTATTATTATTATGTCATTATGTGTAAGATGGTGCCATCATATTTTGATTAATGACAATGATCTGTAATGAAATGTGAGCTGAAGATTAAAGTTGTAAACACGGAGTCAATGGACACTCTGCTTCCCCCCTGCTGACACTCAATTATAATGACATATCAAGGATAGCTGGCATTAGCTAACCTTAGCTATGATGGCTGGCATATGATAACATTAGCTTTGGTAGGTGCCATGAGACAAAATTAGTTATGGAGCGTGACATTAGCTATTACTAAATATGATAGCTGACATTTGCTAAGATTTGATATGATAGCTGAAATCACCTAACATTAGGTAGCTGTGATGGCTAACATTAGCATGCGTTGGTTATGATTGCAGACATTAACTTACATTAGCTATGCTAGATTACTTTAGCTAGCATTAGCTATGATACCTGGTATTTGATACCATTAGCTAAGTGTGATAGCTGACATTAGCTTGCATTAGATATATGATAGATGTATACTTTTATCTAAGGTAGCTAGTATTTGCTAACTTTAGCTATGTTAGCTGACATTATTTAACGTTGCATTGGAGGTGATGTCAAACACAGTTTATAAAGTTTTTCATTTGAATGTTCTTTGTATCTTCAGGCTGTCCAATGTCTGCTGGCTGTCCACAGATTTAAACTGGGAGCTGATTCTGTCACATTCAGCCCCGAGTACATTGACCCCAACCAGCAGGAAGCTCTGGAGGAAGCCCCGCCCACTGAGGATTAGATAGGCTGGACTTCAGGAGTGATGACATGGTGTAGTTTGTTTTTTATATTCAGTCATCATAATGCATTCATGAACTGTTTCTCATCCCAGACCACAGCTACATGGAGGGACATGAGTTTTATAACAAAAAAACTTATACTCTGATGATCCAGCACGGGGCGTGGTATCTGTCAGCAGCCAATCACAGTCCAAAGGACAAGTTAAACAGGTGGGCCCCTTTAAGATTGAATTGAAACAGAAGTACCTGGACTTCTGTTTAGGGTTTGAAGACGTTTCATCCCAGAAGCTTCTTCAGTTCTAACTTCAGGTATTTACACTCTTCTGAGGTCGCAAACATTTTGACGGTCCTTAAGGTCACATGTTTACAGTTTACAGTTGTTTACACCAGTGGTTTGTCTGCCTAATGGGGCATCATGTGAATCGTTAGCATTAATATCAGTTAGACTGCATTGTCTGTGGGTGAGGTGGTGGCGTAGACCCCTACTTCTGTTCAGAGCCTAGATGCTCCCTTCACTCCTGTCTCAAACCACCTGTCCTCTCTGTCCAGAATGTGGACTCGTTGTCTTCAATGTCCTTTAGATGTAGGTGGACCGCTGAGTCCTGGCCTGAAGTCTTCAAACTCTAGATAAAAGTCCAGTTGGTCCTGACTGAACCTTTAAGGGTTATCATGACCCGGATGAATGAGAATCTACACAATCTTAAACAGGTCAAGTTTATTAAAAACAAATCCTAGATCAGCAGTTAGCAACAGAAGTTTTGTTAGCAATATAGCTAATAAAGTCAGTTAGCTACCATGTACTATTTAGCAATGGTCATACTCCTAAACTAACTCGATAGCTAACCTTAGCCGCCATTAAAGGTTGGTTATTGGAACTGCAGCAGTACCCTCTAGCTAACAGAATCAAAATAGAGCTAATTCACTATGATAAATGCTAACAGTTTGGTTAAAGCTAGCATTATGTTAGGGTTATTTGGCTATTATTTATTGTCTTTTTTACTGAATGATTAACTATTAGCTATCAGATTTGGTGTCAAACGGAGTGTTGAGTTTCGAGGATTTCAGACAGTCTATATTACAGCTAATATTTGCTTTAAAACAGTTTAACAATCACACGTTTGACATCCATCAGTTTTATCCCCTGATGTCATTAAGTAGATTGGCTGGAGCTTCCTCATCATCACAGCTGGAACAGACGGAGCTCCTCCTACTGGTCGGAGGCGGAAACTAAACTTTATTGACTGATAAAAAAAACAGAACCCAGTAAATCCAACAGGAACTGACTTTATGGTGCTGTAGTTGTGTTTGAACAGATCTAGTTCAGTTTGTGGTGTTTCATGTGTATCTGTGGTTTGTCTGATAATAAAGTAAATACAAGACATCAGATTAGTTTCGTTCAATCATTGAAACAGGTCATCCTCTTTATTAAACAGGACATTTTCATTTATTTTTATTTATTCAGGGAGTCCAGGTCAAGATGGCGGCATCGATAGTTTCAAGTAAAAACAAACAAACAGTTTAACATCATAAAGTAGATAAGATGTATTTATAAACTGAAGACAGATTTGTCAGAAGCAACTCTTTCTATATCTGAACCTTCCAACGTCAAAATAGTGGAATCTACTGCTGTAGAGTGAGAACGAGTGAATATTCTGTATTTGGCCTTTTTTTTCTCTTAAAACCACTTTAAGTCTTAACAATGACCGCGGTAGAGTTTTAAAGGCATCCGGCAGGAGCTCTGTAGCTGATTTAAGTAGGGTGCCACTGCATAGATGATTGTGTCATCAGCGTATAAGTGTATCTTCACTGGGTTTATTCCTTGACCCAAGTCATTCATGAAAACAGCAAATAAAATAGGGGCTAGAATAGATCCCTGAGGGACACCTCTGTTTACTGTGAGTGAAGCTGAGGTATAGTTTTCTACCGAGACACACGGAGTTCTTTAGGTGAGATAGTTCTTCTAAAGACTCTACAGTTAGTCTCTGTAATAATACGCTTCAGACAGATCAACAAATAGAGCTGCACAGTGCTGTGTATGATCTAACAAACTGATGACATCATTAGTAACCAGCATAGCAGCTGTTATAGTGCTATGTCCTGAGGAGGGTTGTTCAGGTTTTCATTTGTCTTGTTCTGGTTGTAGTCGCATTTAGAATTCTGGATTAATTAAAGAAATAAAGCTGGTCTGTTGCTTTCATTATTTGAACTAGAAAGCACTAGTTCAGCGCAGAGAGAGCGCAGACCTCCGACAAGGCTGCTCAGTTTCCCCATGTTGGCATTTCACTCCAAAGCCAAAGCCCCATGATGCAACCCTCTGAATGAAGTCATTAGAAAGTTTGACAGGGAAAATTAAAACAAAATCTTTGCAATTTACTAAAATCTTTATTTATTGTGGCTGTTAGTTGTTCATATTGTCATCTCACATAAATAAACTGCAATGCCACAACAGGTAATTGACACTTGTAACACTTTAAGAGTTGTTCTTTTTTGCTGTTGTTTTAAAAAAAATCCTGTTAACAAACCAACGCCGGCAAAAACATAAGCTCCTCCCTTGGGGGAGGTAACAACAGGATGACGTCTATGTAGGTTTTTAGATAAATGAGTGTATGAATCAATGAGAGTAGCCAGACTGAGATGTAGTAGTACATAGTATTACTTATTAACTTTACCACCAAATACTTATTTTGTAGTATTAATAGAAGTAGAAATAGGAGTAACAGTAGTAGTAGATCCAGTTTGCTGTTGAGGGTCTCAATTTCCAAAAATATCTGAACATGAATAGACCAATCAGAACAGAGGAGTAAGCTGATTGGAGGTTTAATCAGCCAATCAGCATCAGAGGGGCGGGGCTAAGGAGCTGATCAGAATCTGCTGACAGGTCTGTTCATCCATCTCACTGCTGGTTGAGACAGAACAGAAAGAGGGAACAAAGGAATGATTTGACACTGTAGTTTTAATGACTCAGTCTTTATGAGCTAAAGCTGCAGATTGAGTCACTGTTTACAGTCTGAATGTGTCTGAACAGAAAGTCAGATATCAGTTTATATTCATTTGTCTTTTAATTAAACTTATATTTTCTGTTGAACTACTTGTAGATGAATTATTCTGTTTTCATGTTTTAGTGTTGAGTGATTACGCTAACTTACTGGCATTAGAAATCAACTAATGCTAACATGCTAGCCTGTTGAAAAACAACTAATGCTAACATGCTAGCCTGTTGAAAAACAACTAATGCTAACATGCTAGCCTGTTGAAAAACAACTATTGCTAACATGCTAGCCTAGATGTCTGTTGTAAACCATGTTTAAAATACATTTAAATATCTGCCTAAACCTTTAAATTGATGTGTTAGATGTGATATATTCTCCCTTCTGTCTCTCCCCTCCTGATATTTTAATCTTTAATGCAGTGACTTAAATGTTTACTTCAACCAAATCACAGTTGTTGAGGGACTAAAAACAGCATAAATAACAGGTAAATGAGCTGAGACATGACTCAGCATTATTAACGACTCGTTGATACCTGCAAACATCTCTGTACCCGTGTGTTAAAGTGATCCAGCTCAGTGTGAAACCCAACAGAGTTCAGTACTGATCTGTTGTCATGGTTCAGACCAGAAACCAGGTTTATATTAAAGCTCAGACTCTCGGTGACGTTTGTTGATGCTTTAATCTGATCAAACAAGTGAAATGAAATAATATATAAAATATAAAAAACAAAACGTGAAAAATATAAATATTTGAAATAAACCAAACTCAGAATTTAAAAAAGTCTTAATAAATAAATAAATAGATAAATAAATATATTATTGTGGTCAGTCAACATGAGGAGTGTCTGTCCTCAGTGGGCGTGTCTCCAGGTGAAACAGGTGTGGTGTTTCTGCAGGGTGGACATAAGGACCTTCAGCAGGTCCCTCCTCAGAATTATCCAACCACAGGACGCGCTGTCCTGAGTGACACACAAAGAGACCCGCCCTCTCAGCTCTGATTGATCCACACAATCCGACAGTCAAAACTACACAACATCAATCAGGAAGGAACATCCAATCAAATCAAACTATAAGTCAAAACATTTTCTGTCCCTGAATTTAGCTTTAAATTTCATACCTGAAGTCAAGCGCTGCCTGACAGACGAGATTCAGGGACCCCCTTCCCCCACATGTTACTACAATATCAGCTTATTAGTGATGTTCAATCCAAACTGTTTGTTTTTTAGACTTCATGTTGAAGATCGATGATGATGATGTCATGTTTAAGAGACAGGAAACATGAAGAAAGTTTGTTTACCTGCTGCTGAAGAAGCGATGTCACATTTCTGAAGTAAGAGGACAAAACACCTGAGCCATCAACACGGGTCAGCTAGAGGGGGAGAGAGAGGGGGAGAGAGAGAGGGAGGTCAGAGAGAGGGGGAGGGAGAGAGAGGGAGGGAGAGGGAGGTCAGAGAGAGAGAGGGAGGGAGAGGGAGGTCAGAGAGAGGGGGAGAGAGAGAGAGGGAGGGAGAGGGAGGTCAGAGAGAGAGAGGGAGGGAGAGGGAGGTCAGAGAGAGGGGGAGAGGGAGAGAGAGGGAGAGAGAGAGAGAGAGAGGGAGGGAGAGAGAGAGAGAGGGAGGGAGAGAGAGAGAGAGGGAGGGAGAGGGAGGTCAGAGAGAGAGAGGGAGGGAGAGGGAGGTCAGAGAGAGAGAGGGAGGGAGAGGGAGGTCAGAGAGAGGGGGAGAGGGAGAGAGAGGGAGAGAGAGAGGGAGGTCAGAGAGAGGGGGAGAGAGGAGGAAGTGTCAGACAGATGTACAGACAGACAGATGTACAGACAGACAGATGTACAGACAGACAGGCGTACAGACAGACAGGCGTACAGACAGACAGATGTACAGACAGACAGATGTACAGACAGACAGGCGTACAGACAGACAGATGTACAGACAGACAGATGTACAGACAGACAGATGTACAGACAGACAGATGTACAGACAGACAGGCGTACAGACAGACAGATGTACAGACAGACAGGTACTCACACAGCTTCCCCCCTCCAGCAATCGGTCCTGCAGATTTTGGAAGTCTTCAAGTTTCTTTTCATCCCACGTGACTCCGCCCTCTCCAACAGGTACCTCATAATCCTCAAACATTGTCCCCGCCTCCAACAGTGACTCATACACCACCCATAATGCTCGGTGGCACTGCAGACAACCAATCAGAGGTCAATGTTTTCAACCAGCAGGTCAAGAGTTTTGAAAGGTTTGAGAAATCAGTTCTGAGTCTGAGATGAGGTCAGAGGCTTACCTGAGGGTGATTGGCTGTGGCAGCAGGGAAGGCGGAGCCAGGGAAGGAGATGTTGGAGTTGTACTTAAGACAGTGGACAGGAAATTCCCCTCCCTTCAGAACCAACAGAAAGCAGAACCAAGTCATAGCAGCTGATGCTAAGCTACACAGAAAATATTGATCAGGTCACATGAGCTAAAGGACGAACCAGATCTCGGAGCAGGTGGTGGGCCGAATGGACCAGGTCCCCCTGCATCTGACAGGTCGGCATGGCGACCACTGTCAGCTGGAGGATGCAGACCTGCAGGAGGATGAGAACTGGGTAGAGCAGCATTGTTCTGGTTCTGATGGTTTTGGGTGTGATGGTTTGTGTTTCAGGTGATCTTCAGCTGGTCCTGGTGGTTCTTCAGGTTCTGAAACAGACCTCAGTTTTAGCTCAAGTTAAGATAAGAAGATACTTTATTCATCCCGCAAGGGGAAATTGTCTCGTTACAGCAGCTTAGAACACAATAACAACACACAATAGTTAGAAAAAAGCAGCAAAGAACAAAGTATAGGCAGGTAAAGACATGACAGGTTAAAGTGACCAGTTCTGCTGGTACTGGTCTTACCCGAGCTGGACTGAGGTGCTTCTGTGTGAGCTGTCTGACACAGGTATGTTGAGGTAACCTGGAACTGTGAGCAGCAGATTGCCTGGCTGTCAGGACCAATCAGCCAATCAGAGGCCGTCTACCTGCGTGAATCATCCAAATACAAAGAGTCTGATCCAAACCACACCAGCAGAGACCTGGACCTGGATGGGCGAGTCCCTGCAGGTTCATCCAGGTACACAACCGCAAACAAACAGCAAACAAAAACTGATAAAGCTGAAAATGTTTAAACATGATCAATACTTACGGCTGACTCAGTGACTGATGACTGATCAATGAATGAGATCAATCAATGATCAGTTCTAGTTAAGATGAACAGTAATGTTTAGGTTGGGTCTTATATATATATATTAATATATATATATATATAAAATATAAAGTTAATTATACATTAATATTCTAAAATACACTTAAAATACAAATAAAAAAACCTTTAACATGTAAAGTAATAAATAAGACACATTGATTAACTGTTAGTTAATTATTAGCATTGCATTAATTAACTATTTAACTTAATGATTAGCACTGCATTAATTAACTATTAATTAACTTAATGATTAGCATTGCATTAATTAACTATTAATTAACTTAGTTAATGATTAGCATTGTATCAATTAACTGTTAATTAACTTAGTTAATGAATATCCTTAATTAACTGGTAGTGAATGGTTAGTATTTCATTAGTTAACAGTGAATTAGCCGTTACTTAATTCTCTTATTGCTACACTAACTGATGTTAATATGAATGTGAAGTGTTTCCTTCATTTTGTGTTGATTCAGCCGAAATATTCGAAAACTGAACTGATCAATACTGAATCTGTGCTGATTGAATAAATAACCTTTATCGGTGCTGCTCATCACTGATGACACAAAAGTTTCATCCTGAAATGATTAAAAACCACAAGAACCTCAGAGACACGACTAAAGTCAGAACTACATACTGTCATGACCAAACACCACGTTCCTATTGGTCGATGTGGCGCCTAAGATTATCGACGACGGCCTCAGACTCTGTTAGTTTTCCAGATCGACGGCAGTCTGTCAAAGACGATGTCACACAGGAAATTATTCGTCAGAGTTTCATTTCTGATCCGATGAGTCGGAGCTGATCTCTTGCGTCTGTCGTTCTATTGGCCGACAAATGTTTCCCCGTCTGCCCGATGTTTCCGACGAAGAAACTCCACATATGGAAATTAACGGTTAGCTGTCGTCATCCAGCTTTATATTCAACATGTCTATTTATTTCTTACTGTGAAAGAAGTATTCAGATTCTTTACTCCAGTAAAAGTATTAATACAACTCTGTAAAAATACTCTGTTACAAGTAAAAGTACTGCATTCAAAATACTCAGTTAAAGTATGTGAGTATAATCAGGAAAATATTGTATTCAAAGTAAAAGTACCCAACTCAGCAAAACGTCCCCTGTGACTGATTCACTACATGGCCTAAAGTATGTGGACACCTGATTTTAATTACAGTTTGTGGCCAAAAGTACCTGGACACTTGATTTTGAATATACTACCTGTCTAAAAGTGTATGGATGTACGAAATGAGGCGCCTGTAAGACCAAATTTAATGGATGACTTTTGGGCTTTTAATCCTTAAAAGTTGTTTTCACTCCATATATTCTATCTGATATCATCTGATTATTTTGACTCATGCATTCATGTAAAAGCAGGATTTTACTGTTGTTGTTGGTTCAGCTCATTTTGCACTAATTTGTTCAGGACTGCAGGTAAAACGTTGGAAGTTCTGCAAACCACAGATACATTAAGTTTGAATATATCAACATTTCTTCATGTACATGTATCATATCATATTTGATGTATTGTTTTAGGTGAGGTTCTTTAAATGAGGCGTTGGGACAGTTTGCAGCCAAAATATGATAATTTCTGAAATGTTTCGGTGCCTAAATCTAACCAGACCTCAGACTGTTGTCACAACATAAAACTGACTTTAAATTGCCTCACATTATTATTGCAAACACAAAACTCCATCAGAAACATGAAATGATGAACTTCTCTCACCTTCTGTGTCTGTTGAAGTCCCTGGAGGTCCTGGAGGTCCTGGAGGTCCTGGAGGTCCTGGTCTTGGCTGGTGGTTGTCGTGGTTCTGATGAGCATCTCTGTCATCTTGTCCTTTAAATAAAGCTTCATCCTGGATGGAAAGAAAATGAAACTCTGATGTCTTCAAAGCAAAAAAGAAACATCCTGCGAAATTTGGAAATTTCCCTTTTCGCCCCTACCTCAGCCCCTCCCCTCACCACACTCACCCGCCACCCCCCCACCCCCACAGAGTACCAGCCTGGCTGTGAGCATCTCACTATGACTGTTGACACAAACAGCACCTTGAGATGAACACGAACACGAGCCACCACCAGAGGACGGGGCCCCTGCACACGAGGCAGGGCCCGGCGCTGTCTATTAGCTGCTAGCTGCTATTAGCTGTTAAGTGCTACTAGCTGCTTTTTAAATCTTCCAGTTGTGGGTTGCAGACATAACATGTCAAAAACATGACGCCTCATCCTGTCCAATCGCATCGCTCCTGCTTTGTAGACGTTGATTTGGCGCTATCACTCATTGGAGGAGGAACACCCCCCCTCAGTGAGGTTTTTTGGGGTTTTTAAAATACACTACATGGCCAAAAGTATATGGACACCTGATTTGGAATAATTAAGACCCTTTTAGGTAAAAGTTCAGACTTTAAAGGTGATTTTAATCCTTACAGAAAGTCTTACATTATATCCTAATGTCCCGTTAACAAACCCATCAACATATCTGAACTAAAACCTGAGGTTCAGGACCATCCAAAGTGGTCAAGAGAGAAACCAGAGGGGTCAGATGATTTTTATACAAATAGAAATCCTTATATATCTGATATTATATAATTAAATGAATCTGAGAATATTCTAATGTTTTTATTGAGCTGCTAAAGTCATTGATTATTGATCCTGATTATCTATCTGAATACTAACATATGATTATGATCTCATTAATATTTCCCTTATGAGACGACGGCTCTGAGGCCACAGACAGGATTAGGTTCCATTTTACGCATCTTCATGTTTTCTGCATAAATCAAAGTAAAACCCGTCTCTGTCGTCACAGATTTAGACTCAGTCAGGATGCGGTTTAACCCCCGAAATGTTCGGTTTACATTTACGGAGAATGAAGACAGAGAGGAGAGGCAGTTGAGTTTGAGACGGACATGAGCAGGAAGTTCAGCCTCAGTTTACATTTAGACAGAAAAGAGAGCGGCGAGTCATCGAGTCAGGATCTGAACACAGGAAGGAAACATGTGACCCCTGTGAGGGTTTTTCTGAAGGACTCTCAGCTCCCGTTTGAAGAGAAACAGAGAAGGAAACTCCTCGTTCAGTTTCCACTTCGGTTCATCTCAGCTGTGAGGAAGAGTGATGAAACCAAACTGCTGATGCAGCACATTTTCCACAAGTCATCGAACATTAGGAGCCGCAGCAGTTTATTTACCGACATGAGTAAAAGAAGGAAACATATCCTCACAGTAAATTCATAGTTCTTTTCATAAAAAACTGCTGTTTCTGCTTCCAAATACTCCTGAACAGCTGATGAGATGACCTCATCGTTTTATCTCTTCTTCGTCGTTTTCTGTCACTTGAACCTGTTTTCTTTGTTATATGTTGTGTTATTCTCAGTGGTCGTCCTGCATCTCTGAAATCTTTCTGGTTGTTTTGTGTCTGTTTGCAGGTGTAAAGGATGTGATGGGTGTTGGCTGGTCAGGTGTGTTTGTCCTTTCTGTTGAATACAGGAGTAAACAGAGGCCTGTGTTGACTCCCAGTGGCTCCATCACAAGAGATGATTGGCTGAAGGTCCTGCGGCTCTGAGTCAGTCTGACATGATGGATTGTTCTGTGTCTGCTGAAGAAAAGATGTCAAAAGATTTGTCGTTTATACGTCAAACCCACTTCTCCCTCCAGAAGTAGTTATCTCTCTGGATGCAGAGAAGGCGTTCGACCGAATAGAGTGGCTTTACCTCTTTTTAGCCTTACATAGATTCGGCTTTGGAGACTCCTTTGTGAGTTGGATCCAACTACTATATTCAAATCCGCTTGCCAGTGTTAATACAAACTCTCTTCATTCCTCCTTTTTTCAGCTCTCCAGAGGGACGCGTCAAGGGTGCCCATTGTCCTCGCTGCTTTTTGCTATTGCAATCAAACCCCTTTCTGTAGCTTTAAAAGCATCACCCAAGATTCATGGCATTACTGGACATGGTATAGAATATAAGGCTACCCTATACGCTGATGACCTCTTGCTCTATATTGAAGACCCAAAGAATTCTACTCCTGCCGCTAAAGCAATCTTGGAAGATTTTGGTTCTTTCTCTGGCTATAAGTTGAATTTAAAAAAAAAGCGAATGTTTTCCCATCAATACTCCAGCTTTACAGATTCAACAAAAAGATATTCCCTTTCATTTAACTCCTTCTGGCTTCAAATACTTGGGCATTAATATTACTCAGAAATTATCTTCACTTTATGAAGCCAACTTCGCACCATTAATAAAAAATATGAAGTCAGTTTTCTGCGTTGGAATAATTTACCCTTATCATTGGCAGGAAGAGTACAATGCATAAAAATGGCTATCCTCCCTAAATTTTTGTATACATTTCAGTGTCTTCCAATTTTCCTACCCAAAAAGTTTAAAAAAAATAAAGATAAGCTTATATCAGGGTTTATTTGGGGTAATAAGAATCCTAGAATTAGCAAAACTATTCTACAGAAAAAAAGGACTGAAGGAGGACTTGCTCTCCCAAATTTCTTGTTCTATTATTGAGAAGCTAACATTCATAAAATAAACTACTGGTTACATGCCCCTGATACAAACTGGTGCATCTTGGAAGCCCAGTCCTGTCGAACATCTTCCTTACCTGCCTTAGTTTTCTCGTCCTTGCCTTTATCTCCTTCTCGCTACTCTTCTTATCCCATAGTACTATCAACTTAAAAAATTTGGATTCAGTTTCGGCGCCACTTTAAGTTTTCCTCACCATCCACACAAGCCCCCATTAGAAACAACCACCTCTTTAAACCTTCGACATTTACTAAATGGCACAATATGGGACTCAAGTGTTTCAAGGATCTCTATGAGGATAACATATTTCATAGTTTTTCCTCTCTTTGCGCTAAATTCGATCTACCTTGCAATCATTTTTTTAGGTAGCTCCAAATCCGTCATTTTGTAAAAAATACTTTTGAATCTTTCCCTCATCTCCCTACTGATCTAAAGTGGGAAAAAGTTATTTCGCTGTCTCCAACCGAGAACGGCTTCATTTCAAATATTTATGCAGATATCATGCATTTCACAGGGGAGAAAATGCACAGAGTGAAATCTAAATGGGAGGAGGAGCTAATGATGGATCTGACAGGTTGTTGGAATGCTATTCTGAATCGAGTTAACTCATCTTCCTCATGTGCACGGCTCAGTTTAATTCAGTTAAAAGTGGTACATAGAGTCCACTTTAGTAAAGCCAGATTGGCAGAGATATATCCTGAGTCCATTGTGGTGAACCCCAAGCAAATCTTGTCCACATGTATTGGTCCTGTCCACAACTGCAACGATTCTGGTTCTCTGTGCTCGATACGCTTTCAATTGTTTGAAATATACCATTACAACCAGGCCCACTGTTAGCCATATTTGGCATGCCTCCAACATCCCTACAATGCACAGCTCGAAATGCAGATATAATTGCTTTCACAACACTGTTAGCTAGAAGAAAGCTATTACTAGCCTGGAAATCCCCCAAACCACCTTCATTTTCAAATTGGTTGAATGATGTGATGTATTTTTTAAGTTTGGAAAAAATAAAGTTCTCACTCAAGGGAACCACGGCTGGTTTCTTTAAGTCATGGAGACCATTTATTGAGTTTTTCAATCGTTTATCAACTGTTCCTCTTGATTGAGAACTATTGCTCTGGCCTGCCTCCTTAGCAGTTACTTATTAAATGTGCTTAAATGTGTTTAAATCTGATCTGTTGAATATGAGTAAGTTGGTTCCTTTATAATCTGTAACCCACTAATTAACATTTTGTAACCCCCACCCTTTTTTATTTATTTATTTATTTTTATTTATTTTTATTTAAATTAATTCATTTATTTTTCCTTTTTTTCCCTTATTTGTTTTCTCTTTTTTCTTTTCTTTTCTATTTTTTTTTTACTTAAAAAACTACTTGTAATTTTATTCTACTGACTTGTCTTGTTACCGTCAACATATGGTGATATATGTGAATGATTATGTTGTACCTTTTCTGCCTTCACCAATTAAAAACAAATTTTAAAAAAAGCATGTGAACAGCTCAAAAAAAGAAAAAAAAAGAAAAAAGAAAAGAAAAGATGTCAACCGTAAACCAGGATTCATCTTTAACACAGACGTCTTTGTTAATCTTATGTAGATAATAACTCACAGGATTTTAAGTTTGAAAGACTTCCTTTACTTTATTGGTAAAAAGATATAAGGAAGAAAACATTCTGTGTAAATAAAAATCTAGTTTTGTACAAAATGTGTCGATTATTCCAAACAAAACATTTATGGGGAAAAATTGATTGTAAATTAGTGACCAAGCTAAAAGCATTTGTCTGAATCTAGATAAAGATAATAATTTTATAATCACATAGAAGAATGAAGTCCTGAGACAAAATAGAATCAGGTTTCAAATGGGAAAATAATCATCTAGAAACTGTTTTATTCAATTAATTTAAAAAGTTGTAGAATCAGGAAAACTCCGCCCACCAGTCACAGGTTTCCATAACAACAGAGTTTTTTACAGAGGCTATTCATTCACTTGAGAAAAAAATGGTTCCGTTTTTCTGCATTAAAGACATAATTATCTCGTTAATTCAGAAAAACAAATGTTTTCATGAAAAAACAAAATTCTCCTCTGTTTTTCTGAATTAATGAGATAATTATGTCTTTAATGCAGAAAAACAGGAGAATTTTTTTCTGTCAAGTGAATCCAATAGGCTTCCATACTTTTTCTTGTTTTTCCATTAAAAAAAAACAACCAAAAGATATTGACGTCATCAATGAGGAACACCTGGGCAGCTGGAGGTGAGGGATGGGGCGGAGCCTCGGACAGGTCGGTAAACATTAGTTGATCTCACGCACCTGTTTGTTTAACGGTTAAAGCAGCGCGAGCCTCCAACACGTCCTGTCTCAGAGCAGAGCTCGCGCTAGGAGAGGCGCGCGGCCAGGTGAGTTTGATGCTCGGTGTGTTTTCTGTGTCACGTGCCTTCCGTTAAGTGTTTGTGTTTATGTGGAGGTGTGACCTCAGACGTTTTGTAGAGGATCAATAATCAATGAAATAATCAATTATTGACGGTCGTGTGACGTCACACGTGAACAGTTGCTGGTTCTTTTAGGAGTCTCACGTCCTCTGATTGGACCAGAGCTCTCTGTACTCTGTGACGTATTGATTGTCTCATATTAATTATGTTATTGATCATATGACTTTTTCTATGTAACATTTAATCAGACAATCTGGATACATATTGATTATGTGATTGATTTGATCTGATCTGATCACACTAATGACCTGTTTATCCTCCCCCCCCCCTCCTGGTCTCTGGACATCCTGCTGACCTCCCTCACTTCCTGGTTGATGCACACAGTAACTCCCCCCCACCCCCACTCACTAGACTGGACCAGTATGACCTGGTTGTTTTACTGGTGTGGTTTAAGGACTGAGAGATGAGCCTGTTGACCAGTAAAGCTGTGACTGGGATCCTGCTGTTGACTCTGCTGCTCGGGTGAGTTCATGTACAAATACTACTAGTATTACTAGCAGTACTAGTAGATTAATTTAATGGAGACACCCATATGGAAGCTGGCGTTGGCTGATGTTAGAAACAACAACCCTCCTCAGTCCTGCATCTAACAAATAGAACCCTTCATGTCCTGAACCTCCTGGGTCCAGGTTTTAGAACCCTTCATGTCCTGAACCTGAAACTGGAGTCAGCTGCAGACGCTGATTAGATTATAAGCAGAGCGAATCTGTTGCAGTAAAAACACAGCATCACCATCCAGGTGGTATTCTTAAAGTCTCCTGAAGAGACTGGTGGAGAACAGATGACAGACTGGTTTGGAATGAAGGTTTAGATCCCGGTAGATTCTCTGGTACTGGTTGGTGGGGCTCAGGAGACACCAGGGGTCTCTGAAACCAGTTTATCAAATAATCCAGGTTTATTCCAGTTAGCCGGACTCGTTTTCTGTTTATTCAGCTCCATACAGTGAGTTTAGTTCCTACGGTAACTTATGCTGGTAAACTATCCTGGTCTGGAGCAGGCTAACTGTGAGGCTAACTGTGAGGCTAACTGTCTGTCCAACAAGTACACTCAGTAAAATGCAAACAACTACTTTTGTTTTTGTTTTCACAAGTTGAAGTAGTGACCTTTATTCAAGAGAGAACATTGAATGTCCAAGGGGAAAAAAAGAAAAGTTGAAGAAGAACAAATCAAAGTTTTAAGAAGTCTTTGGACGTAAAAACCTTCAGGGAGACGACTACGACTCTTAATCTGCTCCATAGGCTAAATTTTTAAAATCAATTGTTAAAAGTGGACGAACTCGGTAACCACGGCAACATGTTTTGTCATCAGCCTCTGACAGGTAGTGGCTGGTGGCACCAGCAGTGAAGGCTGCTGGGTATTGTAGTATTTACAGATGGATGCTTATGTCATCATCCAGCAGTCAAACTGTTTATGAGGACCGACTGATGCAAACTGATGATTGATCTTGTTTCTGTTTGAACCCACAGAATGCTGTACTACATGTCCCAGTCCCTCAGGTAACACACACTACACCATCACCTGGTGTCCCTCAGGTAACACACACTACACCATCACCTGGTGTCCCTCAGGTAACACACACTACACCATCACCTGGTGTCCCTCAGGTAACACACACTACACCATCACCTGGTGTCCCTCAGGTAACACACACTACACCATCACCTGGTGTCCCTCAGGTAACACACACTACACCATCACCTGGTGTCCCTCAGGTAACACACACTACACCATCACCTGGTGTCCCTCAGGTAACACACAGTCCTCATGCTAATGAGGGGGCTCTGATGATACAGATCATTTCCAGTGACAGGATGACGGGTCAGAGTTCCAGGGTTTGATTCCACAGACTTTAACGGCTTGAAAGAAAAGGTTTAGACAGAAAACACATGGTTTCTGTAACTATATGTTATGTAACTCATTCTGCTATGAGTGCTAGGGGGTGGGGGGGGGGGGGAACAAAGAACCAGAGTCTCTGGTGACTTCAGTGACTTCAGGTGTCCAACGTCACTGTTAGCTTATGGCTAACACAGTAAGGTCTTCTGACGAGGTGGGCGGAGTCACGCTCTGCAAAGATGGCGCTGACTGGAGCTGCCTTAAAACTATGGAATGTGTGATGACGTCCATGTTTAATACATTCTATGTTGAATATAGAGGTGCCTCATATGTATTATTATTATTATTATTATCGCTTCCTAAACATCAAACTAAATTATTTCATTACTGATGAATCTAGAAACAGAGAGAAGTTTTTGGCACAACCTCACCTCCTTATAAGGTGCATAGAGAAGAGATCTTTACTATTAGACCAATGCGTTTCGGCTTGTTTCCTTCATCAGAGTCAAAGTTGTTCCTAATACTGAAAGTGTTGCTGGAGTTTTTGCATTATTGATTAATCTGCCTGCTGTTTTATTGATCGTGATCATGAACTGATAAAATATCTTGAAGGTGATGTCATTAAATATCAGATTAAATTTATTATCATGTAAAATCAGACATGATTATAACTGATGAAAGTTATATCAGTTATCAGGATGGAGCTGATTGGCTGGACTAATGCAGCTGTGGTCCTCACAGAGATGGAACATGACGGAGTGTGTTGGTGTGTTTCAGAGTTGTGTCTTTGGAGCAGGAGGCTTGACTTAACTTTATTATTTATGGGACAATTTTTCAGAGGTTTGTCAAGATTTTTGCAGAAATGTTTTTGT
Source organism: Chaunax sp. Z400 (assembly GCA_037577475.1). Taxonomy (NCBI): domain Eukaryota; kingdom Metazoa; phylum Chordata; class Actinopteri; order Lophiiformes; family Chaunacidae; genus Chaunax; species Chaunax sp. Z400. Next base: position 27,998,377 of record CM075197.1, read on the forward strand.
AAATCGCTACTTAAAGATACACCATTCTGATCAATCAGCACATTCTGATGTTAAAGCTGCAGGACTGAATGAATGAGTCGGTTCATTTGAGGTCGATGCAGCGTTAATGAAACTGAAGCTCTGTTCAGAATGTCTGATGTTTTAATGTGTCTCTATTTTTCCTTGTCCGTAATAATTACAGTCACAATGAGCTCTTTGCCTGTCAGCTGACTGCTAACATGCTAAAGTGCTAACATATTGAGTGGGTTTTGTTTTACACTGGAAACAAAACCCACTCACAGACACTAACTTCAGCTGTGTAACTCTGCTGGTTACACACTAGTGATGATGTAACTCTGCTGGTTACACACTAGTGATGATGTAACTCTGCTGGTTACACACTAGTGATGCACAGATCTACTCTGATGACATCACATTTTCATCCACCTGAACCAATGATTGTCTCTGATTCAGAGACTCCACCCACATGGACATTTGACGTCACCTCTAGTGGAGCCTCAGGATTTATCAGGAGGACGTCTGTTCTAATCCAAACTGTTTCACTGTGTGAACCTGGACTGTGTGGGACCTTCAGGATGTGTAGTAGAACACAGAACATTCATTAACATTACATCCCGTCGTAGATTTAAATCATTAATGAAGTTAAGCTGCTGTGCATTGTGGGTAAATGTCACAGACGGTGGAGACACACTTCTGGTTTCTGCTGCAGGTGATGTCATCAATATTTTCCTCATTAATGATGGATTATTTCATCACCTGCATCCCATCAGCTGTTAATCAGAATGATCATTTTTATTATTGATCTGCAGACTGTGATCGGCTTCATCACTAAACCTGTTACACACAGGGATGTAATAATATGATCAGGACAGCTTCAGCTTCAGGTTCAGGTTCAGGTGTGATCACCTGGTGACACCTGGTGGCAGCAGTGCAGAACTACAGACAGGCTGCTAATAAAACTATTAATGTGTCCTGCAGATCTTCTGACGGACATTTTAAGAGTTCTGAGTTCCAGCTGACGGCTCCTGACGAGTGAGTACATTCACCTTCATCATCAGCTCTAGTAGTAACACTGACAGGTGAGACCGATGGGTGAGGAGCCTCCCCATCATCATTTAACTGTCAGTTTTCAGAAACAAACAAGCTACTGTTGTATTAAATGCTTTTAATCTATAAATGTTAACATGAATTTACAGATTTATGGCATTATTACAGTTAGAATTAAAATTATTCAACCTCTATATTCAACCCTCCTCTGTTGATCAGCTGTTAATAACCAAATCACACAAGAACAGTTTAAATAGTTCAATACAACAGATATGAGTGTTTGTCTTCTCTGCTTTTACTGACGACTGGGTTTGATTTATTTCTAACTGGATACAAACACATGAAACCTAACAGAATATTTATTCTATTTATGTAATACTGAATAAACAGCCAAACTGTGATTATCAGACGTAATATTGATGCAAGTTTATGTCTCACATTTTCCTTGAATGTTGTTTAGTTTGTTTAGAGGACATTGAAGCTAACAGAACAGTATTATTGATCAGATAGATTATTGATCAGCCCTGACATCACCAGACTCCATGAGGGATGAATGATACGAGTTTATGATCATCAGACATCTTCAGGCCGTCATAATAATATCAAATAAAAGAAATAACAGTAACATTAGTTATAAATATGTAAACTAGACATTCCTCTGCCAAGGCTGGAAAACCAATTCCTGGATCTGCACCTTGATCTGGATCCGCTCCAGAATTTGATGGGTTCTTCCTTTGTCCCAGGACCGACCCCCCCCCCGTAGGTTTTATGTAGTCCTGCTTACTCAGACAGACAAGCTAACATTGATGAAAACAGACACTCCTTAATTGAGGAGCTAATGTGCTAATATTCTAACAGTGCTAATGGCTCTAACAGTGCTAATGGTTCTAACAGTGCTAATGGTTCTAACAGTGCTAATGGTTCTAACAGTGCTAATAGTTCTAACAGTGCTAATGGTTCTAACAGTGCTAATAGTTCTAACAGTGCTAATAGTTCTAACAGTGCTAATGGTTCTAACAGTGCTAATAGTTCTAACAGTGCTAATAGTTCTAACAGTGCTAATAGTTCTAACAGTGCTAATGGTTCTAACAGTGCTAATAGTTCTAACAGTGCTAATAGTTCTAACAGTGCTAATAGTTCTAACAGTGCTAATGGTTCTAACAGTGCTAATAGTTCTAACAGTGCTAATAGTTCTAACAGTGCTAATGGTTCTAACAGTGCTAATAGTTCTTGTTTGTGTTTCAGTCTCCAGTACAAACAGCCCAGCATCATTCGCGGGTGAGGATCACTGGCTGTTCTTCCTCCGCTTGTTGTTGTTGTTGTTGTTGTTGTTGTTTGTTGATGACATCAGTGTGTGTCGTTACTCATAGTCGCACCGATGTGGTGTCGGTGACGCCCTGGTTGGCTCCTGTTGTCTGGGAGGGAACTTTCAACCCAGTTCTACTCGACAGCATCTATAAGCGACAGAACGTCAGCGTTGCTGCTACTGTGTTTGCTGTTGGAAAGTAAGAATGACACCACAAAGGTGCGTTTTCCTCGCTGCCCTGAATGCACCGTTTCTGATTTAGCCTTCGGCGTTCTGGACAGGTACATCATGTTTCTGAAAAATTTCTTGGAGACGGCAGAGCAACACTTCTTCGTTGGTTTTAACTTGCACATATATGTGTTCACCGACCGGCCGAAGGAAGTGCCCCAAGTCAAAATGGCCACCGGCAGACAGGTAAACAGATGATGGTAATGATCTGAGCGTGTTGGGAAATAAACCCTTGTTTGGATATTTGACACCTTCCTCCTCCTCATCCAGCTGACGGTGTGTTCAGTTCCCAGCTCCAGGCGTTGGCAGGACATCTCTGCTCGAAGGATGGAGCTGATCCAGACCCTGATAGAGGAGACGCTTCATCACCACGACAACTACATCTTCTGTCTGGACGTTGACTCTCAGTTTCACGGACGCTGGGGGACCGAGTCACTGGGCGGACTGGTCGCCGTGATACATCCAGGTCAGTCGACGAACTGGTCCACCGTCCTTAGCCAATCAGAAGCTCATATAAATCAGTTTGTTTGCTGCCACTGTCTGGAGGCTCAGGTCTTAAGTCGTCCCAGTTTTGACACCAACAGCAACATGTGGCTCTACCTGTCCAGGTGACGTTCTGTTCAGGTAATGTTTCGTCCGACCTGTGCCTGCAGGTTACTATAAGGACGATTGCAGCAGTTTCCCCTACGAGCGGAGGCCCCAGTCCAGAGCCCACATGGCTCCTGGGCAGGGAGACTTCTACTACTGTGGGGGGGCGTTTGGAGGCCTCCTCCGGGAAGTACACCTGCTCGCCAAAACCTGCCGCTCCAACTTCGAGGCTGACGCCAAGGAAGGCATCGAGGCTGCCTGGCAGGAGGAGAGTCACCTGAACAGGTAGAGAGGCAGAGACTCACCTGAACAGGTAGAGAGGCAGAGACTCACCTGAACAGGTAGAGAGGCAGAGACTCACCTGAACAGGTAGAGAGGCAGAGACTCACCTGAACAGGTAGAGAGGCAGAGACTCACCTGAACAGGTGTTGTATTTTCTACTGAGTGTACTTACTGTGTTTTCAGGTACATGTGGATCCACAAACCCAGTAAGGTGCTCTCACCTGAGTACCTGTGGCAAGACTTCAAATCCAGAGAACCTGAGATTCACATCATCAGATTCTCTGGAGTTGTTAAGAACTACGCTGACATCAGACCCAACGTCTGAGAGTCTGGACTGGACCCAACTGGACTGAACAAGGGTTGTGAGAAAACTGGTTACACCTGTAGACACTCATCTCTAACACCTGAGCCTTACCCACAATCCACCTCTTCTTCTTTTAAGTTATTAAGTTAATGGCTAAAAGACTGGACATCGCAGGTGTCATGAACTCATCCGTCCCCCCGTCCAGACTCAGAGCGTTAGCTAACCTTTCATTACCTCTACTGAGCATGTGCAGCTGAATCAGCACATAACTACAAACTCAGGTGACCCACACTTACAACTGCACTTGAATGTATTATATTAAAATGATGACTGACACAGACATGCTAACAACGCTAACAAGACATAGCCATAATGATCAAATTAAGCTAGTTATGCTAACAGTGATGCTACCTCTCTACAGCCAAAGAACCAAAGCATTCCAGCTACAGAGATTTTCATGCTCATGAAACATGATTCGCTGTAGACAGACTTTGAATTAAATAAACAAATATAGAATGAAATAATGAAATAAAATAAAGTATAAAATTTAAGGCAAAACTTTTTTTGTGTTAAATTCTGCTGAACTGAAATCATAGTTTGATTAAAGTTTCTGTTTATTAGAGAAAAAAGGCTCATTTTCAACCCAAACAGCTGAACGGACTGAAGACCTGGTTGTTGGAGTAGAGACAGGTTAGAACTGCTGACTGGTTTTAATGGTTTGTTACTGAGCTAACACTCAGGAGGGTGTTATGTTTAATTCAGAGCTTTGTGATTGGCTGTTCAGCTCAACCAATCAGTGTTTCATTCCCAGCAGTTTGTTTGCAGTTGCTGCCGTTTGTTATTTGACAGCAGCAGAAACATTTAATCAGACAGCTTCCTGTTTAATCAGTGATTCAGACAATAAAATTAAAAATCATTAAATAAAGTTTTTCTGGTGTTGATCTACGTTTGGTTCCTTGGTCAAACACTGTTTGTGATGCATTCAAGTGCAGTGTGTAAACAAAGACAGGAAGCCTTTCATCAGTCTGCCTTTGACAGCTTCAGGTTGACAGATGGTGAGTGTTGATTGGCTGTTGTAGATGTGACCACAGCTGCATCAGATAACTGATTTTAGATAAGTGGAGGAGAAAACAACGGCAGTCATTTTAATCTTTTCTTTTTCTACTGAGGATGAATCTACTGAAACAAAGACAACAGAAACGTTTAATTGTTTTAAATGTAGTTTGGTTTAATAGTAGTTCTAGAACTGGTACCAGTAATAGTAGATCCAGTTTCCTGTTGGGGGCTGTCAAAAATAGCTCAACTTGAATGAACCACTCAGAGCAGAGGAGTAAGCTGATTGGAGGTTGTTTTTTCAAAGTTATTTTTGGGCATTCTATGCCTTTATTTGATAGGACAGCTGAAGAGGTGACAGGAAATGTGGGAAAGAAAGTGGGGGGGGGGAGAGACACGCGGCAAATGGCCACGGGTTGGAATCGAACCCACGCCGTCTGATATAGAGGACTGTGGCCTCAATACATGAGGTGTGTGCTCTAACCACCTCGCTATCTGTGCCCTGCTGATTGGAGGTTTAATCAGCCAATCAGCATCAGCTGTGTGTAACTGTATCTGGTCCTGAAAATGCCGACTCATTGAGGTAGACAGAGAGAAAGCCCCTAAAGCAGCACTGGAACCAGAGCCTGATCCAAACCCTGTAGGTGGTCTTGTTAAAATGAGACACCGTCAGCATCCTAAGAAGCTGCTGAACATGTAGATCTATCATTTGTATGGATCAAGTTCAAAATGTCAACATGACAGCAGAGAGAAAACTGCTACTGTCTGCTTTCCTCCACTATTTTCAGCTCAAAGTTCAAATGGGAGCTGATGAGGCAGTTGGTTGGACTTCCTGTTGCTCGGGGCCTCCCTGAGCCAGAAGTGTTTGTCTGTTAGCTTCCAAATTAGCTTCATTAGAAGCAGCACAGATTTTACTACGTTTTCATGTCAACATTATGGATGTGGAGTAAAAACTGAGGGAGTGAGAACAATTTAAAGAGAAGATTTTAGACCATTTTACAGCTGCCCTCCACTCTGATGATGATGTCACCACTCTGATGATGATGTCACCACTCTAACGATGATGTCACCACTCTAACGATGATGTCACCACTCTAACGATGATGTCACCGCTCTAACTGTCAATTTTCCTCCCATTATAAAATCTGAAACCAGTCAAAATGACCCCAAACCTAAACTGGGATTTCATGAAAACCAGTCTACATATCAAAATGTCCGTTTAGTCCAGTAAAGTCCAGAATCTGGAGACCAGTTTAAACTTTTAATCATGTTTCTATGTTTAGGGATTGTGAAGCAACATGACCCTAAAAAGGGGCGGGGCTGAGCTCTGGTCATGATGACTTAACTTTATTATATATGGGACAATTTTTCACCTTTGTTTTGTGATTTTCATGAAAACAGTTTTGGGAATCAATCAAAAGTCGAACCACAACATTCCTGTTTGTTTTGATGTATTTTTTGTTTATGTGCTGGAAGCACGACGGGACGAGTAGCTTTGTAGAAAGTGCAGGTTTATAGAATATGTGATGTCAACGGGGTCCTCAGGAGTAAAGAAGTGTGTTTGTGTGTGTTTTTGTGTGTGAGTGTGTGTGTGTGTTTGTGTGTGAGTGTGTGTGTGTGTTTGTGTGTATGTGTGTTTGTGTGTGTGTGTTTGTGTGTGTGTGTTTGTGTGTGAGTGTGTGTGTTTGTGTGTGAGTGTGTGTGTGTGTTTGTGTGTGTGTTTGTGTGTGTGTGTGTTTGTGTGTTTGTGTGTGTGTGTTTGTGTGTGTGTTTGTGTGTGTGTGTGTGTGTGTGTTTGTGTGTGTGTGTGTTTGTGTGTGTGTGTTTGTGTGTGTTTGTGTGTGTGTGTTTGTGTGTTTGTGTGTGTGTTTGTGTGTGTGTGTGTGTGTTTGTGTGTGTGTGTGTGTGTTTGTGTGCGTGTTTGTGTGTGTGTGTGTGTGTGTGTGTGTGTTTGTTTGTGTGTGTGTGTGTGTGTGTTTGTGTTTGTGTGTTTGTGTGTGTGTTTGTGTGTGTGTGTGTGTGTTTGTGTGTGTGTGTGTGTGTGTTTGTGTGCGTGTTTGTGTGCGTGTGTGTGTGTGTGTGTGTGTTTGTGTGTGTGTGTGTTTGTTTGTGTGTGTTTGTGTGTGTGTGTTTGTTTGTGTGTGTTTGTGTGTGTGTGTTTGTGTGTGTGTGTGTGTTTGTGTGTGTGTGTTTGTGTGTGTGTGTGTGTTTGTGTGTGTGTGTGTGTGTTTTTGTGTGTGTGTGTGTGTGTTTGTGTGTGTGTATCTGCGTTTCTGTAAATGAGGGAAGGGATAAAAAGAGGAAGTCATCACAAATACAGGAAGCTGATATAAGATGTGTGTGAGTCAAAGTTCAGACCTCATAATGTTAGTCAAACACACACAGTCATAAATGGATTCAGGACATTTGGGCGTGCGAGGGCACCTTGATTGTCTCTCTCTGCACAGTGTGTGTGTGTGTGTGTGTGTGTGTGTGTGTGTGTGTGTGTGTGTGTGTGTGTGTGGGCGGGTTAACGGAGAGAGAGACATGATTTCATTTCAGGGCGAGCGAGCACGTCTGAAGAATGAGAATGAGAGAGAAGGAGAAGAAGAAGGCGGTAGAGAGACCCAGAGGTGAAGCAGAGGAGAGAGAGAGAGAGAGGGGCAGCTGAGCGCGTGCAGATCAGTCAGTGAGCAGACGGACATCAGAGGGAATCGAACAGACATCCTGCTGAGGAACACTTCTCAGCAGACATGAGGGAGCTCTGTCAGAAACAGGTCTGTTTCTTCTTCTTCTGTTTTATTGGTGTACAGACTGTCTGTAGTACTGCTGTGTATTATTACTGTTAGTAGTAATGTTTTACTGCTGCAGGTGGAGATACTCTAAAATACTTTATACGTCTACAATTCATCACTGAGTCATAAACACGTTTTTTTATTATGATTTTAATGTGTATGTAGTCTGTTTTATTGTTGTATTGTGTTCAATTGTAGTTATTCTGTTATAATACTGGGTCTTCGTTATGACAGGTTTTAATAGTTTACAGTCTCTTATGGTACAAACATCCTTATAAACACATGTCGTTTTTTACACCAACCCTGTTGAAACAGGAGTTATTAAAGCTGTGGCAGCGTAAACGGGCTGTCATGTGAAGGACTACTGTAACACCACTATGTGGTGCTAGAGAACACTGATTATATGTCATGTTCAAAGATACAATGTTTACAATAAATCATGAGGCGTTCATGTAAATCAAATGTTTGACACTCATAGGGTTACTCCTCAAGTAACACCATCACCAACACTTACTGTTGTCGTGTTGATGTCATTAGGCCGGGACTCTTAGGCAACATGAGAAACATCAAGATTATCATCTGCAACACCAAAGTAATGAACCAGGCAGAGCTCCAAAAACGTTCTGTACGTTCTGGAGACTCCAAACATCGTAACCAAATGATTGACACTGAAGATGGTTTTTACTTTACATTCTGATATATTTCATAAATTGAAGCTAAAATACTCCCAACTTTATAATTTTGAAATGTTAACCTGTTGAAAACAACCAGTTCACACAACCAACCAACACAGTTAGACTCATATGTGAAAAGTATAGCTGACCTATTAATGGAGGTCTATTATATTGAGACTAAACATAGTTTGATAGTACCACATGTTTAGACAAATCTGATGCAAACTATGTTTGAAATATATTTAAATGGACACTGTTTCTGTGAAGAGGAGGTCTCGTTGTTTCCAGCAGTACCACATGTGTCCATGTTTACTGAAGGGACAGGATGTAGGGAGGTGAAAAACGTTGACAGGTGAACTAAACAGTAGACTATGGTGTCGTCTGCATACAGGAGGATCATATGGGTCAGAAAAGAGGAGCCGCTTTAGAGGCTGCAGAGACTCCTCCTCCTGATGTGACCTCACTGAGATCAGTCAGTGAGACAGTTGTTCATTTAAACCAATGGCTGCAGGTCAGAGAGCTCAGCAGGTCACATGACCTCAAACAACCAATAAACAAGCCCTGTTAGTCATACAGAACATTTCCCCCCCATCAGTAGCTGCTTGTTTTTATCTGTCTGACCGTTACATTTTGTCGTCCTCTCAGGTTTGCGTCTCCATGGCAACAGGTGTGTTTGTGTTGTTGAGTGTTTACGTTGGGGTGTGCATTGCGTTGAACCTCGACACGTCCTTCCCACTGCTGAAGAGGGGCGGAGACCGAAGTCTGTTTGGACTGTCTGTCGCTCTGCACCAAGACCTGAAGACAGACGGTTACCTGTGAGTACACACCTGTCTGTCTGACACCTGTCTGTCTCCTGTCTGTTACCTGTCTGTTACCTGTCTGTCTGACACCTGTCTGTCTCCTGTCTGTTACCTTCCTGTCTGACACCTGTCTGACACCTGTCTGTTACCTGTCTGTCTGACACCTGTCTGTCTGACGCCTGTCTGTTACCTGTCTGTTTCTGTATTATTCTCAGTGTATCCAGGTGAATGATTGCACAGACACCGTGTGTGTGTGTGTGTGTGTGTGTGTGTGTGTGTGTGTGTGTGTGTGTGTGTGTGTGTGTGTGTGTGTGTGTGTGTGTGTGTGTGTGTTTCGTTGTGTGACACCACCTCTTCCTGCCATGTTAACAGAAACTAAACCTCAGAGCTGCTCTCTGATTGGCTGTCTGGTAACAACATGTATGATGACATCAATGAATAGATGTCCTGATCACTTTATTGATCACAGCCTTGATATTGATTTGAAAACATATTTGAACCTATGCTCTAACATCACAGTTATGGAGGTTTACTTCTTCTCTTTCTAACCAGCAGCTGTTCCGTCCCACTGTGGAACTGTTGTGTGACCATGTGATCATTCTAAAGTCCTGACATCACTTCCTGTCCTTTGTTCTAGTAGGGTCTGTTCTTTCATCGGTCTTTGTGACAGAATGAAACGTTTTTATAAGCGACTCCATCACTGCAGCAGGATATTAACAATGTTTAACGTGGAAACAATGACATCATCACATCATCAGAGCGTCTTTACATCTTTAAAGTGTTAAAAATCTATTTTTTAACTGCATCTCCTCTTCATCAGCAAACATCTAGGACTGATGGGAAATGGTGTTCATGAAACGTATACATGGAAAAACAGGCTAATATGTTAGCATTAGTTGGTTTCAACAGGCTACATGTTAGCATCAGTTTGAGCCACTCTGGTTGTTTTTTTGGTAGCGTTTTGAGATGCTGGATGTTCATCAGAGCTGTAGGTGTGTTTCAGTCACATGACCTGATGACAGAAAAGTCCTCTGTCTGTCTTGGTCTGACTCCTGTCCTCTCTCTCCGTGTGTGTGTGTGTGTGTGTGTGTGTGTGTGTGTGTGTGTGTGTGTGTGTGTGTGTGTGTGTGTGTGTGTGTGTGTGTGTGTGTGTGTGTGTGTGTGTGTGTGTGTGTGTGTGTGTGTGTGTCCTGTCCTTCAGACGGCTCCTCATTTATTCCACAAATGTAACGACAACAAAGATACACAATTGCGTCCCAAGAACAGTTCTGAGGTCCTTCATGACGTTTCAGCCATCCTTGAAAAAGGTCCAGGATGATTTACGCAACTCTGAAGGTTATTCAAGAATTTCAAGGTGTCCTTGAAGGGGTTTCCAGACGGTTTGGAAGGCCTCTGATTCTTTAAAGGCTCCTTTCCTTCTTTGGGATGTTTCAGGGATCCTTAAGCCGGACTCACTCTACAGGAGAATGATTTCACCCTGATTCACACCTCCTGACTATCAGGGAGAAATCTGGTCTGGACTTTGGTGGGTCATCATGATCTGGTATTGTTAGGCATTTACAGATCCAGGCTTAAACCTCCTGATCTGTTTGTGGACAGTCGGGGCCGCGATGATAATTAAAAACATGTTTGATATTCAGGAGTTAAAATCTGGATGATGACATCAGTCCTGTCTGAGATCTCTACAGCCAGTGAGAGAGTTGCCTACTGCCTAGCAACAGAAAACAGTTCAGCTTTTTAGGCTACCATTAGCTAGCATGTTACTGTTGACAGATATTAAACCGACATTTAGAATCTCACCCCCAGTTCTCTCTGAAGGATATGAGTTTATGTCACACAGACGGTGCGTTCACTGCTCCCTCTGAAACAACAGTCTTAATGAGTTCCTGTAGTGATGAAACATTATTCTCTAATCTTGTAGTTTGAGGTTGGAGAGAAGATAATCTGTGGAGATTCTCGTGATGAAACCTGATTTCATCTGTAGGATTTTAAAACTCCTGCAGTGTGAACCTGGTTTAAGGCTTCTGTTGTATCTCCAGGGGTTCTAGGAGGCTCTGAAAAAGTCCTTCCCTTTTCTGGGACATTCCAGGCCTCCTTGATGAAGATTGTCCCAATGTGTCTGTAAAGGAGTTTTTGGGGATCTCAAACCCCTGTGGACCAACCCGCACTCATTCAAGGACTGTTGGACCTTCCTGACTGAATCCTGGAACTTTCTCAATGACCTGAACATCATCATCTGTTCACCTCAGATGTTTGTGCACTGCTGTGTAATAATCTGCTACATGAGGAGATCTGTAAATGAAAAATACTTAAATCCTGTTACACAGGTGGAATGTACACATACACACACACACACACACACACACACACACACACACACACACACACACACACACACACACACACACACACACACACACACACACACACAAACACACACAGAGTCAGGTGAATGCCCTGCAGCATTAATAATGTGTTTGGATTCTCCTGAAGTCTGAGAAAACATCAGATACAGCTGGATGTTGAGGTTCAAGGAGTCCTTGAAGAAACTCTAGATGTCCCATAGGGACGTTCTGGAAGTTCTAGAAGTGCTAAGTGGTTCTGGAGGAGGTCCTTAAAGAGGCTCTGAGCGCTTAGACAGTTCCAGGAGTCCTTGAATAACTTCTCGCGGTCCTTGCAGTCATTTTCTGGGCTACAGAGGAGGTTTTCTGGGAACTCAGAGGTTCTTTAGGTCATTGAATATTTTCCAGGTGTTCTGGAGGATGTTCCAGGAGGAAGTGTACCTGCTGGTGTCGTCTCCTGTTGGTACAGACCGATAAACTACACACTGGAGTGAGTTTGAGCAGCTATTGTGTCTGATGATGACATGTGAGGTCACATGATCTCAGGGTCACATGGTACAGAATGCCCCACCCCTCCCCCATGAGAGGAAGGTGTCTCACAGTGTGAAAATCTCTGGTCTGGAGGTCACCTAGAGGTCACCCAGCTGTCTGTCTCCACAGTCACCATGGCAACTGTGTCTTTATGTTCTCTAATTGGATTGGCTGTTAATGGACCACACACATCATCCTCAGGGAGTTGATGGGTCAGGGGGTCAGTGTGTCCTCTGATTGGCTCTCAGTGATTGGCTCCACATCTATACCTGATCAATACTAATGATGGAGGCACTTTCAAGGGTCCTTGACTCTTAGAAAGTTCCAGGTGTCCTTGAAGTCCTTGAGGAGGACAGTTTGACTGCTGTTAGGTCACATGACCTGTGTTCACCTCAGACAGGAAGTTACAGCTCTGACATGTGATACCTGTGAGCCGTCACCATGGTAACAACCTGAGATCAGATCAGATCTGAGATGTGGATCAACGGCTGTGTGTTCAGCTGGTACACTGATCTGTGTGTGTGTGTGTGTGTGTGTGTGTGTGTGTGTGTGTGTGTGTGTGTGTGTGTGTGTGTGTGTGTGTGTGTGTGTGTGTGTGTGTGTGTGTGTGTGTGTGTGTGTGTGTGTGTGTGTGTGTGTGTGTGTGTGTGTGTGTGTGTGTGGGTGGGTGGGTGGGTGGGTGGGTGGGTGGGTTTGGTGGGTGGGTGGGTGGGTGGGGGTGTGTGTGTGTGTGTGTGTGTAGGCCTGAAAACAGGTCAGGAAATGAAACTCATTTAGAGAGTATTACACACACACACACTGATGTGTTAAATCAATTCACAGCTGTTTGGAAATATTTCACATATTGTCTCAGTGTTTCCTTCAAGTTCAGACCAGTCAGTCCAGTGTTCAGTCATGTCGGACCCTCTCACCTGTCTTGTCCTTACAGACTATTGATTGGAGCACCCAGGGAGAAGGCGGAGCCTAATGTGCCAGCCAATCGAACAGGAGGCGTATACAGCTGCCCGATCACTGCTGACCAATCAGACTGCAGAAGAATGAAGCTCATAGACCCAGGTGAAGACCCCTGAAAACCCTACATAGGCAGCTTCACAACATGAGACACTCATTGTTACACAACAGCAGGGTCGGGTACCATTTTCTGTACCTTTACAGGTACCGGCTGGATTTCATCGATACTAGAGAGCATCACTATAAGTGTGTTTACACTTTTCAACAATCAGTGTAGTAAAGTCAGATCTGTCCAGGACCAAACACCTGGTCAACACTGTAGCTAATGTTAGCACGTCTCACCTGAGGAAACACCTGGTCAAACTCCAAATATATCTAAAAGAGGAAGAGTGGGCGTGTTTGATAGCCTGAAAGACATGTTCCCTATAGCAACTGCAGCTAACATTAGCACATCTGTAGCCAGCGCTGCAGCTAAAATTAGCACATCTGCAGCCACTGCTGTCTCAATCATAGAGACTTGAACCCTCCATGAAAACTTTTATGTGTCAACAACTTCATGACATCATGTGATTAATTAGTTGGATAAGATAACTGGGCTTTTTCACCGTCTTGATGACAGTAGCTTAGCATTTTTACTAGCCTGAACACACAGCCAGCCACTGACTCCGTCTGAACTTCCTTAGCAACATGCTATTTAGTAACTTAAACAGTCTGTGAGATTTTTAGTGTGTCTGAAACCCGAGGATGAAACCAACAGTACTTGAACTGTGTACTATTTACAGGAAATACTACAGTATTCAATCACTGTGGTAGTGACAACAACAACATCACAGACAGCTGATGGAGCTGTTTCTTCTTCTTCTCTGGATAAGACAGACTAGATGCTACTATGATGTATTACTGCCCTCTACTGGTTGTTATTAATGATCTTTACTGATAGTCATCCGTTTATCAGGTGGAGTAAAGTTGTTGTATTTTTTTCCTTAATTCTAAATGTGTTGAGAGATAAAAATAAATAAATATAGATATTGATTTTCTTCACAACTCAACACATCAGTAAATGTTAGGAACAGAAAAATTTCTCCATATGTGATTTCACATTGTCTCATCAGTTTCTTTGTTTCATCAGATCTGTTTCATTTGATTAAAGTCAATGAAAGTCTTTATTGGTTTGTAATGGTTGAAGCCTGACAGTCACAACTCAGGTCTCTCTGCTGCTTCCATCTTATCAGTGATGTTATCTCTCTCCTGATGCATTATGGGTAGTGCATCCCTCAGTGAGCAGTGACAGCTGCTGTCTGTTTCTGTGTTATCAGACACACTGAGACATGATAAAGACGTCCTGAGTGGTAATCAGTGGTCGCCATGGCAACGTGTAAGACAACTCATTAAACAGCCTGCAGTGTGTCACTCACCTGTCCCGCCTTCTTTCAGACCTTGACCTGTCTGAGGACCTGATTGAGGACATGTGGTTGGGTGTCTCTGTAGCCAGTCAGGGCCGACCTGGAGGGAGAGTCCTGGTGAGTCTGTGTTCTCATTGGCTGATCCAGCGTTGGAGCTCTGAGATGTTTTATCAGGCCGTTTTCCATTTTCTTTGACTCTTTCACTCTTTCATTAAAGTCAACTCATGTTTTATCAGCTTGAATGCTTTTAATGTGAAGATGCAGTAGATGTTTGGTATAATTTAGCAGTGAGGTTATTGAGTAGCCAGTTCATCAGTGGATCAGAGGCTGAGAGATAATAAGAATAACAACAACAATGATAATATAATAATAGATATTAAATGTTTTTATTCTGTTCCATTATGTTCCCTTTAGGCTTACTAGCCAACTAATGACTGGATGACTGACTACTTAATTAACTACTCAGCTGACTGACTAACTAATTTGACAAAATAACCAACTAACTAACTTAACTAACTAACTAACTGAATTATTTTACTGACTAACTGACTAACTAGCTGACTGACTATTTGACAAACTGAAGAACAGATTAATTTGACGAACCAACTGACTGACTGACTAACTAACTAACTAACTCCGTCTCCTCCTTCCCTCCAGGCGTGTGGTCATCGATTCGTTAAACTCTACGGAGCGTTCAAACTGAGACACATGATTGGCCGCTGTTATCTCCGTGGAAACGACCTGCAGTATAACACCACAGACATGCACTGGCAGAACCTGGACCAGCCCTGCAGGTAGGTCACATGACACATGACAGACAGGTCACATGACTCGTGCCATGACGTGTGTTTTTCTGTGTTTAGTCATCTTGGTGATGTCAGCGGTGAGGTCATGTGTAACATGGGGATTTCTGCCTCCATCACTCAGACTGAAGTCATCGTCGGCTCACCTGGAAGCTTCGAATGGCAAGGTGAGATTTCATTCATCATGTTTGTTTCCTATTGATTATGTATTGGTTATTGTGTGTTTCCTGTGTGTGTGTAGGTAACGTCCACGTCTCCTGGATGAATCCAGACATTGACTTTGACACCCAGACGAGCTCCTTCTCCAACCTGCAGCGCAGAAACATATATATAGGTGAACTGTCCCTTTAAATCTAACTCCTCCTCCTCAGAGTCATGACTGAATACGTACTGACATAAGAAGAAGACCATCCAGAACGTTTGAGTTTGCTTCAGTATCACAGAAATCCACTTTTATGGCTACAATACTAACAGGAGATGCTAACAGCTAATGGAGACTATTAGAGTCTCATGTGAAAATGTGTGAATGACATCATGTCTGTGTGTGTGTGTAGGATACTCGCTGACTCAGGCTCGTCGTCTTCTCTCTCAGGATGATGAAACCATAGTAACAGGTGATCGACTCTCTGAAGTATGAAACATCTGGTCTGATTGCTCCATCAATTGACTGACTTATTGATTGGTGTGTTGATGAACAGGAGCCCCTAAGGACAGTAAAGAAGATGCTCGTGGCTCCGTGCTGCTGGCGGTGAAACAGTCAGATAAACTGATGATTCAGCAGACTCTGCGCGGCGAACAGATGGGCTCGTACTTCGGTAACGCTGTGGCAACCACCGACCTCAACAACGACGGGTAACAGAGGGTTTACATGTCATACAATTCACAGTGAGGTCACATCTTGTTAGACACTAGTGTTGTCTGTACAGCTCACTACTAATATTACTAATACATAACTTCCTGTTGCTCGGGGCCTCCCTGAGCCATAAGTGTTTGTCTGTTAGCTTCCAAATTAGCATCACTAGAACCAGCACAGATTTTACTACGTTTTCATGTCAACATTATGGATGTGGAGTAAAAACTGAGGGAGTGAGAACAATTTAAAGAGAAGATTTTAGACCATTTTACAGCTGCCCTTCACTCTAATGATGTCACCACTTTAACGATGATGTCACCACGCTCATGATGTCACCACTCTAATGATGATGTCACCACTCTGTCAATATTCCTCCCATTATAAAATCTGAAACCAGTCAAAATGACCCCAAACCTAAACTGTGATTTCATGAAAACCAGTCTACGTATCAAAATGTCCATTTAGTCCAGTAAAGTCCAGAGTCTGGAGACCAGTTTAAACTTTGAATCATGTTTCTATGTTCAGGGATTGTGAAGCAACATGACCATAAAGAGGGGCGGGGCTGAGTTCTCGTCATGATGACTTAACTTTATTATTTATGGGACAATTTTTCAGTTTTTCATTATTGCAAAACCACTTTAGTGAATTGCTACCAAAAGACAAACCTCCTGATCAGTCTGCACATTTTAAAGTATTTTCTGCGTTTGTGCTGAAACACTAGTAGCTTGGCTAAAAAAAGCATACAGAGGAATAATAATCAGTCTTTAAAAATCAGACAGATTTAAAGTCAGGGCTGGATGTCGTCACTGAACTGAATGAATAAATGAAACATCCTCACACAGGTTTTCTTTTCTCTTTCAGGTGGAATGACCTGCTAGTGGGCGCTCCTTTTTACTTCCATCGTCAGCAGGAGGTGGGCGGGGCAGTTTATGTTTTCATTAATGCAGGAGGTTGGTTGGAATCTGGGCCCAGTGTGGTGCTGAGAGGACCGGCTGGCTCGGCGTTCGGTATGTCTGTTACTGCTGCTGGAGACCTGAACCAAGATGGCTTCCAGGGTGAGGACCCCGATGATGAACTGACGGTAGTGTTTACCTGTGATGAAGAACCTGACACATGTTTTTGTCTTAGATTTCGCTGTTGGAGCTCCTTTCCATGAAACAGGAAGTGTGATGATCTGGAGCGGGAGCAGCGAGGGAGTCTCTCTGAAACCGAGCCAGGTCTCACAGTAAACACACGTGTGTTTGACAACAGTGTAGATCACACCTGTGACTCCTCCCCCATCTCTCTGTGTAGGTGATCCGTGGCAGCAGGGTCTCTCCTGGGTTCAGGACCTTCGGCTACTCTCTGTCCGGAGGTCTGGATGTTGATGGGAACAAATATCCAGACCTGCTGGTGGGCTCTCTGGATGACACCGTTGCTCTGCTCAGGTACCCCCAACCGTCCAGTCATGGAACTGACTGACTGACTGACGTCATACTGGTAGCCACATGCTAACTCTGCTAATCTCCCTATTCTCATTCTGTTGGAGTGAAGTCCAACGATTGATTGAGGTGATCTCACGGTTTTACTGGACCTGCTCAGGTGTACTTCAGGTGTAGCTTCTCTCAGGTCATGCGGGGTCCCACTAGGCTCGATCCTCGGCCCGGTTTTGTTCAGTTTGAATGGTCCTCCGTCCAAACTTTGGACCACCTACAGCTAACTTAAACATTCAGCCAGAATCTAATCTAAATTATGTCATAACAACCAAACCATACAACCAGTCACTACCAGTACAAACTAGATAAACTGCTATACTGATGTACCAATTCAACTCAAACAACTTAATTTATCCCAAAAATGGCAATTAGGTTTAAACAGTCAACCAAGACCACCCATACATTTACAAACTTACAATGGATGGCAGACATGAGAGGGCAATAAATAAATAAATAAATAAATGAATCTGGCCCCTAAGTATTAAATAGATAATAAAAAATGAATTTAAAAAAACACACAAGTTGAATAAAAATCCTAATGAAATGTGAGAGACTGTCGATGTTTAGCAGCCTGACAGCAGACAGAATTATAAACCATTATGGGAACCAGTTACCTTCCCAGTTCTGCCCACTTTAACCAGTTTGGTTCTGTTTCACCACTGACAGTAGCTGCAGTTTAGATAAGTATTAATACATGTTTTTCTGCTGCTTAACTGTTATGTGATTGATCGATTGATTGATTGATTCCTCAGAACTCGTCCAGTCATTCAACTCCATAAAACGCTCAGAGTTTCTCCGGACGTCGTTGACCCGAACAGCTGTGACTTCTGGTGAGATTCAAACCTGTGACCTGTTAACATGCTAACCCCAACAGACGGATTCACTGTGTGTGTGTGTGTGTGTCAGTATTCAGGTGGAGGTGTGTTTCTCCTACATGTTCACCACTGGAGAGACGACTGACAGAGACAACATCAGTGAGTAAACGAGTCAGTGTGTCGTCGTGCAGATTCATCAGGTGTGTCACGTCTTTTGGTGGAAAGACACAAAAACTTTTCACAAAAATCACAAAGATACTGCAAAAAAACAAACGTTCATTTTGTTAACAAAAACTATGATGAAAATTTTTTGTCGACAACCGTTTTTTTTATGACTTAAGGTGAGACGACAACGTCATTAAACCCAAAACTGTGACTAAATCAACATGAAGAAAAAACACAAGTCACCACAGACCCGTCTCACTGCTCGGTCAAGGAGGAGGAGCATGAGGGCGTATGACAGGACCCTAAAGATAGTGACCTATGTCTGGGCAGATCATGATCAGATAAATCTGATGTGGAATCAGTGAAATCAGAGGAAAATGACCAAAAATATTGGTTTGGTCTGAAATGTTAATTATAACCTGATGTCTTAGAAAAGACTCAAATGTCAACACTTTTATTAAACTAGACTAAAATACTGATGGTTTTCTTTGATACAATTGGACTAAAACTGGACTAATAACAGGATCATAAGACTAAATATGATCAAACTGATAAGGTCATTTGACTAAATATGATCAAACTGATGACATCAAGTGACTAAATATGATCAAACTGATGACATCATGTGACTAAATATGATCAAACTGATGATGTCATGTGACTAAATATGATCAAACTGATGACATCAAGTGACTAAATATGATCAAACCGATGACATCAAGTGACTAAATATGATCAAACTGATAACATCATGTGACTAAATATGATCAAACTGATGACATCATGTGACTACATTAAAACACAGCTACACTCTAAGATGAACACAGTAAACATTACACCTGCTAAATGTCACCGTTAGCATGCAGACGCTGCATTTCAGCGTCACAGAGCTGCTAGTGTGGTTTATATATTATATATACTATAGACATTAAAGGAACATTCATGTCCAGCTCCCCAAACATTCACACATCACCCAGAAACCTGAGTCCAAACTACAGAGACCAGCCTGCTGCGTTAGCATCTGTGGCTAACCTGACAGATGGAGTGTTTATTAGGGCACAATGCTAACGAGTCTGTTGATGGTCAGCTGCATTAATTATCATTAGCCTCTTGTGGGTGTATGTGCTCTCAGCTAATTGGACAAGCTGATTGATTGACAGGACAAAGCTGTCAATTAACCCCTGCTGTTAATCAGTGAAGGGACACACCCACCCACAGAGATGACATCATAGCGTGTCCGTGTGTCCTCGTGTCCTTGTCTTCTGTGTTTTTTTCTGAATTATAAATCAGATTACAGGAACTGATATTATTACATCTGAGACCAATCAGAGACAAGGTCCCACTGTTGCTATGACACCAGCTCCACACACACACACACACACACACACACACACACACACACACACACACACACACACACACACACACACACCACACTGCGGATACGGTATGTGATTTCATGTTGAATGTGAGGAGAGACACACATAATAATAAATAATAAATAATAATAACGTAAATAAATAATAAAACCTGCTCAAAAATACAAACAATACTGGAGACGAGCCTTTGGCTATTTAGACATTTGGAAATGTTATACTCTTACAAATATTCAGTATTTTTCAGCAAATATTTTCCAAATGGACAATAAATAAAAGAATCCCACAGTTTCACCATGGATTCATACTTTAAGCTAGAAACACCATTCAACCTTTAAAAGGTCATAAAACCCCTTCATGACATTGTCAGGTCTTAGAGAAGGTGACATCATCGTTAGAGCTGAAAAAATATTCTAAAAGTCTGGATAATTTTTACTCTTTGTCCATAAATTCACATAAAAATATAGGAAAATGTTTCTTTGCTCTATTAATGGAATCAAACCTAAGTCCTTCTTTAACTGTCGGTTTGTCCTTCTGTCTGTCTGTCCTTCCCTCAGCTGTCCACTTCACTGTGTCTGCTGATGTCACCAGCCTCAAGCCCCGCCTCCGTTTCCACGGCAGCAGGCAGAGCGTGTACTCTGGTTACCTGTCGATGCCGAAACAACGGTGTAAAACCCTGAGAGTGGGGCTGCTGGTGAGACGTTCTGTTTCATCTCCTCACTACTGATTGTTCTGGAAACAGGACATTATTTATCTTTTTAAAATTATTTATTATTATTTATTTCTACACTGGAACCAACTTATTTTAAGATTTTACAGTGTAGTTTTTTAAATAGAAATAAAAACTAGAGTCTGATATCCAGCCCAAAAAAATATTTAACAACTGAGAATAAATTCAAATTCTCAAATAAAGGCTTACGTTAGCACAGCTAATGCTAGCAGTAATGAGAAGAAGTAGACGTGTGTGGCTTGAATGTGGCGTTTGGTTCCTGAGGGACAAACCATCTGAGATCTGAAGTCTGAGTTTGCTAACGTTTGATTGGAGGAAGCTGTGCCGTGTGAGATAAGACCTCCAATCAGGGAGCTGCTGACATCCGACATCAGGGATTGGAGGAAAAACAGTCAACATGTTCAGGATGCTGCAACAAACAGGAAGGAACAGGTTTAGACAGGATTAGAGGACAGGAGGATGTTAGCCTGTTGTTTATATACAGACAAACCGTTTCCATGACAACAACAGAGTTTAATACTGTAGCTTTAAATGACGGAGGAAGGAATCAGTCTGAGCGTATCCACTGAATGTCACTACTGGTTATGATCCATCATCATCCATCATCCATCATTCATCCATCATCCATCCATCAATCCATCATCCATCCATCCATCATCCATCAATCCATCATCCATCCATCCATCATCCATCCATCCATCCATCCATCCATCCATCCATCCATCCATCCATCCATCCATTCATTCATTCATTCATTCATTCATTCATTCATTCATTCATTCATTCATTCATTCATTCATTCATTCATTCATTCATTCATTCATTCATTCATTCATTCATTCATTCCATCATCCATTCATGGTGTCAGCAGACTAATCAGGTATTCCAGAAGTTCCTCTCCCCAGTAACATTTTCCAGTTCCTCCTGGAGGATCCCGGTCTACATGAGATATGTAATCCCTCCAGGAGTTCTGGATCTCTTCTCATTTTAGTTCAAAACCTCCAAAGGGAGGCCCCAGGAGGATCCTAACCAGATGTTGAACCACCTCAGCTGTCTCCTTTAGGCGTGAAGGAGCAGCAGCTCTTCTCTGAGCTGCTCTGGATGCCTGAACTCCTCATCCTCGTTTCTACGGAAACAAGCAGCCATGACTGTGACAGTAAACGCATCAGAGTCAGAGTGTTGCTGTTGAGGCAGCTCGATTTCAGGGTGTTGGTGGATAATGAGTTTTCTAATGAGTTTTCAGTTGATAGAAGTGTTGAGTCATGCAGGTTAAGGTAAAGTTCAAGCTCTGATTGGGTCTTCATGAAGGTCTTATCAGCGTATGTTTGTGTTTCTGCCACATTTTCCCTGCTTGTTTGTTCAGACGTGTGAATGTTGGCCATGTTTGAAACCTGTCACATCAGGCCTGCTGTTAGAGCCGCACACTGCTCTAAATCCTCTTTACTTCACATTCCTGCTGGTCATTCTCCAGATCATCCTCCTGCTTTCAGCCTGATTTCCTTCCAGTAGCTGGTTTCACTTGACTTAAACCAACCTGCAGAGACCTGAAACCTGCAGAGACGATGTTGAGTCACATTTCTGATGTATTGAAGTGAATTCGTCATCATGAGTCCTACAGAAACAAATCTGAAAAATATAAAAACTGGTGCATTCAAGGACACCTTGGAGATTGCAGTGTCCTCAGTGGATCAAGCGTTGTTTTGCTGTTCTGTGTGTTTGTGTTCTGCAGAGTCCAGTCCGAGACAAAGTGGAACCTCTGGTGTTCTCCCTGAATGTGTCTCTCTATGAGAAACTTCCCAAAAGAAGAAGCGCTGTTCAAGATCTGAAACGCCTCCCTGTGCTGAACCAAACCCCCCGACCAATCAGAATCCAGGTCAGAGACTACGCAACCCAGATCAGAACCTGGAAGAACACAGTTTAGAGCTAAAGCCATAAACTCTCGCAAAAGAAATTACAATCCAGGTTGTAATCTGTCAGATGCAGACCTTAAAAAAACATCTGAACCCACATTAGAACCAAAAACAGAACCTATTAGATCTTCAGTCAGGACTCGAGTCAAACTGTAACCCAACTGATGTAAGAAACAAGCAGGACCCCCCTCCAAAAAACTCTTGACAACAAAGAAAAGACTCATCTGATTGATGTTCCACTTCTTCCTCCATCAGATCCACATCCAGAAGGCCTGTGGTTCTGATAACCGTTGCCATAGTAACCTGCAGATGACGGCCCAGTTTACAGATGAGAACCAGAAACCCTTCCCAATGTGAGTGAACTCCTGCTTTTCGGTCTCGTATCACAGCTGCTCAGGTAACGATTGACTATTCAAACCCATCATATCCAGTACTTTTAATTTGTAAACACAGAAGTATTAGTACTGCAGTATTATTCAAAGAAGTACTTTGTTCCCTCTTCTGATGCCTTCAAGTCTACTATCAATCTGAAACATCTAGTTTACTCATTCTTTCATTAAAGAAAGGCTGGATTAGAATCTGCTTCAAATGTCAGCCAGAGTTTGTTAGCATTAGCACGGTAATCTAGACAACCTCAAAGACACAATCCAAGACCTCCATAAATCACCTGGAATACAGAAGGACTCACCTGGTGTTTGTGGGTTTAAAGGGGGGCCTGTTTGAGTCTTCTGATGCTGGTGAACAAATGGCAACAATCCTCCAATACATGTTGATGAGTCAGACCAGGTACCAGAACCCTGTGTTCATGACCTGACTCATCCGAACCGGATGGGGAAGTGGATTTTTGTGGAGCAAGAAGGAAACATGTTGTTATGAACTGATGTTAGAATGTAAATATTTGATAGAAAAGGTTTGAGAAGACAAACATTTAGAGAGTTCACATCTGAGATTCCTCAATTATACATAAGTTAAAAGGTTAAACGTGCCTCAGAGTCGACGGCTGGAGTCGTTTAACAGATGACTATCAGCTCTCAGCTCATTGGTCCTCAAGCTGTCGCTGCCATGTTGTGATTTGTGTATTTCTGTGTGTATGTTTGTCTCCAGGCTGAAGGACAGGCAGGTGTTTTACTACGATGGCAGTGTCAACCGATTGCATTTGGAGGTTAACGTCAGCAACACGCCGTCACCGGGCCGACCAGCAGAGGACGCTCACAATGCTGTTTTGAACATTAGCATCCCTCCGTTGCTCATATACTCAGGAGTCAGGTCGAAGACAGTGAAGCTAAAGGTAGGAAACAAAGACGACGGTGATGTAGAGCAGAGTGTCGTCTGCATAGAGGTGGATGTGTAAGCTGATTACATCACTGAGCATGTAGGTAGAGAGGAGTAGGTGACTGAGCCTTGAGGGGTACCATATGTTTGAGTCTCTTCTAAGACATCAGGTTATTATTAACAAAATATTTTGGTTTGGTCTCCACTAGATTGACTGAAATGACTGAAATAAAGTTTGACAATAGGTTGAGATGGTTTCAGTCCCAAAACCTCTAATCATTGGTTTACCAGATAAAACTGTGAGACTCTGAGCTCCAGATATCCTGAGGAACCTCCAGAGGGAACCAGCTACTAGATGGTTCCATTAGTCTTTGGTCCCTATACCCAGGTCAGACCAGCTACTAGAGTTTTCTCTGGCTCCACCCTGTCCAGACATAGTTCACCATCTTTAGGGTCCTATTGCACGCGCTCAGCTCCACTTCCCTGACAGAGCGGGCGAGACAGACCGGTGGTGAACCCGACCCCGAGGGGCCAGAATCCCACCTCAGTTGGAGCAGCACAGGAAACCAAACCTGACTTGTGATTTGACTGAAGGACTCTGGACTTGACTTGGGTGTGGACTGGAATTTGGACTCTTGAAAGACTAGACCTGGACTTGCCTTAAAGGACGAGGGTTTGACTTGAGATTTACCTCAAAGGTGTTTCCATAAATGAACTGGGACTTTACTGGGACCAGTTACAGTCGTGTGTTTGTGTTTCAGGGTGACGTCCAGGTGATGGTGGAGTGTTCTGTTGAAGGCGCTGCTCTTCTTTGTGAGCTGGGGAACCCGTTCAGAAGCAACCAGGAGGTAAAGGACATCCTTGACAGTCTACTGTTACTGGTGTCACTGTAGTACTGCTTGTACTTTTGTGTGTATTACTGTTTGTAATGCAGGACTCTTGCTGACCCTCCGTCTGTGTTTCAGGTTCAGGTGTTGATCATATTTCAGCCGTCTGAGATCAGTTTAGACAGCAGAGAGATTCAGTCTGTACTGCAGCTGTCCACGTAAGACGCACACGCACACGCACACGCACGCACACACACACACACACACACACGTACTGAGTTGTGTGTTGTGTGTCTTCAGGCTCAGTGAGCAGTCAGAAATTATTCCTGTCTTGGTCTCCATGCTGGTGGAGTATTCTCTGCAGGCCTCTCTCACTCTGTAGGTAACACACACACACACACACACACACACACACACACACACACACACACTCACTACAAGGCTTTGACCTTTAACCTGATGACCTCACCTGTCTTACTGGTTGTGTCCTGATAGAATCAATCAGCCTGGCCCCGCCTTCTTCAGTGGTCATGTGATCGGTGAGTCAGCAATGAAGCAGACGGAGGATGTCGGCAGTTTGCTGCTCTTCACCTTCCAGGTTCGTCTTAAGTCACTCTGTTCATAGAGTCCAAACAGACCAGGTTGTGAACCCACTACCTTCTCTGACAGGTGCATTTGAATGGGAAGCCACTTGGTCACCTTGGTAACCTACAGGTGGAGTTTGATTGGCCGAGGGAAGCGTCCAATGGGAAGTGGCTGCTGTACCTCGCAGAGATCCAAATGAATGGCACATCAGAGCCTCACTGTGCTCCGCCTGGCAACGTCATCAACCCTCTCAATCTCATGGTAACTATGGCAACAGCTGCCTCACATGGAGTCATTTCAAAATAAAGTCCTGGGCTGGCATGAAATACTCAGGATCCCCCGACATTGAAGTATTTCACTGAAGAAAGACAGACAGACATTCATGAAGTTGTTCCTGACAATCGCACATCTGAGAAAAAGTTCAATTTTCAAATTAAAAAAATGAAATAAATTTAAATTTCCCATACATCAAAACCTCTTCAGTACATTGGAGATGTGTACATAAAGTTTATAGAAAAAAATATTGAGCAGTCTTTCAGTTATTCTCTGGAAACCCTCATCTGAGACAAAACCCACTCCCAGAATGAGCCAGACTTCAACGTGTAACCATGGAAACCATTTTGAGTTATCCTCTGGAAACTAAATGTGGCAGACGGACGGAACCCTTTCCTGTATCAGCCTCCTTACTTCAACAGGGATGTTAAATATTAGGCCAGTAAGAATCTTTTCTTTTAGCGTCTTTTTCACTCGTCTGTCTCATGTTTGTTCCTCTTCTTAAAAAGTTTTGAGCTCACAAATGTGATCTTGTGCGACTGCTCTGTTGTCGATTGATTACACTTCCTGTTTGTTCAGCTGTCAAAGGAGGAGGAGAGGAGGAGGAGGAGGAGGACTCTGGACGAAGAGCAGGGAGAAAAAACTCTACCTGTCCTCCACCTGCAGGGACAGAAGAAGAAGTCCTACACTCTGGTGCGAACATATTTCTGTTGTGCAGTACCACAGACACCCACAGGGGGAGCCTGACATAGAAACCAGATCTGTAAAATGACTCCTATTACTAACCAGAAACCTGAGGGACGAGACACAACTTCACAAACACACAACTTCCTGATGTGTTATCCTGTTGTTGTTGTGTTAGCTGCTGGACATGTGAGAACACTTTTACAAAGATGTAGATCGATGCATCGTGAGGAAGTGAAGGCATAGGTTAAAAAATGGGGCTGTAGACTCAGTGAAGAACACAGTCTGAACATTCTACAGGGTTGGTTTCATGGAAAGGTCCAGGAGCTCCAAAAAGGACATTTAGGAGACCCCAGATGGACACATGGAGACCAGAGGATTTTCTGAGACACTAAATGAGGTTTTTACTTTACACTCCTGAAAACGCCAGAGGAGACTAAAACTAATGCTAACATGCTAGCCTGTTGAAAACAACTAATGCTAACATTTGTGCTGGGTGTTGCAGTATTTCAACTGGTGCACAAAATCCTAAACGGTGATGTCATATCTGTGGGGTATGTTGAAACTAAACATAATCTGATAGCAGAATGCTAACCTGTTTTGTCTTGTGCTAGCACCCTGCTAACAGGCTAAAGTCAGTTTCAGCATCACCTTTTGCTGCTCGGTCACAACATGTGTCTAAATGCTGACAGTCCTGGATCTGAGAGGTCTCAGTGGTTTTTGACATGTTTACACGTCTCTGATGTAAACTATGTTTAAATACATTTAAATGGAGGATATTTCTGTAAAGAAACATTTGTGAGGACAAAAACACAGGGAGTTGTCTTAAGGCCCGTTTATGCTTTATGTTAAAGACGGATACAGAAGGAGCGGAGCCTTCCGTACATCCTCTGGGTTCATTTCATATGTATTTGGGTACGTTTTCAGAAAGCTTATGGATACGGATGAGATGAACACAATGGACCAACACCACCGAAAATGGTTGAGGGCAGTGTAGCTACTATTCAAACAAGTGACGACAAATGTGTACGGAAACAACGAAGAAGAAAAAAAAGTGAAGCGAAAAAGTGAAAAAACTCTCCGTCCTCATGTCTCGATGTATTTAATGACCTCACAGACCACCATGTTTGTTGTTGAAACTTTTGACTCTTTAGTGCCCTCTTGTGGAACGATGGAACTATTTGGGCTTTGAGGGACACCTTTGAAACGGTCGTATTTATTTTCAAACGTAAAACGAGAATAAATGAGCCTTTAGATTCGGTGTGAAGTGAGCTGAGAAATATTCAGTAAATTATGGTTTGTGTTTACAGGACTGTGTGGGCGGGGCTAACTGTGTGACATTCATCTGCCCACTGGTCAACATGAACAACTCAGCAACTCTGACTGTCAGAGCCACACTCTGGAACTCCACCATGATTGAGGTATTTCAAATGGAGAGCTAACAGTTAGCGACTAGCTTGTGAACACAGTGTAGCATTTAGCAGCTAAAGAGACAGATGGTGGTGGTGACCAATACTAGAGCTTAAAAGCTGTCTTAGATTGATTAGGTGACATAAACATGATTCCACATGAATGATGATGTTGATCTAGAAAAGCTCGATGTCGCAACCGTTTGCTAACATGTTGAGTTTTTCTGAGTTTTTAAGCTGCTAATGTGTGAAGTGTGTGAAGTGTCTGTTTAAATCTTCTTTAGGACTACGGTGATGCTAGGAGTGTGTTGGTTCGAGGCAGAGCGACTCTGAAGCTGCAGACGTACAAACCAACCATCAACATGGAGTCTCAAAGTACAGAGGTACTGCTGCTGCTAGCGCCCCCTGGAGGCCTCAGTGTTCATTGCATCTAGTCCTTGTTCTTCAGGCCTTCCTCGTGATGACAGATCACCATCAGTGTGATGCAGCTGCCAGAGTTTCATCCCGAATCACAGCTTTTGTTCTCTGCAGATTGAAGTCCACATTTATCCAGAGCTGGGACAGCAGGTGGACCCCAGTGCCCCCCTATGGATCATAGTGGTGTCTGTCCTGGCTGGAGTCTTATTACTGGCTGTGATCTGCCTGCTGCTCTGGAAGGTAGCTGTGAACTGAACCCTTCTCCTCACTGGTTTTACTGCTTGTAGTTTCAGGATCTACTCTAGGGATCAGACCCATTAAATCATTGACTTATGTTGTCATCATCACCTTCTGGTTGGTAAAGTACCATTGTGTTGCCCCCTGCTGTTCAGTGTGGTTTCTTCAGGAGAGCCAGCACCAGAGAGCTGTACCAGGCAAAGACCCAGAAAGCCCACATGAAGAGCCAGCCATCAGAGAGCAACAGGCTGGATGAGGAGCTCTGAGGCTGGGCAGACTGCTGCCAGAGAGCCCTGCTGTAAGGACCAGCTGCTGGCTGTTTCTGTTCCTGACTCTCTGACCCCAGATCTCTGAAGGGTTTCTACCTCAGGCTGTTCTTTTGGGACTTTCCGTACTGATGTTTAAATCAGGTGTCATCGAACACCACAGGGTGTTATTCAAATTCTCATTAGTGTTTATTTTGTTAGCATAAACTATGATGAAAAATGTCGATTGACCTTTTTGGCCACGACTAAGACGAGTCGATGAAGAGACGCCGCCGACGTCATCAAACACTAACTGTGACTAAATCAACATGAAATAGTGTTGATGAAAAAAGACTAAAATGTATTTAAAAAATAAGACTTTACCAAAATCTCTTTATTTTCATCCACAAATACGATGAGACAAAACTTTATAGGCTGTGTTTTTTCTAAGTGAAATTAAGGACTAATGGAACCATCTAGTAGCTGGTTGACCTGGACCAGACTTTAAAAACAGGATCATGTGACTAAATATGATAAAAACTAATGGACTAAAAGTAGACGATTGTCTGTTTAATAATAGTAGTATGCTAGCTAACGTTACCCTAAAAGGCTAAAATGTTAACTGTTGCTTTGCAGCACCATAAGCTGCTCTGGGATGTGTCTCTCATTGGCTGTGGTGATCTCATAAAGTAGTGACATCATCATTCAGATTTTACCTAACCTGTTTATCTGGGAGGTGTAAAGCCCCTTTCCACTGAATAGTACCGACTCCACTCGACTCGTCTTTTTTGTGTTTCCACTAGGTAAAATGTACCTGGTACTATTTTTTTAGAACTTGCTCTGTTGTGGTTCCAAGCTAAAAGGTCATGGGAAACGATACAGACCACTGATTTGTCAATCCCCTACACACAGAGTATTCTGCACAGCAAAAATCAATGGTTGCCACACTCAAAACAGTGAAGCTACTTTAACAACCGCAACTTTTATTTGTTGCAGCAGCTATATTGAGGAGGTGCAGACGTTCCTGTCTTAAACAGCTGATGAGAGCATCACCAGAGGGGTGTGTCCCGTTAAAGACTACGCAGCCCCCAGTCTACCCTGAGGAGGAAAACGACCGGCAGAAAACCAAGCTGAGTCGAGTAGAGTAGAGCTGGTACTACGTAGTGGAAAAGGGGCTTAAGACTGGATCTACAAATGCCTCAGTACCAGATAATCCAGATAACCTGGGACAGAACAATCAGGACTGACCGAAGTTCAGGACCAGATCATTCCTCTAACTTGGGAGGGGGACTTGGGGATTGTGTGAGCCCAGATTAACTGACAAACCTAAATCTACTACCAGACTGACAACCAAACTGATCAGCTCTCATTCACCGCCACCTCCTCCAGTTCTCTCCGCTTCACCACACTTTATGAAATCCTGCATCAGAATCCTGATGACCAAATGACTCCGGTTGTTCCCATTGACCAATCAGTGATCTCCACCTTTTAGCATTGGCTCAGCTCACTTAAATTGTCAACAGAGAGGGAAAACACCAGGGCACAATGGTGTGGTTCTCTTGGTACCACCCTCAGCTTTAATGTATCATACATGTCAACCCAGAAGTTCCGAAAGAAAGTCGGTAGATTTCTGACTGGAAAAGTCAAACCTTCCTTTCAAATTTATTTATTTGTTATAAGCATAGAAAATAGTTTTTCCCATAAAAGTTCCAAGGCAAACAACAGGAAGTCATGCTGCTAGGTGGCGCTCTTCATCTCGTGTGCTAGATTACGTTCAGTCATACGCAGTGATGTACTTCCTCTGCCGGAAAATGTCATTTCACAGATGTCCGGCTTTTAGTGAGCGGTCGCCACGGCACTGGAAAATAGAAAAATTGATTTGCTGACAAATGGAGGCTTTTTCCCTCCACATCCATTGAGATTGACATGAATGATGGAAATAACTGATCTAACGTGGAACAAACTGCACTGATTGGTGTAAATGCAGGTTCACTTCCTGGTTATTGGTTGACTGTTACTGACTGCTTGCTGACTCATCACTCTTGAACACTTTACTTCCTTCTTTCCAGCTGTTCTGAACCTCCCTGCATCTGCTGATCAGCTCATCAATGACTCTTATTGATCTGTGGGTCTGTTGCACATTTTCTTCAGCTGTCCTTCCTTCATTGTGAGCTGCTGTTGTGCTGCTTCCATCCCCGATTATGAATTTAAATTCTTCATATTTGTCCAATAATATAGTTTATAAAATTTGCTGTCATTCAACTGATCCATGTTTGTGATTGGTCAGATGCTGCAAACACCGCCTCCGCCTCCAGGTGAACCTGGCTACAATGAGAAAACCTGTGTTGACTCATTGAGTTTATGGCCACCTTCATGTTAGCACTCAGTGACTGTGAGGTTGTTGGGTTCAGTGAATCTGGATATGTTAAACCTGTGTCGTCGTGCTGGTCTCTGGTCATGATGTGTTATTAAGGATCCATGTTGTGCTGAGAGGACATGGAGAGAAAAAATGTATATATATCAAGGTAAGACGTCCATGGGGGGACTCTAGTTCTGCTGGGGGATGGAGAGACCTGGATGGGTGTGATTAGGGAGTTCAGAAGTGTACTTTTGTAAGTGTAATGAAGGACGTATCAGACCTGTAGCTGTCTGTCTTGGACACTCGGGTAAAGAGAGGAGCAGAACCGTCAACTGATTGCTACCTGGTGGCAAGTTGGATCAGATGGCGGCGGAGGCTGATGGACAGCCCTGGTGAACCCGAATGTTCAGTGAGTGTGAATTGGGAGCATTTGGCAGAGGCCCATGCAAGTAGAGTCTTTCAACTCCCAACTCCTGAAGATTTTCTTATGCATCTAAAGTCCTGTTTACACGACGTTTTTGCTGAGAAGGGAGAAGTTTTTTCTTTACGTTTTGAAAAGTCATTTTCAAAATGATCCCCTAACAGACGGATCTGCATAAACGCTTGAAAGCGCTGTAGTCTGTATGCCAGGGCAGTAGATGGCCTGCATAGCCTTTCAAAATCAGCACCACAGAATAAGATCACAGTAGTGGTTCAGCAGATCTACATTGGAGGAACATTAATAAACTCAACAGAGTCAACAGACAGTCTGACGTTTTTGTTGTTGCTCTGTCCGTAGTGTTCTGTCTGTGTATGCGATTAAGGCTGGAACAGTAATAGGCATGAGCGAAGCGGGGCTGCGTCGTTATGAAGCGACCCGAGTGGGCTATGTTCAGGGCCTCCGTTGAGGAGCTCAGACATCTGCAGGGAGCTCGGAGTAGAGCCGCTGGACCTTCACGTAGAAAGGAGCCAATTGAGGTGGTAAACTTCTAGTTGGGATCCTCCTGGGGCCTCCCTTGGGAGGTTTCCTGGTAAACTTTGAGGAGACCCCTGGGTGGAACCAGAACTCACTGAAATGAATAAACTATGAGAATAAATTGTACCAGTAGCATTTTAGCATTTTACAGTAGCTAGATTTAGTAAAATAGGACCTTGATTTATTGTTTTTCAATGTCTTGTAGCTTCTCTATACTGCATTTTATTGGTTGCTTTGGTTCAGGCATGATGGGTGTTGCCCATTTTGGGTACATAATGGCGTGGTAAGGCTAGCACCACAGACTGCTGAGTGTTTGCTACATGACACACTGACAATTGACGTCGCATTTACTGTAAATATCAACTTTCTGTCTGCTGTCTCCACTTCCTGTTGCTGTGTTGGATATACAAGGATTCTGTTTCTTCTTTGCAGTGTGGTTTCTTTGTGCGCCGGAGGGAGTGGCAGGCCGCGGCTCTCCACCAGGGCAGGATTATGGGTAAAGAGAAGCAGCAGTATACTGATGCTAACGGTTTCCTGATCCAAGACGACGTCTCTTCATCCAGGAACAGGAAGTCACCCAAACACTGGGTCACCTCCTGGATAGAGAGACACTGAGATACTGATGGTATCCATGGAAACACGTTCTGAACTGGACCAGACCAGACCAACAAATCCTGAACCAATCCAGACCAACACATCCTGAACCAAACCTGAATAGGACCAGAACAGCACATCCTGAATTGGACAAAACCAAACCAAGGCATCCTGAATGGGACCAAACCAGACCAAGACATCCTTAACCAGACCAAACCAGACCAAGGCATCTTGAACGGGACCAAACCAGACCAAGACATCCTTAACCAGACCAAGGCATCTTGAATGGGACCAAACCAGACCAAGACATCCTTAACCAGACCAACATACTGCCATTTAATACCTAAGAAAACCTCTTTTTGTGTTAATATTCAGTGTTTTTTGAAATATGGAGATTTTACTCTTGACTTTCTGTCTTTGTAAACATGTTTAATAATCCTTGAAGGTTGATTCAGAAGCAACTGGACTTCTTTTCTTAGCTTGAAGACGTTTCACCTCTCATCCGAGAGGCTTCATCAGTTCTAAACTGTTGGTACGGGGTCAGGATATTTATCCTCTGTGAGATGTAAACTACCTTGAGAGTCGTTAAGTAACCTGTTCCCTTTCCTTTTCTTCCTGGTCCTTCCCAGTCCCATTGTGGGTCATTGGGGTTGCTGGGACCAGCCGTCTCTCCTATGCATATTGAGCCATTATGTGGGTCGTTAGCATAATGATGGTGAAACCGGCATGGAAGAGAAGTCAGGACTGCATTGTATGTAGGTGAGAGGTGATGGCGTTAACCCCCTTACCCATGTTCAGGGACAGTTGTTCCAATTTGACATGGATGGCTTCTTTCCCTCCTCTCTCAAACCATCTGTCCTCCCTGTCCAGAATGTGAACATTGTTGTCCTCAGATGAGTGTCCTTTGTCCTTTAGGTGTAGGTGAACTGCCGAGTCCTGTCCTGAAGAGCTGGCTCTCCTGTGTTGTGCCATGCGTTTGTGGAATGGCTGCTTTGTCTCCCCTATAAACCGATCATTGCACTCCTCACTGCATTGAACTGCATCAACCACATTTCTTCGGTTGTGATTGGTTGTTTTGTCCTTGGGGTGAACCAGTCTTTGTCTGAGGGTGTTGCTGGGGGTGAAGTGTTTGAATTGTACTGGGATGTTGTGTTTGGAGAAAATCTTTTGGAACTTCTCAGACACTCCAGCCACATATGGAATGACGATGTTGCGTCTCTCCTTCCTTATTTCTGTGGTTGTTGTAGAGGTGTTCTTCTGTGATCTCCTCGTAGACTTGACAAAGTACCAGTTGGGGTAGCCGCAGGTGTTCAGAGCTTTCTTAATATGTTTGTGTTCCTTTTCTTTGCCCTCTGCCTTTGTCGGGATGTTTTCAGCCTGGTGGTGTCGGGTTCTGATTACTCCCAGCTTATGTTCCAAAGGATGATGGGGATCAAACAGCAGGTATTGGTCTGTGTGTGTAGGTTTACGATAAACTTCAATGTTGAGGCTACCGTCCACCTCGATGTGTACTACACAGTCCAAAGAAGGCAGTTTGTTTTCCTTGACATCCTCCTTAGTGAACTTAATGTCACTGTCCACTGAGTTAATGTGATCTGTAAACATGTCCACTTCATGGGTTTTGATTTTGACCCAGGTGTCATCCACATATCTGAACCAGTGGCTTGGTGTTGTTCCCATGAAGGAGTTGTGTGCTCTGGTTTCCACTTCCTCCATGTAAAGGTTTGCCACAATGGGAGACACTGGAGAGCCCATGGCACAGCCGTGCTTCTGTCTGTAATAACAGTCATTATATTTGAAGTATCTGGTGGTAAGGCAGAGGTCCAGTAATACGCATATCTGATCTGGTGTGAGGTTGGTCCTAGTGCATAGAACGCTGTCTTGTAGTCTTTTCTTGACTGCTTCCACTGCCTGGGATGTGGGGATGCAGGTAAACAGAATGATACCATGGTTTCATCCGGTGTCAGTCTCAGTTTTTGGGCCTTGTTGACAAAGTCCGTGGAGTTTTGGATGTGATGTGGTTTATTGCCCACCAAGGGCAGCAGGATTATCGCAAGGTGTTTTGCGATGTTGTAGGTGACCGAGCTGTTCTCAATGGGCTGCGGTGGAGTTCCTTCCTTGTGTATCTTAGGAAGTCCAAAGATACACGGTGTGGATTTCTCGGGGTACATACGGAAATAGGTAGGATGGTCAATGGCATTCTCCTTCCTCAGGTGTTGTAGACAGTCAACGACCTTCTTCTTATAAGTGCTGGTGGGATCTGCGCCTCATAAGTGGAATTGTCGCTTAGCAGGGTGGTGGCTCAATATGCATATGAGAGACAGCTGGTCCCAGCAACCCCAACGACCCACAACAGGACTGGGAAGGACCAGGAAGAAAAGGAAAGTGAGCAGGTTACTTAATGACTCTCAAGGTAGTTTACATCTCACAGAGGAGAAATATCCTGATCCCGTACCAACAGTTTAGAACTGATGAAGCCTCTCGGATGAGAGGTGAAACGTCTTCAAGAAAGAAGTCCAGTTGCTTCTGAATCAACCTTCAAGGAGGACCAAGACCTAGATGACTGAGAATCTACACAAACATGTTTAATATTCATGCAAAGCATTTTTTAAATTTGAAATATTTAGTTTTTAATGTGTTTTTATATCACTGTGGTTTTGTGTGTGTGAACAATATTTCCCAGAATCCTCCTGGCCTCTGAGTCAGATTACACATAAAAACAATAATGTTGATTTTTGGACAAGTCAAACAGGAAGTAGTCCTAAAGTCCTGCATGTGTCCATAGAGGACAACAGAGACTCTGCTGACCAACACAGATTTAAAGGTTCATTCTGGTGTTTTTAAACTCACACAATAACATGAGGAATCCATCGAGGCAGCGGTAGACCAGATGGCTGTCCTAGATAAAAAAATAAATGATAATGATAACCAGATGAGACAGTTACCTCGCCTCGAGTTACTTTGACCGATTCGCTGATGATTATGTTGCACGTTTCATGGCTGAGGATTCAAAAACACGTTAGGCCTTTAGACACCAAAGTATGAAAAAGTATTGCCCTTTATTGTCGACTGTGGAGATGGAATAAACGTCTGAGACAAAACTAAAATCTTCAGCTGCCTGAAAGGACGTCAAAACATCTGAAGACAGAGCAGCATGAACAGAATTTCTAGTTAAAGGGCTAAATAACAGATCAAATTTGGTATACTACTTTAAAAAACAAATAGAGGTCAGTGCTGTCAGCTTTAATGTGATGTCATGTTTCAATGCTGCCTTTAAGGGCTCCTTGTAAATGTTGAGAAGAGTAAAAATTCTGGTGTTGCCTTCAGGTTCTGGCTGATCCTGTAGGAAAAATACTTCTTTCATTTTAGAAATCAGCCAACTGACTGTTGTTAGTTTTTTGTGTGCCTTTACTGCCTTTTTCAAAGTCTGTTTGTATCATTGTGATATTTATGACAGTACTTGAAAGCAACATCTGTTTGTGCGTAACTTGTGGATGTCATTTGTTGTCTCTGTCTGTATGTTGATGACATTAAAATATTTTGTGATAGTTTACTGGTCTGGGGCCTCATTTACAAACGCTGCGTATGCACAAAAAAAGGCGCACACCGCTTTCAACGCAATCCGTGGGATTTATAAAAAGCAAACTTGACGGGAGAATTTGCGGTCCTCCACGGCAACTCTGACTCAATGCGTACAAACAGAAACTGGAGAAACGGGGAAACTACAACTCAGATGGTGAAAGGATGACACGGAGAAACGGAGTGTGAAATTAATACCAGCGTGTGAAATAAATCCAAATATAACCACTCAGCCAATTTTACAAAAAATAATTAAACATGTTTGATTGATCCTCCCTGGAGAATAAATACAAACAGATAAATTTGTCATTGCAAACGAACACATCAAACAATATATCTTATAGAAATTCATACCATAAAAAAAAGTAAACCATCGGTCAAAAGACACGGAAGTCATTTTCGATGCCACATTCCGATGCAAGTGCAGTTTCATTTATTGGTTTTATATAGGCTATAGTATATTTTTGTTTCAGTGTACTTTTTACTTTTCGAGTACTACTAAATGAATTACCAAGTAATGATCAAAATAAGGCATTTCTTTCCAACTTTCCTGTGTAATAAAAGCTTTTTTTCTAACTTTGATGTTTAATAAAAACTTCATCCTCAATAGGACGTTCATTTAACTTATATTTTCGGTTTGAGATCATATAGCCCTAAATGTACAATTATTATGAAGTAGTTTTTTCTTTGTACTTTTTGAGTAATCCTAACTTGAAATACCAAGTAACGATAAAAATAATACATTTCTTTCCAACTTTCATGTGTAATAAAAACTTTATCTTCAATAGGACGTTCATTTAACTTATATTTCCAGTTAAAGGACATATAGCATTATATGTACAATTATTATTATTATTATTATTATTTTACTTTGTACTTTTCGAGTAATCCTAACTTGAATACCAAGTAACAATCAAAATAATGCATTACTTTCCAACTTTCATATGTAATAAAAGCTTTTTTTCCAACTTTGATGTTTAATAAAAACTTCATCCTCAATAGGACGTTCATTTAACTTATATTTTCCGTTAGAGGACATATAGCCGTATATGTACAATTATGAAGTAGTTTTAATTTGTACTTTTCGAGTAATCTTTTTTATTGTACTTTTGGAGTAATCCTACCTTGAAATACCATGCAATGATTATATATCTTTTTTCACCTACAATAATGCAATTCTTTCCAAATTTGATGTGTAATAAAATCTTTATTTTCAAGAGTGTTTTCAGGCCACTCATATTATTTGCTAGAGGACATATAGCACTACAAGTACAATTATTATGAAGTATTTGTACCTTGTACTTTTGGAGTAATACTAGCTTGAAAAACCATGTAACCATCGAAATATTGCTTTTTTCACCTACAATAATGCAATTCTTTCCAAATTTGATGTGTAATAAAAACTTTATTATAATAGTATATTCATGCCACTCATATCATTTCTTAGAGGATATATAGCACTACATGTACAATCATTATGAAGTGTCCTTACTTCATACTTTTCGAGTAATCCTACCTTGAAATGCCATGTATCGATCAAATTAATGCTTTTTTTCCTAAAATAATGCAATTCTTTTCAAATTTGATGTGTCATAAAAACTTTATTTTCAATAGCGCATTCATAAGCCTTATATTATACTTATGTCAGAGGACATGTACCACTACATGTACCATTATTATGAAGTACTTGTAATTTGTACCTTTGGATTAATCCTACCTTAAATACCATGCAGCGATCAAAATATAGCTTTTTTCACCTACAATAATGCAATTCACATACATACAGCACTACAAGTACAATCATTATGAAGTAGCCTTATTTTGTACTTTTCGAGTAATCTTACCTTGAAATACCATGTATCGATCAAAATAATGTTTTTTTTCTACAGTAATGCAATTCTTTCCAAATGTGATATGCAATAAAATCTTTACTGTCCATAGTGTAATAATGACACTTATATTTTCTGGTAGAGGACATATAGCACCACAGGTACAATTATTATGAAGTACTTGTACCTTGTACTTTTGGAGTAATACTACCTTGAAATACCATGTATCGACCCTAACCCTAACCCTAACCCTAACCCTAGTCTAAGACCCAGTATACCCCCTCTACTGGATATGTCATGTATCAGGAAGAGAAGGTCGTAGAGACTTGGGACAAAGACTGGCATTCTCAGAGACCCCGAAAACCCACAGACGTATGTTGGTCCTGAGTATCTACGACCTCTACGACCAGAGGTTGAAAGAATTGCACTACTGGAGGACCATTCTAACCCTAACCCTAACCCTAGCTCAAACCCTAACCCTAGCTCAAACCCTAACCCTAACCCTAGCTCAAACCCTAACCCTAACCCTAGCTCAAACCCTAACCCTAACCCTAAGCCTAGCTCAAACCCTAACCCTAACCCTAGCTCAAACCCTAACCCTAACCCTAGCTCAAACCCTAACCCTAACCCTAGCTCAAACCCTAACCCTAACCCTAGCCTAAACCCATAGAAGTAAGTATGGGTTCAAAAAAAGTTACTCCACAAATGGTACCAATCAGCTCCAAATGGCCTGAAACGTGCTCCTACACACTTCCTGGAGACATGATTTTGGCCTCAACACTGAAATTTTCACTCCATCCGGCAACCATTCATTCCAATGGGTGACACATTTCGGTCTATAACTCGGGAACGGAAGGTCGTAGAGACTCGGGACAAAAACTGGCGTTCTCAGAGACCACATAAACCCCTAGACGGACATTAGTCCCGAGTCTGTAAGACCTTCCGTTGCCGAGATACACACATTCACTATAGGCGAAAGGAGTAAGTGAAAGGAAGTGACGTAGCTCCGGTACGGAAGGTCGTAAAGACAACCCTAAGCCTAACCCTAGCTCAAACCCTAACCCTAACCCTAGCTCAAACCCTAACCCTAGCTCAAACCCTAACCCTAACCCTAGCTCAAACCCTAACCCTAACCCTAGCTCAAACCCTAACCCTAACCCTAGCTCAAACCCTAACACTAACCCTAACCCTAGCTCAAACCCTAACCCTAGCTCAAACCCTAACCCTAGCTCAAACCCTAACCCTAACCCTAGCTCAAACCCTAACCCTAACCCTAGCTCAAACCCTAACACTAGCTCAAACCCTAACCTAGCTCAAACCCTAACCCTAACCCTAACCCTAGCTCAAACCCTAACCCTAGCTCAAACCCTAACCCTAACCCTAACCCTAGCTCAAACCCTAACCCTAGCTCTAACCCTAACCCTAACCCTAGCTCAAACCCTAACCCTAGCTCAAACCCTAACCCTAACCCTAGCTCAAACCCTAACCCTAACCCTAGCTCAAACCCTAACCCTAACCCTAGCTCAAACCCTAACCCTAACCCTAGCCTAAACCCATAGAAGTATGGGTTCAAAAAAAGTTACTCCACAAATGGTACCAATCAGCTCCAAATGGCCTGAAACGTGCTCCTACACACTTCCTGGAGACATGATTTTGGCCTCAACACTGAAATTTTCACTCCATCCGGCAACCATTCATTCCAATGGGTGACACATTTCGGTCTATAACTCGGGAACGGAAGGTCGTAGAGACTCGGGACAAAAACTGGCGTTCTCAGAGACCACATAAACCCCTAGACGGACATTAGTTCCGAGTCTGTAAGACCTTCCGTTGCCGAGATACACACATTCACTATAGGCGAAAGGAGTAAGTGAAAGGAAGTGACGTAGCTCCGGTACGGAAGGTCGTAAAGACAACCCTAAGCCTAACCCTAGCTCAAACCCTAACCCTAACCCTAGCTCAAACCCTAACCCTAGCTCAAACCCTAACCCTAACCCTAGCTCAAACCCTAACCCTAACCCTAGCTCAAACCCTAACCCTAACCCTAGCTCAAACCCTAACCCTAACCCTAACCCTAGCTCAAACCCTAACCCTAGCTCAAACCCTAACCCTAGCTCAAACCCTAACCCTAACCCTAGCTCAAACCCTAACCCTAACCCTAGCTCAAACCCTAACCCTAACCCTAGCTCAAACCCTAACACTAGCTCAAACCCTAACCTAGCTCAAACCCTAACCCTAACCCTAACCCTAGCTCAAACCCTAACCCTAGCTCAAACCCTAACCCTAACCCTAACCCTAGCTCAAACCCTAACCCTAGCTCTAACCCTAACCCTAACCCTAGCTCAAACCCTAACCCTAGCTCAAACCCTAACCCTAACCCTAGCTCAAACCCTAACCCTAACCCTAGCTCAAACCCTAACCCTAACCCTAGCTCAAACCCTAACCCTAACCCTAGCCTAAACCCATAGAAGTATGGGTTCAAAAAAAGTTACTCCACAAATGGTACCAATCAGCTCCAAATGGCCTGAAACGTGCTCCTACACACTTCCTGGAGACATGATTTTGGCCTCAACACTGAAATTTTCACTCCATCCGGCAACCATTCATTCCAATGGGTGACACATTTCGGTCTATAACTCGGGAACGGAAGGTCGTAGAGACTCGGGACAAAAACTGGCGTTCTCAGAGACCACATAAACCCCTAGACGGACATTAGTCCCGAGTCTGTAAGACCTTCCGTTGCCGAGATACACACATTCACTATAGGCGAAAGGAGTAAGTGAAAGGAAGTGACGTAGCTCCGGTACGGAAGGTCGTAAAGACAACCCTAAGCCTAACCCTAGCTCAAACCCTAACCCTAACCCTAGCTCAAACCCTAACCCTAGCTCAAACCCTAACCCTAACCCTAGCTCAAACCCTAACCCTAACCCTAGCTCAAACCCTAACCCTAACCCTAGCTCAAACCCTAACACTAACCCTAACCCTAGCTCAAACCCTAACCCTAGCTCAAACCCTAACCCTAACCCTAGCTCAAACCCTAACCCTAACCCTAGCTCAAACCCTAACCCTAACCCTAGCTCAAACCCTAACACTAGCTCAAACCCTAACCTAGCTCAAACCCTAACCCTAACCCTAACCCTAGCTCAAACCCTAACCCTAGCTCAAACCCTAACCCTAACCCTAACCCTAGCTCAAACCCTAACCCTAGCTCTAACCCTAACCCTAACCCTAGCTCAAACCCTAACCCTAGCTCAAACCCTAACCCTAACCCTAGCTCAAACCCTAACCCTAACCCTAGCTCAAACCCTAACCCTAACCCTAGCTCAAACCCTAACCCTAACCCTAGCCTAAACCCATAGAAGTATGGGTTCAAAAAAAGTTACTCCACAAATGGTACCAATCAGCTCCAAATGGCCTGAAACGTGCTCCTACACACTTCCTGGAGACATGATTTTGGCCTCAACACTGAAATTTTCACTCCATCCGGCAACCATTCATTCCAATGGGTGACACATTTCGG
This sequence comes from Chaunax sp. Z400, assembly GCA_037577475.1. NCBI lineage: Eukaryota > Metazoa > Chordata > Actinopteri > Lophiiformes > Chaunacidae > Chaunax > Chaunax sp. Z400. Next base: position 28,039,572 of record CM075197.1, read on the forward strand.
TCTATAACTCGGGAACGGAAGGTCGTAGAGACTCGGGACAAAAACTGGCGTTCTCAGAGACCACATAAACCCCTAGACGGACATTAGTCCCGAGTCTGTAAGACCTTCCGTTGCCGAGATACACACATTCACTATAGGCGAAAGGAGTAAGTGAAAGGAAGTGACGTAGCTCCGGTACGGAAGGTCGTAAAGACAACCCTAAGCCTAACCCTAGCTCAAACCCTAACCCTAACCCTAGCTCAAACCCTAACCCTAGCTCAAACCCTAACCCTAACCCTAGCTCAAACCCTAACCCTAACCCTAGCTCAAACCCTAACCCTAACCCTAGCTCAAACCCTAACACTAACCCTAACCCTAGCTCAAACCCTAACCCTAGCTCAAACCCTAACCCTAGCTCAAACCCTAACCCTAACCCTAGCTCAAACCCTAACCCTAACCCTAGCTCAAACCCTAACCCTAACCCTAGCTCAAACCCTAACACTAGCTCAAACCCTAACCTAGCTCAAACCCTAACCCTAACCCTAACCCTAGCTCAAACCCTAACCCTAGCTCAAACCCTAACCCTAACCCTAACCCTAGCTCAAACCCTAACCCTAGCTCTAACCCTAACCCTAACCCTAGCTCAAACCCTAACCCTAGCTCAAACCCTAACCCTAACCCTAGCTCAAACCCTAACCCTAACCCTAGCTCAAACCCTAACCCTAACCCTAGCTCAAACCCTAACCCTAACCCTAGCCTAAACCCATAGAAGTATGGGTTCAAAAAAAGTTACTCCACAAATGGTACCAATCAGCTCCAAATGGCCTGAAACGTGCTCCTACACACTTCCTGGAGACATGATTTTGGCCTCAACACTGAAATTTTCACTCCATCCGGCAACCATTCATTCCAATGGGTGACACATTTCGGTCTATAACTCGGGAACGGAAGGTCGTAGAGACTCGGAACCATGATCCGTCAGACATATTTCAGGGTCTCTGAACACGTCAGACTTGTCCCCGAGTCTCTACGACCTTCCGTTCCTGAGATACAGCTATGTAAGTGAAAGGAAGTGACGTAGCTCCGGTACGGAAGGTCGTAAAGACAACCCTAAGCCTAACCCTAGCTCAAACCCTAACCCTAACCCTAGCTCAAACCCTAACCGTAGCTCAAACCCTAACCCTAGCTCAAACCCTAACCCTAGCTCAAACCCTAACCCTAACCCTAGCTCAAACCCTAACCCTAACCCTAGCTCAAACCCTAACCCTAACCCTAGCTCAAACCCTAACCCTAACCCTAGCTCAAACCCTAGCTCAAACCCTAACCCTAGCTCAAACCCTAACCCTAGCTCAAACCCTAACCCTAACCCTAGCTCAAACCCTAACCCTAACCCTAGCTCAAACCCTAGCCCTAGCTCAAACCCTAACCCTAGCTCAAACCCTAACCCTAGCTCAAACCCTAACCTAGCTCAAACCCTAACCCTAACCCTAGCTCAAACCCTAACCCTAGCTCAAACCCTAACCCTTCTCCTGCAGGTGCTCGGCCGGGGCCCTCCCTCCAGTGCGGTGATCCCTAAAAGATTTTTATGCCTCTTTTTTCTTTCTTCTTTCTCTCTCTCTCTCTTTTTTTTATCCCTCTCTCTCTCTCGCCCTAAGAAGGTTAATAACCTCTATCTGACTTCCCCCACAAAGGTACTTTCCTCCCACATCCAATGTTCCTTAATTTTAGTACCTGGACGGATGTGGGTCGAGACGGAGAGGAGAGAGTCCGAGGTGAACCCGCCTGGAGGGACGGCCCCGCAATAAATAACAGAAAAAATTGTGTGTTTTAAGGAAAAATAAAACTAAAAAAGGCATTGTATGACAACTTTCGTTTCCCCCCCCCTTTTTTAATATGTTATTAATAATTTATAATGTCTTAACCTCTTAATTTCATGAATTTTTATCCTTTTGTTTTTAAAAAAAAGAGGTACCACACTAATGACAGATATACCTATATGTAATCATCTTGCATGAAATTTTATAATGTTTGGGTTTTATTTACACACTTTTTTATATATTATATTTTATATTGAATTTATATTTTGGCGTGTTGCATGTTCGTTTAATCATTTGAAAGCACTTACACCCCCTTCTTTTAAATACTTTTAAAGCACTTATCACCTTAGCACTTTACCCCAAACAGACAAATTTGTTTTTTATATATGGGTATAACGGGCCCTTCGTGTAGGCAACCTCTTTTTAGCAGCACTTATATTTAATATTATAAATAATCCCTCGCCCCCACCCATTTGGGTTAATTTATTTTTTATTTTTTAAATGTTTTGTCCCCGTCTTATTATTTATATGTAGGTTTGGGACCCTAAGTGGTCAGACAGTGCCGATGAGAATTGTTGATTTTATCACACAGACCTGGAGGAGAAATGATCCGAGGTACCGGCTATGTTAATAATTATTTTAATAAATATTTTTACTCCCTCTGCTCTCCACAATGCATGAGTCCAGTGGTGAACCCCCCTTTGTTTGTATAGTTTTATTAGCAATAAACTTTTGAATTCCCCCTTTCTTTTTAATTTGGGTGCGTTTTTATTGCAAAAATGTTGGGGGTGGACTGTGGCTGTGGTGGGGATCGAACCGCCGGCTGGCGACTTGTAGGGCGCTCGCCCTGCCCCTGGACCACAGTGGCCTCTAAGACATCCCAACATCACCAAACATTTGACCCCCACAGGTGAAACGTATTTGGATTAATTAAATATATCTAGCCGCCTGGAATGGGGGTCGCAAGGAACGCCCCTTTTTATTTCGTTTATTTATTTTAATTCGATTGGTTTTAGCATAGGAGATAATTATTAACGAGCTTTTTTAATTATTTTATAATAGTCTGCTTGTGCCCTCGCCCCTCGTAGTACCCTCTAGGGTACCACGCAGAACACAGAACGTAACCCTAACCCTAGCTCAAACCCTAACCCTAACCCTAGCTCAAACCCTAACCCTAACCCTAGCTCAAACCCTAACCCTAACCCTAACCCTAGCTCAAACCCTAACCCTAGCTCAAACCCTAACCCTAGCTCAAACCCTAACCCTAACCCTAGCTCAAACCCTAACCCTAACCCTAACCCTAGCTCAAACCCTAACCCTAGCTCAAACCCTAACCCTAACCCTAGCTCAAACCCTAACCCTAACCCTAGCTCAAACCCTAACCCTAACCCTAGCTCAAACCCTAACCCTAACCCTAGCTCAAACCCTAACCCTAGCTCAAACCCTAACCCAAGCTCAAACCCTAACCTAGCTCAAACCCTAACCCTAACCCTAACCCTAGCTCAAACCCTAACCCTAGCTCAAACCCTAACCCTAACCCTAACCCTAGCTCAAACCCTAACCTAGCTCAAACCCTAACCCTAACCCTAACCCTAGCTCAAACCCTAACCCTAGCTCTAACCCTAACCCTAACCCTAGCTCAAACCCTAACCCTAGCTCAAACCCTAACCCTAACCCTAGCTCAAACCCTAATCCTAACCCTAACCCTAGCTCAAACCCTAACCCTAACCCTAGCTCAAACCCTAACCCTAACCCTAGCTCAAACCCTAACCCTAACCCTAGCTCAAACCCTAACCCTAGCTCAAACCCTAACCCAAGCTCAAACCCTAACCTAGCTCAAACCCTAACCCTAACCCTAACCCTAGCTCAAACCCTAACCCTAGCTCAAACCCTAACCCTAACCCTAACCCTAGCTCAAACCCTAACCCTAGCTCTAACCCTAACCCTAACCCTAGCTCAAACCCTAACCCTAGCTCAAACCCTAACCCTAACCCTAGCTCAAACCCTAACCCTAACCCTAGCTCAAACCCTAACCCTAGCTCAAACCCTAACCCTAACCCTAGCTCAAACCCTAACCCTAACCCTAGCTCAAACCCTAACCCTAGCTCAAACCCTAACCCTAGCTCAAACCCTAACCCTAACCCTAACCCTAGCTCAAACCCTAACCCTAGCTCAAACCCTAACCCTAGCTCAAACCCTAACCCTAACCCTAGCTCAAACCCTAACCCTAACCCTAGCTCAAACCCTAACCCTAACCCTAGCTCAAACCCTAACCTAGCTCAAACCCTAACCCTAACCCTAGCTCAAACCCTAACCCTAGCTCAAACCCTAACCCTAACCCTAGCCTAAACCCATAGAAGTAAGTATGGGTTCAAAAAAAGTTACTCCACAAATGGTACCAATCAGCTCCAAATGGCCTGAAACGTGCTCCTACACACTTCCTGGAGACATGATTTTGGCCTCAACACTGAAATTTTCACTCCATCCGGCAACCATTCATTCCAATGGGGGACACATTTCGGTCTATAACTCGGGAACGGATGAAAAACCTCCAATAATGCATATCTTTCCAAATTTGATGTGTAATAAAAACTTAATTTTCAATAGTGCATTAATGATACTTATATTTTCCGTTTGAGGACACAGAAACCTACAATTACTTTTATTATGAAATACCTTTACTCTGTACTTTTTGAGTAATCCTACCCTGACATACCATGTAACGGTCAAAATAATGCTTTTTTTCCTCCGGTAATGCATATCTTTCCAACTTTGATGTGTAATAAAAACTTAATTTTCAATAGTGCATTCATGATACTTATATTTTCCGTTACAGGACATAGAGTCCTATAATTACTCTTATTATGAAGTACTTTTACTTTGTACTTTTGGAGTACTCCTTCTCAAAATACCATGTAACGATCAAATAATGCATTTGTTTCCAACAAAAATGAATTTCTTTGCAACTTTGATGTGTGATAAAAACTTTATTATCAATAGTGCCTTCATTGCACTTATATGTGTGATTCGAGTGTATATAGCACTACATGTACAATTATTATGAAGTACTTATACTTTGTACTTTTGGAGTAATGCTACTTCAAAATACCAGGTAGCGATTAATTAATGCGTTTCTTTCCAAATTTGATGTGTAATTAGGCCCCGAGCACTGAGGGTGTGAGGACCCTATTGTACTGCAAGGAATTATTAGGGCCTGAGTACGAAGCGTGCGACCTAAAATTTGGTCAGTGAAGCCATAAGACCTTGATGAGTCATTAATGTGAATATTGTGAGTTTGGGTCTGATGGCGGCTTCGCGACGTTTGATGTTTGCCATCAAACAGGAAGTTGGTGTTGAGATGCTCACCAAAATTGACACACTCGTCAAAGGTGGTACTACTTACAATCTCACAAGATTTAAAGGATCGGTTGTGCCAAATTGGCTCCACAGCGCCCCCTGTAACACTTCAAATAAGCATCCCTGAGTCTGTGTTTAACCTACATGTATGTAATTTGGTAGACATGTTTAAAGATCGAACCCTGAAGACATCCACTCAACAATATTGAGTAACAGTCAAAGCACCACCTGCGGGCAAATGTGAAAATGTCTCGTGACAATTTTTGTTTGATTTTGATCACATTTTCATGGTGCGGCCTTCACATGATATAATCAAAGATAAGTCGATATAATTAGGTGGTGTCTAGCGCCACATAGTGGACAAAATAAGGTACATCACAATCCGTCTGTCCGTGTCCAAAATGCATGCAAATACAGAGCCTTGCATTTATCCAGATGTGCAGTCGTGAGGCCGACGATGGTGCAAGGCCCAACGGGCACACGCCCTGAGGGACACACGCCCCGTCAGGCGCCGGTGTGCGAGGGCCTGTTCAAACGCTGCTTGCAGCTTTAATTATGAAGTAGTTTTACTTTGTACTTTTCGAGTAATCTTACCTTGAAATACCAAGTAACAATGAAAATAATGCTTTTTCCCAACTTTGATGTGTAATAAAACCTTTATTTGTAAATAGTGCGTTCATGAAACTTCTACTTCTGGTTAGAGGACATATAGCACTACATGTACAATCATTATGAAGTACTTTTACTTTGTATTTTTCGAGTAATCCTAACTTGAAATATCATGTAACGAATGTCATTTTTTTCCAACTTTGATGTGTAATAAAAACTTTATTTTAAATAGTGCATACATTTTTAAATAAAGTTTCAGGAACGCATTATTGAAAAAGTTTTTATTACACATCAAAGTTGGAAAAAATGCATTATTTTGATCGTAACCTTGTATTTTGAAGTAGCATTACTCAAAAGAGTAAAAGAACTTCATAATAATTGTACAAGTAGTACTTTATGTCCTGTAACCAGACATATAAGTTTCATGAACGCACTATTGAAAATAGTTTTTATTACACATCAAATTTGGAAAAAGATTCATTATGTTGATCGTTACCTGTAATTTCAAGGTAGCATACCAGACCTTCATCATACCAGACCTTCATCATACTAGAGACCTTCATTGTACCAGACCTTCATCATACTAGAGACCTTCATCGTACCAGACCTTCATCACACTAGAGACCTTCATCGTACCAGACCTTCATCGTACCAGACCTTCATCATACTAGAGACCTTCATCGTGCTGTGGTTCAGGTGTCAGGGGGCTCTGAGAGCTTGAGGACGACCACAAAGATGGAGTTGGGAGTGTCTGGTTTATTTTACTCTCCATTATAAATTCCTTACAAAGAGACTGAAACTGAAAACCTTTGTGTTTTCGACTCTTTGTAAGGTTTTGTGACGATGTGACCTAAAATGTCGGCCATGACCTCTGATGTTTTATGACCTGCTGTTGTCTCAGTGTCACACAGCTTCCTGGACTACATGGACCATATCATATCATGTGTTTTACATAACTCACTCTTCATTATTCCTTAATCTCCTCTTCATTTTCATACTCTCATGGTACAGATGATTCAAATCCTCACAGGAGAACAATAAACTCCTGGAAAATTAAACTATTTATCGTATAAATATATATAAATATATATATATATATTTATATATATTTATACACACACACTTTTATACACAATCATCCATACTCAAATAAAGTTTGACTGAGGTTAAATGGCCTCCAATGAAAACTGAAATAAAAACTTTATTTAATCCCTGAATGTGTCTTCAAACCGTCTGCAGGTCAGTTTTTGTCTTATCAACAGTCGGACCAGATAAACCGTCACTGTTCAGTTCCCTCAAACACACCGTGTCCATATTCAGTCAAATGTTGGCCTCATAAATGTGCAGCTTCATGTTTGCATGAACAAACATGTCAGTATAAGAACTGGAAGGATGTCAAAGGAGAGGTCAGCTGCTGGAGAGTCTGCAGACATCACACACCGACCACAGGTAACTCTTCTTCTACTGTCTATTAAACTATCAGACACACCGACCACAGGTAACTCTTCTTCTACTGTCTATTAAACTATCAGACACACCGACCACAGGTAACTCTTCTTCTACTGTCTATTAAACTATCAGACACACCGACCACAGGTAACTCTTCTTCTACTGTCTATTAAACTATCAGACACACCGACCACAGGTAACTCTTCTTCTACTGTCTATTAAACTATCAGACACACCGACCACAGGTAACTCTTCTTCTACTGTCTATTAAACTATCAGACACACCGACCACAGGTAACTCTTCTTCTACTGTCTATTAAACTATCAGACACACCGACCACAGGTAACTCTTCTTCTACTGTCTATTAAACTATCAGACACACCGACCACAGGTAACTCTTCTTCTACTGTCTATTAAACTATCAGACACACCGACCACAGGTAACTCTTCTTCTACTGTCTATTAAACTATCAGACACACCGACCACAGGTAACTCTTCTTCTACTGTCTATTAAACTATCAGACACACCGACCACAGGTAACTCTTCTTCTACTGTCTATTAAACTATCAGACACACCGACCACAGGTAACTCTTCTTCTACTGTCTATTAAACTATCAGACACACCGACCACAGGTAACTCTTCTTCTACTGTCTATTAAACTATCAGACACACCGACCACAGGTAACTCTTCTTCTACTGTCTATTAAACTATCAGACACACCGACCACAGGTAACTCTTCTTCTACTGTCTATTAAACTATCAGACACACCGACCACAGGTAACTCTTCTTCTACTGTCTATTAAACTATCAGACACACCGACCACAGGTAACTCTTCTTCTACTGTCTATTAAACTATCAGACACACCGACCACAGGTAACTCTTCTTCTACTGTCTATTAAACTATCAGACACACCGACCACAGGTAACTCTTCTTCTACTGTCTATTAAACTATCAGACACACCGACCACAGGTAACTCTTCTTCTACTGTCTATTAAACTATCAGACACACCGACCACAGGTAACTCTTCTTCTACTGTCTATTAAACTATCAGACACACCGACCACAGGTAACTCTTCTTCTACTGTCTATTAAACTATCAGACACACCGACCACAGGTAACTCTTCTTCTACTGTCTATTAAACTATCAGACACACCGACCACAGGTAACTCTTCTTCTACTGTCTATTAAACTATCAGACACACCGACCACAGGTAACTCTTCTTCTACTGTCTATTAAACTATCAGACACACCGACCACAGGTAACTCTTCTTCTACTGTCTATTAAACTATCAGACACACCGACCACAGGTAACTCTTCTTCTACTGTCTATTAAACTATCAGACACACCGACCACAGGTAACTCTTCTTCTACTGTCTATTAAACTATCAGACACACCGACCACAGGTAACTCTTCTTCTACTGTCTATTAAACTATCAGACACACCGACCACAGGTAACTCTTCTTCTACTGTTAACTGGACTGGACTTTACTGGACTAAATGGACATTTTGATATGTAGACTGGTTTTCATGAAATCCCAGTTTAGGTTTGGGGTCATTTTGACTGGTCTCAGATTTTATAATGGGTGTGTATTACAGGAATGTGTGACATCATCATTAGAGTGGAGGGCAGCTGTAAAATGGTCTAAAATCTTCTCTTTAAATTGTTCTCACTCCCTCAGTTTTTACTCCACATCCATAATGTTGACATGAAAACATAGTAAAATTTGTGCTGCTTCTAGTGATGCTAATTTGGAAGCTAACAGACAAACACTTCTGGCTCAGGGAGGCCCCGAGCAACAGGAAGTCCAACCAACTGCCTCATCAGCTCCCATTTGAACTTTGAGCTGAAAATAGTGGAGGAAAGCAGACAGTAGCAGTTTTCTTTCTGCTGTCATGTTGACATTTTGAACTTGATCCATACAAATGATAGATCTACATGTTCAGCAGCTTCTTAGGATGCTGACGGTGTCTCATTTTAACAAGACCACCTACAGGGTTTGGATCAGGCTCTGGTTCCAGTGCTGCTTTAGGGGCTTTCTCTCTGTCTACCTCAATGAGTCGGCATTTTCAGGACCAGATACAGTTACACACAGCTGATGCTGATTAAACCTCAAATCAGCTTACTGCTCTGCTCTGATTGGTCCATTCATGTTCAGATATTTTTAGCTGTTGAGATCACCCTTGACTGATTCTTATGCTACTGATACTACCAGCACTACTAGTAGTGCTAGTTTATTGCTACTAACACAAACTTGGTTTGATTCCTGAATGATTGAACCTTCTGTCTCCTCCTCTTCTTCTTGTGTTTTAGGTTTTGGCATCAGGATGACTTTTTCTGTGTTTTCTCTCTTTGTTCTTGCGTGTTTCTCCATCCCTGCCGCTGATCCTGCCGGCATCAAAATCCGAATCACTGACAAAGGCCTGAATTCCTGTAAGATCTGCACACTGCATCTTTACTACTATAAAGTACCAGAAGTATTTAAACTGTGTTTTCTGTGAAGTAACAGCAGTATTGTGTTGTGTTTTTGCAGTCAAAGATGTTGGTCTGGCACTTTTGAGGAAATTGACTTACAAACCTATACCAAAAAAATTTAATGTTCCGGGCTTTGACATCACTGGGTAAAGTACCATTGTTCTTAATAATATTCGTTACATCACTTCATTTTATTCAACAATGTTGTCAGTTTATTTTCAACACTTTGTGGTTCAGGATGATTGATTGATTTCATTAACAAAGACTACGATGAAAAATGTTCATGAACAACTTTTTTTCTAGGACTCAGACGAGACGACAGCGACGTCATCAAACACTAACTACGACTAAATCAACATCAAATATTGATGAAAAAAAACTAGACTAAAAAATATCATTTAAAAATTAAAACTATACCAAAATCTCTCTTTATTTTAATCCACAATAAGGAAGCAAAATATTAGACAGAATCCAAACATTCTGAATTTTGATGGTGTCTGCAGCAGTTTGGTTTCCTGTGCTGCTCCGGCTGAGGTGGGATCCAGGCCCCTCGGGGTCGGGATCACATCCACACCGTCATCTGTTTTTATCAGATAATGATCAGATAAATCTGATGTGGAATCAGTGAAATTAGAGAAAAATGACCGAAAATATTGGTTTGGTCTGAAATGTTAATAATGACCTGATGTCTTAGGCCCCGTTTCCACAGCAACGTTTTAGCTGAAAACTGAGAAGTTTTTTCTCTGCCTAAAACCTTAAAACCTTTAGTGAGTATCTGAGCACCTATGGCCTCTCAACACCAACTTCCTGTTTGATAGCAAACATTAACATTTGCTTTGCAGCCAAGCCTACATCGTCGCACAAAAACTCACAATCTTCAATTTGTAGTAAAACTACACAAGATGGCGACATTTGAAATATTAGATGTGTAAGAATCAGTGAATTTCACAATAAATCCACATATTTAACAATAAAAGTCTGAATGTGTATCATAATGTTTCTAAAATAAACCAGTTCATTGATTCCTGAACATACGACCTGTTTATGTTTCAGCCAATGGCTGTCCACCGTTTTCAGATGTCCATGTAGTATAATATGAGTTAATGCGATGTTTGTTTCCTCCTCAGGTTGATGTTTAAACAACTGACAGCAAATTCCGATAAGATTTCTCTCACTCTCCAGTCGGGATCACTTGTTAAAATTAGCATCTCAGACCTGATGTTTGAGGGGAATGTGTCGTACGTATGAATCCTAAAATGTGGCTAATTGTTTCACTGCAGTTTGTTTCTGATGTTTCAGAAACAGAAGGAAACACCAGCGATGGAAGATAAACTCTGTTTTTTCTGTTGCAGTGTTAACAATAATAACGTTGACTTTAATGGCGAAGCCAAAACGATGAACATCGATGTGAAACTCACACGAAAACAAGATCACCTGGCTGTGGAGATACCCAACTGTGCAATCAGCGGCGCGAATGTCAAGACGAAATCAGACACATTTCTGGGGTAACATGAGACTAATGCTGCATTCACACTGAACGCAACATGAATTTTCGCATCGCTCTACTTGCGTGAATATCACCCCGGGATCATTTGAGTTTACTCACATCCCTCATGCAAGTAACGCAACCGATGCCAACAACGGTTATTTCCACCATCATCAACCGTCATGGAAGTCAACACAACAGCTGCCTTGTGTTTGTTGTTGAAGTCACAGATATGTTGGAAAACCAAACGTCCCCGTGTCTGGGTTCACAATAGTATCCGGAGGGGGAGCCAGCTCTGGGCGTGTCCACATACAGCTACGATTAGCTCGTCTTCCACTCCCACATTAACGTCCTACTGACCTCCAGACGTGTGGAGAATCTCAACACTGATCAGCTTTAAAGTCACACAAATTTTTCGCAAGAGCTGAAAATGTTCAACTTGAGTGAATCTTGTGACGCCAATTCATACCTACTCACGGCTTTTTGTTGACGTAGTAATAGCACCATGTGAAAAATAGCATCGTGTTCAGTGTGAACGCAGCATAAGACCACGTTCACAGCTCTCAAACAGTCTTCATTGACAATAGCCATGTGGACAGGTTTACAGTGAGTTTGAGGTTTGGACGTAAACATTTCTAAAATCCTACCAGCTCATGTGAAGGTTGGACGTAGCAGATGTAACTGATGGGTTGGCTCGACGAAATGTCATTATAATTATTATAATCCATCCAATAGTCCAACAGAGAGGCAGATCATCAGCTGATCGATCAGTCGATCACTTCTGCTGCAGCGTCTCTTGTTATTGATCAGTGATCGATGTGATTTTCTTTCTTCTTTTTTTAGCATGATACCGGCTATCATCAAAGCAGTAGTGAACACTTTCAACTGCATGGTTTGTTCCATCTTCAGTCTTTGTCAGAATCTGATGTGTCACCAAAGTTTTCACTTCAATACCAAGTGTACAATCACAACACTGAAATAGTACTGATTAGATACTGGATACCTGATGACAATCAGAATCAGTTTTCAACGTGTTTTTCACTAAATCTATAGGTTAGAAGGTTTAGTGTCAAAATGTCCAGAACACTTTCAGCATGTAAGAGAAAGTCGGACTTTTAGCTCAACTTAAATAATCAAGAAAATTAGAGTGTTTCTCCAGCTCGTTAGTTTGAAATTAAAGTGAAAAAATAATCAAATTCATTGAAATCAATCAACATAAAAAAATCATTTGAGTGCAGAATATTTCTGTTGAAAAAAGAAATACAACAGTTTGAACAGATGATGTCTGAGATAAATTTTTTGACTGTTATAGCTTCTTCTCCAAGAATACTGGCCTTTCTGTGTGACCCTGAAGAGCCACCATAGTTTAGAAATAACTCTAGTTAACAGCCCTGTGCTACCTAGCTACATGACCGTCTGCTAGTTGTCCCTCTCTCCATATCTTGCCTCGCTGCATCCCATCTCTTCAGTAAATATGGACACACGTTAACAGGGAGACGTCCTCTTGACAGAAACATCCTCCATTTAAATGCATTTCAAACATAGTTTATATCAGAGACGTTTAAACATGTCAAAAATCACTTTGACCACTCAGAACCTCAACATTTAAATGAATATTATAAGAGGAAGAGGATGGATGGATGGATGGATGGATGGATGGATGGATGGGTTTAATGATGACCATCTGTGTCTACAGATCTGTTGGGCTGTTAAAAAGTTTGGCATTCCTGCATTAAACAAAAAGTTGGAGAGTCTCACCAGTGTGACAAAGGTCTACCAAGAACTCGGCATCAGCATGGACTTCTCTCTGGCCGGAGACATCGCATCGACCCCCCAGAGCCTCGACATTCCTTTCAAAGTGAGGAACAGACCATCTTTTATGTCTTTAATAGTTGAGACTCCTGTTTACACTGATCTGTTTCAGGGCTTGGTGTTCCCAGATGACGGTGAAGTTCCTACTGGTTTACCAGAGCATGATCCTGTCATCCCAGAAAATGACCACATGGTTTATGTGGGCGCCTCCGAGTCGTTCTTCACCAGCACCTCCCAGGCGCTCTACAACAAAGGAGCCTTGACAAAAACTACACAGGTGAGAACAAACACCAGGAGACGGAATGTTTACGCACAAACACAATCTAAGATCCAACGACACAAGTCATGCAGCTTTGATTCTGCTTCATTACAGGCTTTTATTCTGAAAGTCCCAACCATTAACCTGTTTGTTATTTTAGTTCAACCATTTATCAACGGCTCTTTACTGAAAATGATCCTCTGTTCTCGCCAAAGGTGGAAAATAAAGCAGCACTGGCTGTTCTGAAAGCTATCCAGATCATCAGGGTAAGAATTGATCCTCTTTTATTTCCAATAACCAGCTTAAAATAACCAGTTTGAAATAGATGGTTTTTTATTTCTTTAAACCTGTTCCACCATCAGTGAAATCTAGTTTTTCTAGAATAACTATCAGACTAATAATGATACCAATGTGATCCAGATTCTAGGGGCAGGTTTTCATGGTCCAGGAGTCACATGATGAGGGTTAACCTATCAGGGGGCTGGTGGTTTATGGTGACATAATGGGGTAACTGAGCTGCTGTGGTGAAGGTTTTAACTCTTACTCGTTTTAGCGAGGAAGTAGTTGAATGCTAACGTTACCTAACTGATTTCCACGGCCTGCTCTAAGCATCCCAACATGAATGTGACATCAGAGGAAAATGGCCACCATGAAGATATAGTCTGTTATAGTTTATGCTAGGCTCATACTGCCACCTGCTGTTGTGGAGGGTGAAGTACTCTGAGTACAATCACAGTGGAAAGAATGAGCCGGAAGTCACAATGAATTTGTTCCTGGTGTTCTGCTCCAAAGTGACCAGAGGGACATTTTGTAATGTTTTGGTTGGATAGAAAATGATCTCTATATTTGTGGTTCAACATTTAAAGACACTGACTTGAAGCCTGAGATGCGTAACAGAAAACAAAAACAGAGAAAATTTTAACTGGGGACATAAACTAATCATAACTGGACGTTATTTTGTACGAGAAGGGTTGCTAATTTTAATTTAAATGCTAATTGGTGTTTCCATAGCAACCAAGGCAACTCTTGAACCCTCTCTATGGTACACTGGGAGTCACCGAGGCGCCCGCCATCAGAATCAACACAGATGGCGTGACTGTCACCGCCAAAGTCAAATGGAACATGTCACCAGAGTCTCCTACGAACGAAAAAAAGCTCTTCTCAAACTCCATTGCACTGGTACGTTCATCCATCCATCATCCATCCATTTATTTATCTAATCACTCATCCATCCATCTTCTTGCTCTTATTCTGGGTCTGGTCATGGTGTCAGTGGACTAATCAGATATTCCAGATGTCCCTCTGCACAGCAACACTTTCCAGTTCCTCCAGAGGGATCCAGAGGCATGTTCTGGGTCTACTCCGGGGTCTCCTCCCAGTTGCCAGGAAAAACCTCTAAGAGGAAGACCCCAGGAGGATCCAAACCAGATTTTGAACAACTTCAACCTGCTCCTGTTGATGAGCCCAGCCGCCCTATGAAGGAAGATCATTTCAGCTGCTGGTATCCAACATCTCATTCTTTCAGTGACTACCAAGAGCTCACGACCGTAGGTGAGGGTTGGAACGTAGTTGAACTTGTATACTGAAACTCAGCTCCCTCTTCACCAAGATGGTCCGATACACCGGCATTACTGCTGATGCAGCACCAGACCGCCTGTCCATCACATGATCCATTTTCCCATTGCCTGTGAACAAGACCCAGAGATACTTAAACTCGATTGCATCTGCGCAGCACCTTAACTCCAATCCTGACTGAACAATCAACCAATTTCCAGCAGAGAACCATGGTCTTAGAGAAACTGCCTCTCATGCAGGCGTTTTCACAATTGGAAGATCACAGACAGAGGAAGCCAACAGGACCAAGTCATCTGCAAAGGGCAGAGACTCCTTGAAGGTTGAATCTGAAGCAACTGGACCAGTCACAGACAAGCCAGTTGGCCAGTCAGGTTTTTCTTCTTTTCCTCTTCTAATCAAAGTTTCTGCTTCCAACAGATGTGTAAGGTTCAACTACAAGGTTCTGTTGCGAAGGGAAGTGTGGAATTCTCCACAAAGGATATCAGGTAAACAAACACAGTTACATGGTCATGAACATACAGTGGCAGCAATCTAAAATTGTGACTGACTCTGCTGAGGTCCAGTAGCGAAGGTTCAGATGTCAGTCATTTTGTGGCAGACAGCCCCATCTTGTGGAAACTTGTAATCATTACATTACAAGTCTACATGTGGCTTTTAAATCCTGGAAAAAATTCCTGGATCCAGATGGTGATCCAGATCACCACCAAAATCTAACCGTTTCTTCCTTGGGCCACGTCCGACAACTCCTGAAATTTTTTTTATCAAAATCCGCCCATTACTTTTTGTGTTGTCTTGTTAACAAACCAATCAACGCTGGCAAAAACATAACCTCCTCCCTTGTCGAAGGTAATAATGAAATACCTTCCCTGTTAGAAGGCGGTTGATCTTGTCTGTTCACAGATTAAAGGGTTTGCAGACCTTGCTCTGTCTCCCCAATCTGAAAACATTTTTGGTTGATTTCATGCTGCTACAGGAGACTTGACTTTCAGACTATCAAACGTGGTCCACCTCTCAAATTTTTGATATATTTAGGGTTTGACTGGGTGATTCCTCAGGATAGATGTGTTTTCCTGGACAGATTTAACTTCATTACAGATATTACAGCGAGGGTTGTTTGTGGCAAGTTTTTACAGGCGATGCAATGTGAATCTGTACACGCACTAGTACCAACATAACTCGGTTGGTGCCCTTAAATGTAGTTTGGTATCCACCCCTAATGAAGGCACAATATAAAATCAGCGCTTATGCTGTTAAAACACGTGAATAAACAGAATTCTTTTCATGTTAAGATAAACTTGTTCTATCTTTTCAGCTGTACATCTACCGATTCTGGCGTAGTGGTAAGAACCTGTCTGTCTGTCTGTCTGTCTGTATAACTGTCTTTAATAACAGTAATAATGAAGTGTTGCTTCTGTGCAGATAAACAATATGATCAGCTTTATGGCAGAAGTCGTGAAACTCTTCTATACTGGTAAGCAATAATAGATCATTCACACTTGACAACAGCATCATTTAAAAAAGTGAGTGTATGTTTTGAAGGGACAGTTCACCCCCAAATCTAAAATACAAATGATTGCTCTCACCTGTAGTGCTATTTCTAGATTGCTGTGTCAGTTGTAGAGTTTTGGAGATATCAGCTGTAGAAATGTCTGCAAACATCTCTAGCTAGCTTAGTTAGCTAGCCTGTCATCCAGACAGGAATAATTGAATTTTATTTGTTGTGTTTTCATAAAGCACTACGGATTCCTCTGCCTTTGGGACTGGAGTTCAACTTTTCACACATCTATTATAGTGACGTGAGTCTGGAACATATAATTCTTTTTTTACTGTTATTGCAGATGAGATGTTGACTGTGTTGTGAGTATAGATGACCTGATACTGCCCGTTTAGTTTAGTCCTTTATTCAAACAGGTAGTCTCAATGAGCTCTGGATTTGGATCACTCTACTACCTGATCCTATCTGTCACTGTCTCTACCCATCTGTACTCGTGTTGTGTGTTCAGGGCTACCTGGTAGCTGGGGGCAGCATGGACTTGGATCCAGATACGATGGAGTTGGTGGTGGACAACATCCTTCAGCAGATGAGCAGCGTGTTTGAAAGCTCAGCATAGAGTTGCTGCCTTCATTTTCAGATAAAGTTTAATTCGTCAGAATAAAAACAGATGCAGCAGCTCTATAAAAGTCCTACTATAAAAGCACTAGTACAAAAAATGCTCTAAGTTAAAGTCCTGCATTTCCTGTTTCAACAATAAACATCTTGAGCATCACTGGGTCTCATGTTTTTATGTTCCAGCAGACACCTGAGCAGAAACAACCAATCAGAACACAGTCTTCAAGTTTAGTTTGATAATCACAGAGAAAAATTATTCTCATCATGCACCACTGTTGGCCACAATCCTCTATGATACACTCAGATCCCAGTCTTCATCATGGTCTTCTTCATCATTGGGAGTAAACTGGTTCACCTGAGAGACAGAGATCATGAGTCATCAGTGTACAGGTAGACACACCTGCAGGAACCGTTAGTGAAGCTGCTGCATGCAGTCTACATGAACGTGATCACAGAGACCAGAGCGCTGAACTCTGACAGCAGGTTAACCTCCTCAGATTGAACTCCTGTAAAGTCTAACGTCTGTTAAATGATACCATGATGGGGAAGAAGATGCTGGTTCGTTGATTCATTGGAGTTTTTTCATAATGACTTGTGCTGCATATTTTTCCCCAGAAGAATGAGCGATGATAACGTCAACAGACAAATGTAACAGACTTAATTTATTTGTGACTTTGATGTAACGCCAAGTGAATCATATGTGATAGATGAGTTTTTGAGACCTCCACATCATCTGTGACAATCTGTTTCCTGAAAGACCTGCTGCATACAATCAGATACATGCAGTGCACGGATAATCCACCAGAGGGCAGAACACATGGAACAGAGAACATTCTGCCAGGTCATTTAAAGTGGATGTCATCAATCAGTGACCTACAGGAGGTTTTGTTTGGATATTTTTTTTTCAAATTTTGAAAATATTAGGATAATAATATAATAATACAGTCAAATTGTTAGTGATACTTCAAAAGGAACATTTACTCAATTGAGGCACTTTATAGTTACTTCATATTTTATAACAAATTTTATAGTAAAACTGTGTTGAAAAAGTGTGTATCAAATTAGATACAGCAGGTTTATAAGGTACGTCATCTGTAAATCTCTCAAATGTTATTTTATTGAATTTCATGCATTATGCATACAGTAAAGCAACAAACACCCTTTTATCATCCAACTAAACTGATTCAAGTTTTAAATTACATAATTACATACATTTAACGTAGAAATTGAGAAATTTAGTCATGGATCAATTTCTAGTAATTGTGTTTTGCTCATCGATCGTCACCAAAAAAACAACCTAATTAGAGATGCCGAATAATTTGTTTTTGTTGATTTAAAGAAAACATGCTGTGTTCAATACACTGTAAAAATGCCTGATGTATCAAATATGATACACAACAAAACTATACAAAGTGTTATTCAATTTTTTTTAATATTGTCAGAAGGTCCAATAAAGAGTCCAGTTCCAGTTTCAAAGAATGTGAATTTTCTGGTAATTATATGATCGGTCAGGTTTTGGTTAATATGAGTGGGATTTATATTTGTCACAGATTACCAACCCCCTCCTCTGACTCTGTTTTGGTTGTAAAATGCCATCATAGTCGCTATGGACATGTACACTGGTAAATATGTTCATGTTAAAACAGTGACTATAGCTGAATTGACCACATAGATCCATGTGATGATGAAGATCTCTACCTAAAGCAGCTAGCCTGTCGGGCTAAATGTATGAATGTAGGTGCAGATAGGCTAACGACCAGTTAACCACAAACATCACGTTCAAGTTACACCTGAAGTTACCTGATGGGACGGTTACCTCGCCTAAAAGAACATGAGTTTATCCATAAAATTAGATTTTTATTTTAATATCTACCTATGAAGAAATGAATGGATATTATTTGAAAGAAAATAAGAAATACAATCTTGATTGTTTTAAACAACCTTCAGGCCATTCGACTTTAGATTTCTGAGTTTACAAAGTGCACTTGAATGCACCATGATGTCTGTCAGGGCCATAGAGATTTACTGTACATACATAGATGCATCATTAGCTGGTTAGCATTAGCTAGCTGAAAGTAAATGGAAGCGCTGCTGTTTTAATGGAAAAAAAGAAATATGGCATTTTTCTTTTTTCTTACAGGTTTATGGTCGATATCGAAAATGAAAAAAAGTTTTTTCTCCAGTTAGAATCACTGAGTGTTTCTATAGGTGAAATGAAAAGCAGGTTTCCCTTAAAAAATGGAGAACATATTTTGTTTTCTAATGTTCTGTCATCTTACAGGATATGCTTAAGTAAAATAAATCATATTCTTTTCTCTTGTATTTATTTACATATTGAGCTAATCCAAAAGTAACTGAAGTAATCAAGTTACAATACTTTAATATTGTGCAACTTGGATTAGGTTACTGAATACATTTAAAAGGTAATTGGTAATTGTATCGAAATACATTTTTACAGTAAAGTAACGATGTAGATTTCAGAGTTTATGGGGTGTCCTTAAATGCACCATAAACCCCAAAACAGACAGAAACACTGTGTTCATAAGTGTGACATCCAGTGTGACGTTTACGATCAGGTGAGTTTACCTGGACGAGTCCTTCAGCCTGCTCAGGTAGGAACTGATCTGAGGTCTGCTTCACCTCCACCATCACTTTACCATTACCTACAAAGACAGAGAGGCATCCATCGAGTCAGCAGGTCTGGGATCAGTTAACAGCTACTGTACTGCTACTGTCATGTACTTTATAACACCAACAGTAGTATTACTACCTAGTACTATGAGTAGAACTGCAGTGAACGCCTGGACCAGAGCCTTCTCTCTCACCGACCTCTGTAGTTTACAACGTTTGTGTAGCAGAACATCCGGAGCTGCAGAGAACAACAAACACCACCTGTCTGTCATTACATACTGAATACACCACCTACGCAGGTGAAGCGGTCCTCACCTACGCAGGTGAAGCGGTCCTCACCTACGCAGGTGAAGCGGTCCTCACCTACGCAGGTGAAGCAGTCCTCACCTACGCAGGTGAAGCGGTCCTCACTTACGCAGGTGAAGCGGTCCTCACTTACGCAGGTGAAGCGGTCCTCACCTGTGCAGGTGAAGCGGTCCTCACTTACGCAGGTGAAACGGTCCTCACCTACGCAGGTGAAGCGGTCCTCACTTACGCAGGTGAAGCGGTCCTCACTTACGCAGGTGAAGCGGTCCTCACTTACGCAGGTGAAGCGGTCCTCACTTACGCAGGTGAAGCGGTCCTCACCTGTGCAGGTGAAGCGGTCCTCACTTACGCAGGTGAAACGGTCCTCACCTACGCAGGTGAAGCGGTCCTCACTTACGCAGGTGAAGCGGTCCTCACCTGTGCAGGTGAAGCGGTCCTCACTTACGCAGGTGAAACGGTCCTCACCTACGCAGGTGAAGCGGTCCTCACTTACGCAGGTGAAGCGGTCCTCACTTACGCAGGTGAAGCGGTCCTCACTTACGCAGGTGAAGCGGTCCTCACCTGTGCAGGTGAAGCGGTCCTCACTTACGCAGGTGAAACGGTCCTCACCTACGCAGGTGAAGCAGTCCTCACTTACGCAGGTGAAGCGGTCCTCACCTACGCAGGTGAAGCGGTCCTCACCTACGCAGGTGAAGCGGTCCTCACTTACACAGGTGAAGCGGTCCTCACTTACGCAGGTGAAGCGGTCCTCACTTACGCAGGTGAAGCGGTCCTCACCTGTGCAGGTGAAGCGGTCCTCACTTACGCAGGTGAAACGGTCCTCACCTACGCAGGTGAAGCGGTCCTCACTTACGCAGGTGAAACGGTCCTCACCTGTGCAGGTGAAGCGGTCCTCACCTGTGCAGGTGAAGCGGTCCTCACTTACGCAGGTGAAACGGTCCTCACCTACGCAGGTGAAGCGGTCCTCCACCACTGCTGCAGCTCTGGTCGCCTTTCCATGATGAGGGAAAGAGAGCTGCATCAGACAGCCGAACCTCAGCCTCCTCCATCTGCCTCCACCCTCCTCTTCATCCTCATCTTCCTCTTCTTCTTCTTTGTTGGGGAGCTCCTTCAGCTGAGGAGAATGGACACGGACAGGAAGTCACCTGTTCTCTCACTAACTCACCTGAATGTAAAGGCATACTGTAAACGGGAAATGTTTCTCACTGTGATGATGTCAGAGGTCCAGCCATTGAATCCAAGGCAGTGATTGGCCAGTTCCAAGCAGCGGGCGTGGCTCAGAGGTCTGATGCTGTCAGACAGGAAGTGGGGAGTTTGTTTGGAGCTCAGTCTCACCTGAACACATACACAGTTATAAAGACACAATATACAGAAATCATATCTCTGCCAGTGAGAGTTGGAGCAGGTCATGTGACCCATGTTTGTTTGTCTACAAGATATCTCAGAATGTTGTCGGGGTGGATCTGATTAAATGTTGAGGTGGATGCTGGTACTGATGTGGATCCTGGATCAGGTTTTCTTCTACATTGTGAGGAAGGACCTTTAATGTTTAACCAATATCATGAAAATTATTAATCACAGGCCAATCAAAATAAAAATACTCAGACATGGACGACTCCTGATATAGATTAAATCTATATGTGGAGGGGGTCAGTATGTACTGGGTCACAGTAACAGAGGGGTGGAGACAAGACAAGATAAGATAAGCTAAGCTATACTTTATTGTCGCCGTGGGGAAATTCTTCCTCTGCATTGAGATTTGTACATCAGGACCCCTGCGGGGCTCCACAAGAGTTTCCTCTGGCTCCGCCCTGCCCAGGCATAGTTCACCATCTTTAGGGTCCTGTTGCACACGCTCCACCTCCCTGATTGAGCGGGTGGTGAACCACCACAGGTGGTACAATCACCTACTGTGTGAACACACACCTGTGTGAATCGTCATTACTGCCTGTTCCTGTGTTCACCTTCACAATAAAAGTCATCTCTTTGTCAATGTCTGAACCTCACTGTATAAAATGTGTTACACAAAGTAAGTACGACCTTCAGTGGAGAGCTCTGGAACAGCGAGTGTCCGTCAGTCTGCCGTTGAGCCTTTGAGGCCTGAGTAGCTGAGTAGAACTTGACGAGGGCGTAGAACCCGGGTGGGTTGAGAGGAGCGTTAGGACACACCTTCAGCAGGTAGAGAGGACCGAAGGACGAGAAGACACCGTACAAGCCGTCCTGAGGGAGAGAGCACACACCTGTTACTGTCTGACAGGATGACAAGATCCTTTAGACCTGTACACCTGATCCCAGGTGGGCTCATAGACCTGATCCAGGTGGACTCACATAGATTTGGGCCTCAGTGTGAGACGGCTGGATGTCCCACACAAACAGAGTCTTGTTGTTCTCCACAGGGACCCTGAACTCCAGGATGTCGACCTCCATCACACCTGAAGAGCACAGACGGTC
The DNA here is from genome assembly GCA_037577475.1 of Chaunax sp. Z400. NCBI lineage: Eukaryota > Metazoa > Chordata > Actinopteri > Lophiiformes > Chaunacidae > Chaunax > Chaunax sp. Z400. The sequence goes on from CM075197.1 coordinate 28,061,905, forward strand.
CCGTCGTCTTCACCGGAACAGGAACAACCTGCACCAGAACACAAAACCCAAAACCCTCTGTGGTTTACAGACAGACAGGTACATGAACACGTTTCACTAGTGAACTCGTAACAACATCACAGACTCCATTAAAATGCAGTTTTAGGAGTTGTTGGTGCAGGAAAAACTTTTTTCGAAATTCTAATTATTAATTATCTTTATTATTACTTATAAACGTTTTCTTTCTCTGTGTTAAACATTTTTTGTTCCAGTAATGTTTACTAGCATATAGAGTAGAAGTCAGTCACATCAAATCAGTCTATATCAATGGTGGAGAGTAACTAAGTATATTTACTCAAATAATAGAGTGAAGTACAATATCAAGATAAGTTTACATGAGTATTCTTTATACTTCAGTTCAGTACTTTTTACTGTACCACGTTTACGTGATAACTTTAAATGCTTTGCAGATTCAGATAACGTATTAAAAAGATGAAGCTCTACTCACAGGCAAAAACATCTTCATTTAAATTGCTGCCTTTTGCTACACTGGATCGATTTAATCTGTGTTCGATCTCTTTGGCTGCTTGTTAATAATGTGCACGCGCTCTAATCTCGACTACTTGAACCGGTCTAGAGGTGGTCCGGTTGAATGAGCTGGAACTGACCTTAATTTAGCCCCGACTGATGTGTTCATTAGTTCATGTCAGGTGACGTCCGTTACGGACAGGCCTTCGGTTCTCCGTCCGTTAACCGTCCGCTGCTCACGTTTGTTTGTAAAAGCCGTTAAATTGATTTTTACTCCGTCACTTCCTTGTCTCCACCAGACAAACAGAATTTACCGCGCTTCCGCAAGGGCGGGCCCCGCCATTGTAACCAATGACCATGCAGATATGAGTGACGGCATCTCTATCAGGCCAATCACGATGTTCTCTTTCGTTCTGACCGTTCAAAGTCAAAATATTGAATAAAGTTTAATACAGTGTTTATTTAGTTTTACTAACATTTCATTGATCGGTTTGGATTTAAATTAATTCTATTTTATATTGAATGAGCTGAAGGATTGTTCAAATGAGGAAATGAACTTTTGGTATCAAACAGGAAGGTGGTTTAATATTGAATCAAATATTATTATTATTTTTAGTATTAATAGAACAGAGAAAACAGAATGAGTGAAAGTATTTCATTCATCTGTTTTTCTTCCCCTCTGCTGATTATCAGTAACGTTTTACTTAATCTTACATTCTGTAGACCAATAAAGTCATCAGACACTGTTATTCTTATTATGAGTGACGCAACCAATTATGACATCACAGCATCGAATCTTCCGCGGATTGTTTCCTTCATGATCAGAAAGTGAAAACTTGGCAGGAGAAACAGAAAACGAGGCTGACGTCACGCGTATGTCTAGAGTAATAGGAAACAAACAAAAAGGCCTTCAAAATAAAAGCATACATTTATAACAGACCACTCTGCGTGAAGTGTGATTTTCCTGTCACGTCGTCATCATATTTAAATCAAACAGAAACGCTCCTGTTTATGTCAGATCAGTGAGAGCTGAGATGTTTTGTTGGCAAATAGAGGAAGTGACAGCTATTATTTTGTAGAGCTGTGTGTGGCTTCCTGTGACGTGTGTAATCTGAGGTAGCTTGTTTGGAAAATGAAAGTGAAGGGACTTCACATCACAAAATAAAGTTCCCACGATTCCAGACACAAACGCTGTCCTCTTTACAATAGAAGAGAATAGAATAGAAAATCAATGAATAATTTTCAATATTATCTTTCAATATCATTAATAATATTATTCAATATTAATTGATTTATGTCATAATTTATCTTTAAATTATTATTGCATGACCTGACAGGTGTTTTTTATTTCACATTTTTAGTATTTATTTTCATTTTTTATTTTTTTATTTTCAAACTCTGAGCTTTTAGACATTTTCAAACCGTACTTTAAATCATTTGATTAAATCAAAATATATTAAAAGTGTGATTCAGTAAAAACATGTCTTGAAGGTGTGATATACTCCGATAATACTGCAGTAATTCATTCACCATAAATAAAGTTCTGAGGTACTTTTACTTCTCTGTAATATTACTACTGCACAGGAGAAATACTGTTTTTAAATAAACATTTTCCAAATGAAACAAATGATCAATTTATTTTGTTTTTGTCTGGAGGTGTGTGTGTGTGTGTGTGTGTCTGTGTGTGAAGTAGGAAAGGGAGAGTGGAAACAATGTGGGACTTTTTGTCTTTCACTCTAGTCCATTATAAAAGTCCTGATCAGCAGCATGTTGGACACATTGAACCAAGCAATCTGCAGCCATCATCATCATCATCATCATCATGTTTACCTGGACCAGCCTGCTCTTCTTCCTCTGCAGCGCCCTAATGCCCGCTCTCTGCTGTGATTGGATCAGACATTATGGTCACCTGAGCAACTCCTCTCGGACCCTCATCCGCCTCATGGTGAGTACAATGATACCAGGTCCTGGAGGGGACTCCAGGAGTCCTTGAGGAGGTTTTGTGTGTACAGTACATAAAGAGGTTCAGAGGTCCTTGGAAGGTTAACGTGGGATTTGTCTGGTGGGGGAACCTGAATTCCGTCGTATTGTAAAATGATCATCAGTAGCTCTGTATGACATCACCTGAGGACAAATTGGTGCAAGATTACAGTAAAAGAGTGACATCACAACCCATTTGTCCACCTCCTGATGGTTAAACTACAGCAACTAGTCAGGTCTAATATGTTGTTAATAATAAAACCACTTTGACTTTTGTGACACTACGCTATGAGGGAAGTCATTCAATATTTATCCATATAAAAATTACCCAACAATGTGCAGAAGCAAATTTGTTCCAACGAGTTGCCGTAGTATAATCAACAGGGGACAACTGATGTGTGTAGTGAATCTAGTAACTCTACACTGCTTAAGAGTGAGGTTATTTAATATTTTTCCAAATAAAAAATTGCCCATAAATGATACAAAAGCATGTTTTCCCTAAAACATTACTGTTGAACCAATAATTTAAAATCCAGGTTTGGCACTTTGTAGACGGTCCCTGTCCACCTGTCTGACAGTCTGCTGCACAAAAAGACCGATTTGTTCAGAGAATGGCTCGTTTTAATGTAAATAATTTTGTAGCTTGTTGTACACTGTTGTAAATACAGTACATCAAAGAATAATGGATCAATAATTACATTCAGTGTCAGATCTATAATCCTGGATTTATTTTTCAAAGTTCTCCAATAAGACACAAACAGATCTGATCTCACTGCAGCCAATCAAATGACATCATGGTTAGCTTCTGGACAACAAACAGGAAGTCTCTACAAGTAGTGTTCAGATATTTAACTTTATGTCATATATGACATCATTGACCCCAGAGTTAACTTCTATAGCGAACAGTATGTCAGATTGTTGCTGCCGCTAATGTTAGCTTAGCTTGTTTCTTGGTTTGGTTTTCTTCAGTATTCATCGTTCACAAGGTTTTTACTGACAGCTGAAATATCCACAGAGGTCCCTCCTCTCCAGAACCAACAGACCAGGTGATTAAAACCAGTAAAACACTGGATAAACCAGTAAAAACACCAAATCCACAGAAGAAACCAGTAAAACCAGTTAAAGTTAGAAATCAGTGTCTGTCCAAAGCTTTTCATTGGACGCAGGACGTCTGGGGCTGTCTGCTGCTGCTAACGTTAGCTTAGCTTGTTTCTCTGATAAGTTCAGATCCAGACATGTGATGATGATTGAAATCATCCAGTAAAGACACAATATTAGTTAAAACTTGTACATTTCCCCACTGTGGGACTAATAAAGGGATATCTTATCTCTTAAAAGGATCTCAAACGTGATGGTGGCCTGATTTGAGACTCGTCCCACAGCCGTCACATCCAATCAGAACTGATGTGAAAAAAAGAGTCTGAGCTATAAAGAAGATGATTTGATCCACTTTTACCTTTAAAAAAAAGACCCTCTAAAAACAGTGGACTGGTCCTTTAAAGGTGGTGTTGGATCGTTAGCACCATCTGGTGGAGCTATAAGGAACGTCAACAGTTACTTGTTTTAGGTTTATGTCAGTAAAGGCTTTCCCAGTATGGAGACCAGTAGAACCAGTCAGTTCCCAGTTGGTTGTAAAATCTGTGATCAGGTGAAATGAAGCTTCGTCTGTTTTCTCCATGTTTCAGGGCGATCAGCTGATCCAAGAGAAGAGCCCGGTTCTCTTCCCAAAAGACCTCTACACAAAAATACGCAACGATGAGGTAATCCATCTATCTATCCATCCATCCATCCATCCATCCATCCATCCATCTATCTATCTATCTATCTATCTATCTATCTATCTATCTATCTATCTATCTATCTATCTATCTATCTATCTATCTATCTATCTATCCATCCATCCATCCATCCATCCATCCATCCATCCATCTATCTATCTATCTATCTATCTATCCATCCATCCATCCATCCATCCATCCATCTAACTCTTTAGCTCTGTCAGCCAATCAGGAAGCTGGGATTCACATCTCTCTCTCTCTCTCAGGTGCAGTCCCAGCTGGTTTTCATCAGAGACAGTCTGAAGCTGATCTTGAAACTCTATTGCCATGGCAACCTCTCCTCCGTTACCTGGGATACTGAGAAGACGAGAGAGTTCCTGAGGACCATCGACAAACAGATTGACGGACTCAACACGTGTGTGAGTAGACAGACGGACGTGGTATGATGTCACCTCCTTTTATATGACGTCATCTCCTTTCATATGACATAATCTCCTTTTATGTGTTTTAACACCAAATACAAAAATGTCACCTGTTCTCGTGTTCAGGTGTCGACCAACCGACAGTCAGACAGAGGACTCAGAAGATACTACAGGAAGCTGGCCAGAAGAACTCTGGACCGCACTGTAAGTACAAGTACTGCAGTAGTACTAATGGTATGTAGCTGGTAGAGGTAGTAGTACTGAGTGTAGTTGTGTGTGTGTACAGGGGGGCAGCGCTGAGTCCTGGGAGCTGATCAGGAAGGAGACTAAGCTGCACCTGGACCAGCTGGAGATGCTGATATCCTTCATCAGGAGTCGCTCTACGCCAACGCAAGAACAACACTGAACGTGTCATCGCTGTCTCAATCTATTTATTTATTTATTTATTTATTTATCTATCTATCTATTTATTTATCTATCTATTTATTTATCTATTTATTAAACTGTTTTCTGGGTTTACTTGAAGATTTTTATAACTGACAACAATAAAAACATTTCATACACCTTACTGTTCCGATTATTCTGCACCGTCATCCCTCTACAGGTGATGTACGTTAAATCCTCCTCTCAGCCAATCAGAGGACAGATTTGCGGAGGTGTGACCAGCTGGGGCGTAAACATCTCTTAATTTCAGTTTGATTTAACTCACTACGAACTCTGAAATCTTCTTACTTTCTAGAAGACATTTTCAACGAGAGAAGAGAGGAGCTGATAAGAATAATAATAATACAATCATTCAGTGTCTGATGCTCCAAACACATCACTTATAATTCCTCTGTATGCGAATCCACCGCGGTACAGTCACAGAACTGAAAAATCATCCCATAAGAAAATATGAGAAATCATCGTGAATTCAGCTCTAACCCTGCCCCTCTTTATGGTCATGTTGCTTCACAATCCCTGAACATAGAAACATGATTAAAAGTTTAAACTGGTCTCCAGATTCTGGACTTTACTGGACTAAATTGACATTTTGATATGTAGACTGGTTTTCATGAAATCCCAGTTTAGATTTGGGGTCATTTTGTCTGGTTTCAGATTTTATAATGGGAGGAAAATTGACAGTTAGAGCGGTGACATCATCATCAGAGTGGAGGTCAGCTGTAAAATGGTCTAAAATCTTCTCTTTAAATTGTTCTCACTCCCTCAGTTTTTACTCCACATCCATAATGTTGACATGAAAACGTAGTAAAATTTGTGCTGCTTCTAGTGATGCTAATTTGGAAGCTAACAGACAAACACTTCTGGCTCAGGGAGGCCCCGAGCAACAGGAAGTCCAACCAACTGCCTCATCAGCTCCCATTTGAACTTTGAGCTGAAAACAGTGGAGGAAAGCAGACAGTAGCAGTTTTCTCTCTGCTGTCATGTTGACATTTTGAACTTGATCCATACAAATGATAGATCTACATGTTCAGCAGCTTCTTAGGATGCTGACGGTGTCTCATTTTAACAAGACCACCTACAGGGTTTGGATCAGGCTCTGGTTCCAGTGCTGCTTTAGGGGCTTTAGCTTTATTAGTCACAGAGTTCCACAGGGTTCGGTACTCGGGCCATTGTTCACTCTATATATGCTCCCCTGTAGGTATTATTATCAGGAAACACTCCATAAAGATAAAGCTGAGGTTATTGTGCTGGGCTCTAAACATCTCAGAGACACATTATGTAATGATGTCACAATTCTGGATGGTATTACCTCGGCCTCCAGCTCCACCGAGAGGGATCTGGGACTTCTGTTTGTCTTTTAACTCCCATTTAAAACAGTTTTCTAGGACTTTCTTTCACCTGTGTGATGAAGTGAAAATCAGGCACATTTTGTCTCAAAAAGATGCAAATGAGCTTTCAAGGAGCCAAAAACTGGAGCTACTGTCCCTAAAAGGATCCTTGTAGTTGTTAAACTGGCTCCCATCAGACCGCCGTGTCCTCGTTAGCCTGTCTGCTAATTCTGCATCACAAATGACATTTAATTATTGTGGAGATAAACATTGTTCACATCAGGGGCGGTGATTTACTTAAAGTAAAAAAAATAAAGAACAAACAAAGCAGAAACTTAATTCGAAGATTTGTTAATTTATTGATGGTTGAAGAAAAAATAATAACATAATAATCAGTTCACTGCCTCAGTATGAACAGCAACAATACTGTATAATCATAATAATACAACTATAAGACTTAACTGACTATGATTAGATGAGGCTGGAAGCATCACTCTGAGCCCTCAGTGCAGCCTGACAGGCAGTCACCAACCACAGCAGTTTTCTGTTGTTGAGTTCATTTAAATGTCAATTTATTTTATATTATACAATCTCTATATATTTTGTCTTTTTATTTATATGTACATATTTTCCAGTATAATGTCAATGTGAGAATTTATCAACTCTCAGGTAAAACTCGGGTTTAGTTCACCCTGAGCTTTAGGCAGAGATTAGCTTCAATAATAATGTTTAATCCTAAAAGTGAAGTAAAGTACAGTCTGTCATTCAAACATACTGTAAATGAACAGGAAACGTCTAAATGTAATATTTAAAAAATCATTTTTTAAACTAAAGTCGACAACAACTGAATAATAAATCCATTTGTCTGTAGAATTAACTTTTAAATATAATTATTATATTTGAGACAAACTGGTTTGTAGATATTTTGAGCCAAATCAACACTTTTACTTTTCAGCTTTTTAAATTTCCCCTTTTCAAATTGTATTTTGCTCCATTTTAATGTTAAAACTTAGAATGTTTTGAATGGTTTAAAGATGAATTCTTATTTCTACTCAGTAATAAACTCTCATTATTTCTACATGTTTATTTGATCAATAGATAAATCCTGTATCATTTAAATATATTCTGTTGTTCATGTTGTTTCTAATAGTAAGATGAAAATATCTGTTATTATCGGAGAATCATCATGATCAAATCAGATTTCACTTTTCTGACATTTTATAGATTAAAAAATTACCAGATTGATTGAGAAACTTATCAGTACATGAATCAATAATCAATATTCGCCATTTCTGTTGAGAAAGTAAAATATTAACAATCCCTTCAGGTCTGGTTCGGCCTTTTTATGGAGGACGACAGCAAACAGTTTGATCCATGACTCCACAGACAAATAAATGTTTTTCTGTGTTATTTATTGATCATCTATCTTTATCTATTGCCTTTAATATAGACTTTAAATTCTAGTTGTAGTAACTGTGTTTGACCACCAGGCAGCAGCAGAGTAATGATGCTCACACTGAAGCCAATTTATCATAAATTTATCATATGATTATGTTAAAAATACACGCCAGGTGAGACGAAGCTGACCATAAAAATCTCCATGACAACAGAGCCAGAGGGGGCGGGGCTGCCATCTAGTCAAATGACTGGACATAGTTTTCAGGAAAGAAGCCTCTGTTGTCATTGATAAAGCCCTCACACCAGCCGTCGTCATGACGATGCGTCAGGTAGATGATGTCACCCTCGAAGAGTGACAGGTCTTCGGGTTTGGAGGCCTCATAGTGGTACAGCGCCACCACTGGACACACAGGAGAACTGGACTTACATACTGCAGTATCTATTTGTGTTATACCGCAATATTTGTAAAACTATGTCTGCTAGCCATGTAGCAGTAGTATTAGTAATAGTAGTAGTATTACTAGTAATACCAGTACCTTTCTTCAGGTATTGTGGGAAGGCATCAGTGTCCTCGGGTGGAGGGAGGGCTGCCACAGTGTCATCAAAACCAACCTCATCGTCCAATAGGAGAGGAGGGGGAGGAGCAGGGATCTCTAGATCTAAGTGAACAGCAAAGAGTGACAGCTGTGATTGGCCAATCAGGTTAGAGGAGGCAGAGCTTTGACAGGAAGAGCAGCTAGTTCAGGGGTAATCTGATTGGTAGTACTACTGCAATACTGGTGGAATACTGTGAATTAGTAAAGATAATCTGCAGAACTACTGTAATACTACTGTGAAAACCTCTACTACAGTTACAGTACTGCATCTAGTACTAGTACTGCAAGTAACAGAACAGGAGCATTCACGTGTTTTCTTACCCAGGTGTTCGAGGCGAGCAGGTAAGCAGAGCCGAGGTGAGGAAGAGGAGGGGTGAGGAGGAGCGTGGGGGGGAGGGTAGGGGGGAGGAGGGGGGATCATCACTGACAGACAAACAGACAGAATCAGAGTCACCTGGTGGTCCTGGAAACCTCCTGGAATTTTCTCTCTATAATTTCTAACAGCTCCTTAAAGCACTCCTGGAACCTCCCTAAAGACCTCATCAACCCCTCAAGGACCTCTGGACTCTCTCAAAGACCTGTATAACTTACTCAGGGACTCATGGAACCCCCTCAAGGATCCCTTCAACTTCCTCAGTGACTACTGACACCTCTTCAAGGATATAGAGAACCTCCTCAAGGACGCCTTGAGGCAAAGACATTCCTCAGAGATCCAGAGAATAACTAAATTCCGCAGCAGTTTCTTCAATTTGAAACCTTTCAAGGACCCATAACACCATAACTACCCAGAAG